>WTXF01000151.1:0-64042 GCA_022496215.1 Russula brevipes | reverse complement strand
GACCTCCTCTTACGGTGGGATGTGAAATTCCCTGACAGGTTGACGCCGGCGCCAAAGGAAGGTGTTAAGAGGGTATTGGGATAATCTTCATTGTTCACTGTCATATAGACTCTTTTAACTTGCACACACTGTACAACAGCATCACATGGACGTGTACGTAGCGTACCTAGCGTAGCGTAGCCAGTGCTACGATTTAATATCACATGTTGCGTCGCGGGCCGCAGCTACCGAGAGCAAGGGCGCATATATCAAATCCCATTTTCGCCGTCGTTCAAAAACTCGGGGCCGTGGGTTGCTCAGGGCCTATCGAGCCAAGCCACCTGTCGACCAACAAACGCCTTCCGCCATGTCCCCATCATCCACAGCTCTCCTCCACCAGCAGCACCGATGAGATGCACGGCTCGCTCATTCGCCGTTCCTGGCACGCGATGTCGGATCTCCTCTCTCCTTCTCTCCGAACGCCCTCGCCCAGCTCCCAAAGAAGCCCCGCCGTCCGTCGCGCTACACCCGCGCGGACGAGATCCCCGATGTCGAGCCGACGGAGGACGACGGGCAGATGCCCACCGTGCGTGACTACCACTCCATCACCGTTCCGCCCCAGGTGCGCGTGCCCAAGAAGACTCCGACGCCGGTGAGGGTCGAGAGCAAAGTGTGGTTCGCGAACGAACGCAGTAGGCGGTGTTTCCTCCTCCTTAAACCTTCTCTCTTTTTTTTGTTGTTGTCCAGTCATTCCTCTAGAAATGCCTTTCTCTTTTTCTCGGCGTTTTTCGTTCTCTTTGTTCCGGAGATTGACGCTGAAACCCTGCGTTTCTTTTTTCAGCCTGGGTCTCCTATCTCAATATGTCCGTCTTGATAGGCACGCTCGCTGTGGCGCTCTACAATGCATCGAAGGATGCTATCGCACGCAGGTTTGCGGTTGTGTACGCTGGCATCAGCATCTGTATCCTGGTGCGTGGCCCGAACTCCTCGCGTTCCTTTCTCGGACAAAAAAAACTTTTTTCTCTCTTCTCGCGAGTCGTTTTCGTCCATGCGTCCCCTCATCATCATATGATAGGTGTATGGATACGCTGTCTACCAGCACCGCATCACCATGATTCGCAGACGTGATCCTGGTAACTTTGGTGCGTTTCCCTTATCTTGCGCTGATCGTGGGAATACCTGAGGGACTGGGTTTTCCCTTTGGCTCTAGACCAGATAGCTGGCCCCGTTATCATCAGTGCTCTGCTCTTCTTCGCCGTTCTGGCGAACTTTATCCTTCGCGGTGCGCTTCGTTTCACGTCTGATGATCTCCCGCTCAATCATGTTCGATCCCTGTGATTCAGTTCGCGAGCTGTAAGTCGGTTCCCTCGTGTGTACCGCCTACCTCCATTCAACCGTACTTTGTTTCAGACGGAAGGGGAACGTTACCATCCCTGGTCTTGGCTTTTTGACGCAGTATCTTTGACCCCCGCTTCTGCTCGTCCTTCTCCTTTGGCACACACGTCCGATTCCTGTTGTTTCTTCCTTGTGATTTATTTGTCATCGATAACACCGAACGTTTATGGGCGCGGGGCGCGATTAAGAGCTCTAAGGGAACAATTCTCCATCAAAAATGAGCCTTTCACATTTCCAAAGTTGGTGTTTTCTCGTGTTCCTTTGTTGAGCTAGTGTTCGAACTGTACAACACGAAAAATTGCTATGTTGGTCCCGAGTTGTCTGTCAGGTTTCAGGCGACAAGAATGCGTCGTGATAGCATGCGTTGGCTCATCACAGTTCCCGAAGCATCATCAGTGTCAGTCTTCCATCGGACCCTTAATGAATGATGCCAATCCAATGACTGCGCACGACGTATGTCTTAGAATATTTCCCCTAAAACAGCCACGCCTCCTTATTCCCCTGGTTCTAGGGGTCATGCGTCATGCCAGGCATGCCATAACGAGGACTCCATCACCGGTGGCTGATTGCACATCAAGAAAACTGACACGCGTCTGGTCGTGTCTGGCAAGGCAAGGCAAGCAAGGCGTCTAAACACACTCAGGCGTCACCAACGTGATCGGCTCCAATCGCGCCAGACGCACCAGGAGTATCAGTTCTTCCTCTTGATGCACTAAAGCAGCTGAAGAAGAAAAGGCTTCCTCCCCCTCACCCACGTGCACGCCGCTTCCTCGCGGCGGTGGCGCCGGACGTGATAACCATGGCGAAGGTGCCGTGGTGTCATCGTCTGCTGCACCCGATCGTTCCCCGTGTGGGTCGTTCTGGTCCTGGGTCTGCGTGCCCTGCCACGTGGGGCGCGAGGGTTGAAAGATTACCCCGCCGGACCGTGAGGCGGCGCGGAGGTTGAGGATGACGCGCGAGATCAGCGTGGACGATAAGCTGCGGATGCTTCATTGAGTAGGTGGGGGGTGGAGCCAGATGATGGACGTGTGGACGCACGCGTTCGTGAATCCCGTCGAGGTCGTACGTAAGGGAGGCTGGGAGAGAAGAACAAAGAGATTGCGTGGTTGTTGGCCGCGTTTCAATAACGGAGGGACCTGCCGGTGATGGACCAATCTAAACTCACTGGGGCAAACTACGACCGTCACCATCAATCAATGGATCGAGCGTAATAGCCCATCGTAAAAGGACCCACTCGAAGCACCAAAATGTTGGTTAAATTCGTAAAAGATAGGACGCTAAAGTCAAAAGACCTTTGTGTCAGATTTCAGACGGCGGTTGGGGGGAACTGATATCGCACGTGTAGTAAATGGTACCTAGAAAACATCGCCATAGGTCAATTTCGACGGGTTCTCCAGAAGACACGATGAGGCACTACCATTTCGTATAATGACATTTAGAAGTCGTACGCCCCTGCCTATCTTCACCGCTTTGTAAAGGAGGAGGAGAAAGATAAAGGTATCCATCACGAGGGCCCCCCGTCCAAGAAACGGCGGCGCCTGAGACACAGGTACACCCTTCTTCAGAAGGGGGAAATACTCCAAAGCAGCGGGGACACTCACGGAGTCCGCTGTGATGGGTGTCACTCAGTGTCTACCACCTAGGACTTCAGACGCCAGACTAGACTTTCTCGTACTTACTCCTCGTCTGATAATGATCTGCAGCACTCTAAGGGCGCGGGGAGTTCTATGGGATTGGGACGCCGGTCCGTCATTGACGCATATATACACCACTGCCGTCGGGGTGTGAAACGGCGAGAGCACTGGAGTAGGTATAGAGGACAGGCGTACGCAAGCGACCTGCAGCTCCGGTGACCAAGATCGAAATGAGCATTGCCAGGATCCAATCTGCTTCCATACATTGCGTTTATCTGCATGACGCACAAAACTAACGTACGTCAGTATGGGCTCGCACACATACTGGGTAGGCGAGGTAAATAGCGTGCACATACTTGCAACAAGGGCTTGTTGGATCAGCTGAAGGGCCAAGTAGTATGCTCGCGCTGGTGCGCAGCTACGGCATATCATGGCGTCGTCTTTATGGATCGCTGATTACTTATGTGGTACTTACGACTATAACAACATCGTGGCCACGCGGGTACTTTCAGATGTCAACGACCGACGACTGATCTGGTAGAGACGCACCATAAAGTGAGCCCGACCGGTCACGCCGGACACCAAGATGGGCAAGTCGCCGATGAGGGCCACGTAGCGATTGAGAGGAAGAGGAACGTAAATAGGCTGAACTTTCTCTTCCACTCCAGAAGAGGTCGACCTCGTCGGACAAGGTAAGACAATAGTCGTAATAGACGACCACTGCGACAGCCAGGGTCAATGCGACAGTGGGAGCCCCTCGAAAATTTACAGACCATAAGGTGCGAAGGTGAGTACGTGACTGGCCAGGCTGGGGGCCAGAGATCAGTCGCTCGGATCAGAAACTGGGCGGGGTACGAACATACATAAACTGGCGGTCTCCTCGATTCCACTGGGGATGGGGAAATTGGCCGGCCCAGACATGATGCTTCTCAGGGATGTAAGCGGGGGCCGAGAAGACCTACCTTTCTCTGCTAGCCTAGAAAGGGCGCGCATCTTCATTAAGTAGAATCCATGTGCGGTGTCGAGGACCGTTGGGGCAGATCGCCACTAAGGGCGTGGTGTGCCCGAGTACACGGGGTGCCTCCACGACTGCGGGCTGTACCCAGTTTCCCGGAGCAGTGGCGCTTGGACTCTCGATCACAGCGGAGCTGGGGAAACCAGCATAGCAATTGGTGTACTCTTAACAGACAGGGCAGGGCTAGTGTTCGCTGGGGCTATGCAGATGATTGGGATAAAGAGGTGGGTGATCCTTGCATGACAGAATAGAGGAACTGGGAACCGGAGAAGCGCTTGCCAAGTAAGACGGGAAAACGGCGGAGGTTGCGGACGTCTCTAAAAAATCACCGCCGCAAATGAAGGCACAAGCGCTTATGTCCTTGTGGAGCAACCAACTGCTGAAGCGCATAACGCATCAAGCAGTCAAACACATATATCGTGAAGTTACGCGCCACACGTGGTGCACTGGGTGCTGTAGTACTTGGAAAGTGAGTTTGCCGAGGACAGGCCATTTAATCTTAATTATCCTCTGCACGCGGAAGGGCACCTACCGGACCCCTGCAAGTGTCCGACTGTCGGTCACTGGCGCTATACCACTGGCAAATACTGCCTATTTTAGAAACGAAGACCACTACCGCCGATAGCGGAGACGGCGTGGAGGAGACAGAATCACTAGAGCCGCACGCGGGGTTGCAGGGTTGAGAGGGGCGTATGTGGAGTGTGACAGGAAAACAGGAAGTGAGCCCAAATCAGGGACTGGAAAGTTCCGGGCTGTGTGAAGCTTGATATAGCTTGATAACGGGGATGATGGACATGCGTACCCTTTCGCGCTCAGTACTACTTTTCTGGTGAAGTCCTGATGCCACTCTGGTTCGAACAGGGAACTTGCAAACCGTGGCAGAGTGACGGTCGACATTCATACGCTGCGGATATGATACAACGCTTTGTAAGATCCAACTATTCTCTCATCATTCACCATAAATTGACAACACGCACACGCTGTTGATGACTTTTCACGGCCTCATTAATCCGTCCAGGGTATGATGGATCTCTCCGGCTCTCTGATTGGCCGAGAGGACACGTATCACGCCGATTAGACCGACTAATGCCGACTCTCTCAGTCAGCGTGATGTGGCATGATGTATTACATCGAATGAAAGCTTGCATTGGTGTGCGGCAGTGTAGCGCAAACAGGAATGAAAGCGGCTTCCCCCGAATGCAACGTGAGGCATGGGAATGAGGTGCGCGTCGAGTAGCAAGAAAGTTCAGGTAACCAACGCTGCGGTATGGCGACTACTGGGCGACTACTGCAAGGATCCAAGCACAGGAGAAAACCCATACGACGAGGCGATGCTCACCTCTCCTCAAGACCTGTCACTTGAGTCTCGTTGCGTTCATGATCCCCAAGCGACATTCGGCAATCGAGGAATGCATGAGACGCTTCCTCTCTAGGGAGGTAGTGCAGCAGTGATACAGCTGATGGAAATGTCACCTTTATGGTTGGGGCTGGAGGGGATTGGGCCTACGTCGTCATGGCACTGTCCAGCCAGGGTTTACGGTATTGTTACGTGGGGCTTCGACGTTGCCGTGGGGGGTAGACAATTGTACTTTTCGACCTGCACGGACCATGAATTCTGCCTTGAAAAGGCTCACTGGTCATATGCGCATTGTATCCATTCGGACAATTCAGTGCCCGAATGCCACTTTCGGAAATAACAGACGGAGAATGGAAGCAGAAAGGGCTTATAAGGGCGGTGTGTGTTGTCTGCAAGCGCCAACGTTCTCCATTTAAGGCTTCCACCTTGCTAAACCGCGGCGTTACATAATCCCGCAATTGTTGTGCGCAGAACAACGTCTCGCGTGAGTCCGTGCACAAGACACACAATGGTCCCCTCCTACCTCAAAAGCATGGCCTCTTGCAACTCTTGGACACTTTTCCCTCCGGGTTCCGTCGCTCCTTGCGGCCTTCACGTTTGTTCCTCGGCTTCCCTACTTTATTTCGTCGCTGGGCGACTATAAGTCATCCCTCACTCACGCCTACCATGTCTGTCTCTCCACCACCCATTCGTTGGATGTCCCCACCTCCAGTATACGACGCTCCCCCTGTATCAAATTCCGGTCTCACTCCATATTTGCAACTCTCTCACATCCTCTCCCTCGTATGGCTCGCATACCCAATACTATCTCTCATGTTCATCGCGTTCCGCCTCCATCTGTCCTCGGCATCGGCGCAGAGAGCTATAGACAATGCCAAAGGGGATTTTCTTTCGGGGTGCCTGGCCGCGCAGCGAGCTGCGTCGTCGGCCGCCAGCCTGCCTCGTTTCATGGCCGTCGCTACAAACGAACAAATTTCCGACGCAATTAACGCGTCGATGAGAGGAGCTCGAGAAGCCCTCGTCCTTTCACTCACTGTCATGGAGGCTATCATCAACTTTGTTGTCGATACCTATCGCTCGACTTTCCTGTGCTTTTTGGAATTGGCCGTGCGTGGATCGCTGTCGCTGATCATCGGCGTAACACAAGAGGTGCGTGTCTGATCGGCCCTCGATTTGTCGTCCCCGTCTGAACGTTCCACGGTCCGGCTAGATAAATTCCTTTCTTACAAATACGTTAGGCTCACTGCGCACATCTATTCAAAACGACGTAGCAGCAGCCAATTCTGCGATTCAGACCACGATCAATGGGATTAATAAACTGAATCCCTTCGGCAACATCACGGCCCCTCAATTTAGCATTCCCAGCCTTGATTCTCTCCAGAATGTCACCCTTCCCACAGATTTCCAGGATTCCTTGACAAAACTTAATGCATCCCTGCCTTCTATAGCTGTATTGAAGCACACCGTCAACGATTTGTGAGGGCCTCACTATTTTTGTTCGAGGTGTATTTTGACGTGATCTAGGCTTGACACTCCATTCGAATTGGTAAAGGCAGAGATCAATACCACATTCGCGGGCCTTAGTTTCAACTCTTCAATTCTTCCTGTTCCAGATCGCAGCACGGTCACTTTCTGCGATGACCTGGATACTTCACTTGTCGATGACCTTGCGCGCGGCCTTCTGAAACTTGCCAATATCGGGTTGGTCCTGATTGCCATCCTCATCCTGCTGTTACTGGTTGGCTATTCTTTACTCGAGTGGTACAAGTGGCGTTCCCTTAAGCGCCATCTCGAATACACCCGCAAGGCTTGGGTGGCGGATCCAACCGTAGTCCACATTGGGCCTGCCTCTGCGCCAATGATGACACTTTCTGACCATAATTTGCTCATGCTCCATGCCGATTCGACTCATCCTCTCCTGACGCGCCTCGCTTACAAGCTCAGCGCGCTCTTCCGTCTCAGCCGTTCTCATCACATCAACCTTTGCTGGTTTTTCCGTTACATATTTCACCCTCCAGCACTTACCTGCTTCCTCATTGGCTTTTTCGGCATTCTCTCCGTCGAGCTCCAGTTGTTGGCCCTCTCCCCACTGGAGGCCAAATTCCGTGATCGCGCGACTGGTGCCATTAACGACCTATCTGGCACTATCTTCGCCTCGCTCAATCAAACCTTGTATAATCAGTCCGCAATTTACGCAAACGACATCAATACCCACATCGACAGTATCCAGTCGACGATCAACGATGAGATGTTCGGATGGGTCAATGGGACTACTACGACACTCAACGATACGATCAACACATTCTACAACGACCTTCAAGACACAGTCTCGACCTTTTTCAATGGGAGCTTCTTACAGCAGCCTGCGCAAGAGTTCATCAGGTGTATCATTGGCTCTAAAGTCATTGCGATCGAAAATGCACTCACGTTCCTGCACGACAACTTGCATGTCAACATCTCACGCGTGAACGCGAGCATACTCGTCTTATCCCCCGATGAGGTGAACGTAGCAACGCGGCCAATCGCAGCCGCGGCCGTCGGTACCGGCGACAAACCCGATAGTGGTCTCCTCGGGCGTCTTATTGAAACATACAAGGAGACTCTCAGGAAGGAACGTGTCATGTTTGCCATCTTCCTTGGACTGTGGTTTATCGTCGTGCTCATGGGTCTCGCCATTATCTTCTGGCATTCCTATGGTCGTCATATTTTCAATTCCCGGGGCAAACGGAACTTTCAGCGTGACCAACGCACTGGATTAGATGGCATTGTGATCCCTTTCCGCGAAGAGAAATCAAAAGAAGGGAATAGTGCTTCTCCGTATACAGCCCCCACGCCAATTCCGATACGCCGTGTCGAGCCCAGTGATCCTGAGGGTCTACATTCCCTGTCGAACGTTCCTCCGGCCGCTAGCAGATCGTTTGACAGCTTCTTCGATCATGCGTCCCCGGTCGCCGTGCAACCGCCGGAAACAGAAGGGAAGTTTCGCAGACTCTCGCGCAAGCTCCAACAGAGCGGTTGGCGCAAGCACCTGACCCTCGCTTTACGGAGCGACAAGGGGGCCGTGCGGAAGAGCTTCCACAAGGCCCATCGTCCGCAGCTGACGATCTCCACGGGGCGCGCCGCGTCTTCGCGAAGAAGTAGCCTCCCCGAGGTCGAGCGCACCTCGCCGAGCATCATCAACGCCGAGGCTAACCAGTCTTCTCGCATGCGATACGAACCCAAGTCCGGATGGTCGGCCACGCCCGAGACAGCATGGATGCCGACCATCCACCCGGGTACGCGCCGCAAGCCCAGCGTGCCCGTGAGCGTCGGTCCCGAGGCCGAGTCGGCCGCGCCGAGCCCCGCGGCGGTGGCACTCGCGCAATTCGTGGTGCCGCTGCAGGTCGGCGTCGCGCGGTCCGCGCCGGCGCACAAGTTGTACATCCCGCCTACCCCTACGGCTGGCCGAGCGCGAGCACGGGCACAGGTGGAAAACCCGTTTGTGACTCCGTTCGACGACGACGCGAGGGTGCTCCATAGCCCCGTTCCCGTGTCTGCCGTGTCGATGACCGCAGACGTCTCGTTTATGCCGCCGTTCAGTGGGGAATCGGAGTTCGCCGAGTTGTCCTTCGCCACTGGGCGTGCTCTCTAAACGATTATGACGCATGGGCTGTTTCGCCGTTCTGCATGACTCTCCTCCATCAATCAATCATTGTATACGTATTCAGGGCACTAATCGTCAATTTTTATCCGCTTATCGCAAGAATCCCCATTATTCTATCTCACCGCTCTGTGTTCCAACCAGTTGTAACTTCATTGTCTCCTAGCAGATCAATTTACCCCCGCAATCACCCGGACTGCATGTAGCATCCCTTACTGTACTTTATACCACTTCTAATAATAATGAATCGATCCCATGACAAAGTATCTTTTACATCCAATACAAGTATCAATGTCACGTCGTCTCCCAAATCTAAGTTATTGCATACGCGTTGTGGGCCTGGAGTTGTATTTGAGGATCGTCAAATCGCAAAAAAAGTTTTTTTTTTGAAACAGGTTGTTTTGGCGGGAGGGATTTCCTTTTCCCCTGGTTGCACACGCCCATCCACGTTGCAATCACCAACCTTCGTCTCCGTGTCCCTGGACAGCCTCGCCCCTCCGCAGTCCGCACTGCATGGACCGACCTACCGTGTGTCTGGCTTAGCCCGGTATTGTAGCCCGGGGGTTCCTTCCACAGACCACAGGTGTCAATACCACTTGGGCTGGCTAGATTGCTCTGGTGGACAGGTGGTTTCTGGGCCGGGTGCACGTAGTTGTGACCGCTTCTATCCAGTAGTAGCTTAGACGATGTGCGGTATATGAGGATTCAAAAAAAGTGCGAGGGCGCGGACACGTATCGCGCGGCGCGTACGACGACTCTTATATTGCCGCGCGACGCCACCGGTCATCAATTTGCTTTCCGACGTTCGCCTTCCCGATGTTCGCACTCTACACTTTCATCGTGGGTTTCATCCGTCTCTTGTCTCCGATATTCGCACACGGGATCTTTTCTGTTCTTTGCCGGCGATGGGGCGGTACCTACATGAGTGGCGCAGTGCTACATTAGAACCAGGACCTTCCTCCCATCACCTCCATGGCCACTCCAATTTTGCACCAAAACACATCGTCTTCACGGTTCGGGACTATCTTCGCCGCTGCCTTAGAGGAATATACACAGAAGACCGGGACGAACCTTGCTACTCATGAGCTCGCTATCGCTCTAGAAGCCTGCGACTCTCCCGAAGCGGTGCTTGGGGTACTCGTTGAGCGGGCACATGCATTCAATCAGTACCAGAATGGCGAATGGAGAGTACGACTCGCAAAGCGGCTCGAATCTATGGTTGGTGTCCTACTTGGACTTTTGAATGTCGTCGGAGAGGGTGTTGGTATGGCAAGTCGCGATTGTCCTTTCACTCCACGCTCAAATCCTCATCGTCTTCCTTCAGAAATTTCCACCTGTGAAGGCGATACTTGCAGGCGTTGGCCTCCTACTCACGGTGCGAGTTGTCTTCTCGCGCCCTCTGTATCTGCATGCCCTAATCCACACCGTCCAGGCGGCTGCGGAAGTTAGCACTAGCTATCGTGCACTCGTCGATCTCTTCAAGTGTTTCGAACTCTACCTTGGCCGACTCAAGGTTTTCACCACGGTGCCGAAACTACCTTCTGCTGTGGAAAATCTATTAGTCCGCATTCTAGCCGAATTCCTCGGAGTTCTTGCTCTGGCAACCCAGCAGATTAAGCAAGGGCCACTCAGTACGTTTGTTCCCTGATACTTAACGCCTGGCTTACCATGACGCAGAGAAATTTACCAAGAAGCTGCTAGGAGAGAATGAAATCGAGCTCGTGCTCCAAGGCTGGACCGACTGACCACGGAGGAGTCGCGGATGACGGCTACGCAAACCTTGGAGGTCGTTTATGGCCTGTTCAACAATATGAAGGAGGTTATGGCCGGTACGCAAGTCGCCTAAATCGTCCTTCGTTTTATGCCGAATGATTGTTCACACAGACCGAGAATCATCAACGGGTAATATACAAAAGTCTCTTGGTATGTTACTTTGTCAAGCGTAAATGAATATAGCTGACCACGATGCTAGTCACCATGCAACAAATATTAGAGGGCTTGAACAAAATGAAACGTTCGTTAGCCCGTGACAGCGCGAGTATCGTACGCTGAAACTAGAGCTGCCTCAGGCGAACAGCATCAACAAGATGCTCAAAGGTGGCTTTTTGCAC
This sequence comes from Russula brevipes, assembly GCA_022496215.1. Taxonomy (NCBI): domain Eukaryota; kingdom Fungi; phylum Basidiomycota; class Agaricomycetes; order Russulales; family Russulaceae; genus Russula; species Russula brevipes. Next base: position 52,911 of record WTXF01000151.1, on the reverse strand, counting down.
CGGATCCATCGATCAATCACAACGCTATATGTGATGTCCAATACCATGGAACGGCCACATGGCTCATTAAAGGCGATGTCTATCAAGAATGGAAGAGAACGGGTTCGCTCTTGTGGATTTACGGGAAACGTACGTTCTTGTTGCTCTCCCCGTGACTTTGGCTGATGACCCCGTAGCGGGATCTGGGAAAAGCGTCCTTTGGTGCGTGACTGTCCGACTGAATTTCCGTCAGGGTGGCTTATATCGTCAACCAGCTCTTCGATCATAAAAGACATCGAGGGAAAACAGCCCACGGGAGTGGCATCGGTTGTATACTATTATTTCGACTTCAACGACGTTAGAAAGCAAGATCGTCGTGGTTTACTCTCATCCCTCCTCATCCAGCTCTGCGCTCGGTCCGATCATCGCTGTAGCGTTCTATGGGACCTATATGAGGTACATGGCAAAGGGTTGCGACAACCTAGTGAAGGTGCTCTCATCCGGTGCCTGAAGGCTATGCTCGCGCTTCCTCGTCAAGAGAAAGTATATATCATAGTGGACGCCCCTGACGAGTGTCCTAGCAAGCCCGGAATACCTTCCCCACGCGAAAAGGTCCTTGAACTTCTTAAGGAGCTCGTTGTTCAACGCATTCCGCATTTGCGCATTTGCATAACAAGTCGTCCCGAGGTCGACATCCGTACTGTTCTCCATTTCTTGGCTTCGCATCAAGTGCACCTTGATGGGGAGATCGGCCACAGGAATGACATCAACGACTTTGTCAAGTCAGTGGTTGAGTCAGACCCGAATATGCGGCACTGGGGAGCAGAGGAAAAGCAACTAGTCATATTTGTGCTTTCGCAGAAAGGAGACGGAATGTGTGTCATCTCCGATTGATGATGCACCTTTGGTTGCTTACAAAATATTCCAGGTTCAGATGGATTGCCTGTCAGCTAGACACATTGAGGCGCTATTTTCGGGGAACCATTCGACATGCTCTCGATGAATTACCCAAGACCTTGGACGAGACTTATGAACGGATGCTACTGGCCATCGACGAGGAGAAAAGCGAATATGCCATTCGCATTCTCCAATGTATGGCAGTCTCTCGTCGCCCATTATGTGTCAAGGAACTTGCGGAGGTTATTCCAGTTCAGCTTGATGCTGGAAGCATTCCCAGGTTGAACATGGGCCAACGCCAGAGAGATGCAGAGGAAGCCATCCTGTCGGCGTGCTCCTCTTTGGTTACCATCATCAAACCCAACATCTCTCTCTACAACAGCGATTTTCGAGCGGTGCAATTCTCACATTGCTCTGTCAAGAAGTTCTTGACCTCTGAGCGCCTTTCCAAATCAGAAAGAGGCCTTTCCCGCTATCACGTATCCCCAGAACCTGCGCATACTATTCTTGCACAGTGTTGCATCGGCACTCTACTGCAGTTCGATCACCGCACCGACAGGGATAGTATCCACAGCTTCCCTCTTGCCGATTATGCAGCTCAAAACTGGGTCTTTCATGCTCAGTTTGATGGCGTGGCGTCGAAGATACAAGATGCAATGGACCGTCTTTTTGACGCGGAAGGGCCGTATTTCGCCGCATGGGTTTGGTTGCACGACATAGACGATCCTTTGCGGGGACCCCTGGTTTCAAGACTTCCAGAACGACCCAAGGCATCTCCCCTTTACTATTCCGTGCTCTGTGGTTTTCGGGACCTAGTAGGACGCCTTGCCACCGCCTGTAAACGGGATATAAATGCAAGGGGTGGTAATCACGGCACGCCATTGCTAGCTGCAGTAGATCGGGGGCACCTCGAAATCGTACAACTTCTCCTGGAACTTGGCGCGGATGTCAATGCCTACCATGAGGGAGACTCCGCACTGCACAAGGCGCTACGATCCCGGAGATTCGATATTATGCTGCTCTTGCTCACATTCAAGGCTGATGTAAACAGCCGGGACAAACATGGCGTATTTCCACTGCTCAGGGCTTTGGAAAGTGGTGATTTTGGCATCATGCAAACTCTACTTCACCACGGTGCGAAGGTAGATACTCGCGACGACTGCGGCTATACCCTCCTACACCACGCATCACAATCCGGAAACATCGAACTCGCGAAGCTATTACTCGGCTTCCGCGCAGATGTCAATCTCCGTGACGATTGCAATTCGACACCGTTACACGAGGCTTCAAGATTTGGAAATCCCAACATCGCCCGCTTGCTGCTCGGTAACGGCGCAGATGTCAATGCTCGTGACAACAAGGGGTGTTCCCCGCTGCACAAAGCAATACGACTCGACGTCGACGTGGTCCAGCTATTGCTCCAGTATGGTGCGGACGCGCACATTCAGGACAACGACGGCTCGACGCCACTTCACCGAGCCGCGCAAGATGGAAATCCCGAGATGGTGTTAGTGCTGCTCGAGCATAATGCCACGTATGTGGATGCCCGGGACGCCAAGGATTCTACTCCATTGCATCTTGCCTCGGAGCGGGGACATCTCGACGTGGCACGGTTACTATTTGAGTATGGCGCAGATGTTGACGCCGTAATAACGAGGCGCAAACGCCCGGTCCTCGATCGCGTCGGCAAGGGGTCATCGGAGCTGGCACGATATCAGCCTCTAGGGGTTCCCCCCGATGATGGGAGCGGTAATACAGGGAGACATAGAACTTCCTTTCTTTACTACATAGACACTGCTTCAAGGACTTGTCGCAAATTTCGAACTGCATGTAAAAATCACTTGTAATGAGTCGAAGTTACCGTACTTTATTATCGCTATCGACGTCATTTTGCTCCACTTTCAGGATAGATCCCTCACATTACAGACTGTGTTGCAGATATTCCATGGTTGCCACCCGTACGGGTTACTTGTGAAGGTCATTGTCCTAGTGGGCGTCTTTCAGGCACGCTCTATATTCCAACCACCTTGTTACCCATCGCGGATTTATGCAGAGATCTTGTTCACCCTTTGGAGGGATAATAAGAGGTAAACACATGGCCAGCGGCTGCCTGATATCCTCCCCCTGGTCTACGACCGACGGTATATGAAACGTGTTGTGTGTGCCTCGCGCGCAGCAGGACCCCGATCACGTGACCAATCCACGTGCTGGAGGTGTGGCAGAATCGGCCCGACCCGACCCGGTGCTGGGGTGCAGAATGAGCGAGGTCGCCACAAAAAGAGCGGTTGCTTTCTTTCTCACAGACACGTTGGATGCTGCTCCCGATACCTCTCGCGAACCTCGCCCTTTCCTTCTTGAACAGACTCTTCTCCGCGGATGTGGTCCGACACCCCCACGTCAGGCCTCCATCGAATAACGCGCTGAACTTCCATCTGCGGCACTATCACGCCGCGACGTCATCCGCGCACGTCTATCTTGCTGATGTGTCACACGACCTTTCCCCCGCCAGTGGCCTCGGATCTACACCGCTCTCAATCGGCACGTCATCAGTGCGCACTTCGCGCCCCTCTTCGCTCGATAGGTTCGCGGCTGCGCGGCATATGTCTATGCGCGGACAGAGTGCCTTGCTCGATTGGGAGGAGGATGAGGTAGCCGGGCCCGATGTGACGCGCCGTGAGACTCTCCTCCTACTCGCGAAGATGACGAGCAACACGTACTTCGCGCCTGGCGCGCGCGGGTGGTACAACTTGACAGACGAATGGAACGTGGTGCGTCGTCTTTCCCCAGCGTCCGCGTGCTGCGCCCTGTGATTTTTTGTGGGTTGACGTCTTTTTTACGCTAGGGTATGCCGGTTGGGTGGGAGCCCGACGACGATGGCTTCCGAGGATACGTTTTTGCGACGGAAGACAACAGCACCGTGGTTCTCACGATCAAGGGCACGTCCATCCCGATCATTGGTGGCGGTCCTACGATAGAGAAGGACAAGTTGAATGACAACCTCCTGTTCAGCTGCTGTTGTGCGCGTGTCAGTCGGACATGGAAGACCGTATGCGACTGCTACCGCGGCGACTGGAAATGCAACGAAGAGTGCGTCGAGAAGGCTTTGATCGACGAGAGTCTATTTTATCACACTGGCATCGTGCGCTCTCCTCCGCCTCTCTTCCGCATAGCGTATGACCGTTGACAAACGTTCGCGATAACAGAACTTATATAACAATATCACTTCTATGTATCCTAATGCTAACATCTGGGTTATCGGTCACTCACTCGGTGGTGCGCTCGCTTCGCTCCTCGGAGTCACGTTCGGTGCTCCCGTCGTGACATTCGAGCCACCAGGCGAGCGCATGGCAGCACAGCGCTTGCATCTGCCGTCTCCCGTACGCCCTCACAGTCTTACATTGGTATTTGACCCCATTGTCATGCCCTATCGTATAGCCGTCCACGCATCACATCACACATGTGTGGCACACGGCGGACCCGATCCCTATGGGCACTTGCACAGGCTCACTATCGACCTGTGGCGTGGCCGGATATGCGATGGAGAGCCGGTGCCACCTCGGGAACATCATAGAATACGACACTGTCACGAACATGTCTTGGTCCGTGCGCCTTACGACCCATCCGATCGCAACAGTCATCGAGGAGGTACTTTCGAAGCCATGGACCGCTGCGGAGGAGCAAGGTCTTGAAGTTCCTGCGTTTAAGAGGCAAGATGATTGCGTAGTGCGTATGCTTTTACTCGATTCCGTGCTGGTTCCTGACTTTCGGCAGGATTGTTTCCAGTGGGAATATGGGAACTTTACTTTGTAGGTTATAGATATGAGTTATAGATTATACAAGCACCATTGTCCGTTATTTCATCATAGATAAATTGTAATGACATTTTTGTAATATTGGGCCCCACCACGTCAATCAAGGATATCGCAGCCACTGGAGGGGAAACATCCCGTAATAGAGGGAACGGCGTCGTTTCGCGGCTGTACGCAAGGTACTGGTTGATCGCTCCTCAATTACTCTTGGTCGGACCCGGTGCAGACAGCGCGCGATCATCGACTAGAAGAACGGGTTACCCAAATGTGATGCGCTTCCTCCTAGTCAAGTTGACAAGTAAGACGCACCTCACCTCACGCGCGGGACAAGCCAACCTGACTCGCCGGACCACCTTGCCGTGTGGTGACCCGCGTACGCCTATCTCCGCATTTGTGAGGCCCGATGTATGGCTGGCCCAATCAGCATTCGCACAGGGCCTAGGTCGGGGATGTTGATGATGCGGTCGGTGCTGGTGGCGGTTCCCGGCGGGTGATGCAAGGTGCTGCTCATCTAGGATGTAAGCGACGTGGCGAGACGGATGCCGTGAATAGGTCGGTTCAGTCGTTGCGACACCGATGCATACATTTATCTCCCTGCTCTGCGCAGGCGGCTCGGTCTCGAACCTGACCGTAATGAGTGGAGGCCTAAGGCCCGAGGGACTGTCTTGCGTATGCTCGCTCCCCCAAAGGAGGGAGACTGGTGCACCCCCGAGTACCTTGATGTATTCTCCTCAGCTCGGCCGAAGCAGTTGGTGTCCTTATGGCCAACAGGCGCTGTATCCCGTCCGGAATTGAAGGAGGCGATGTTTGACCCGCCTCGCCGGCGGCCCGGAGCACTTCCTCTGAACAAACCTCAAGCATCCCTCCTCAGCCAGCTCATCTTTTTTTCCCCCTTCGACCTTCGGTAACTCCGTTAGTTTATCGGTCATTGATCGGAATATTTCAGGTCCCCTTCTTGTCTGAAGAAAGGATGGTCTTCGAAAGTTCGAATACGAGGAATTCGTCAGCACCTCCCATTCGTCGAGAACGCGCGCTGCCTGGTGTTGCGAATATCATGCGGGGGAGTTGAATTGGCGAGTTTCGTCTTTGGCGCAGGTGTGTAGCCAGCCCTGATCCTCTCCAGATTGGCAAGGGGACATGGAAAGCACTCAATGGCTAGATCATTTTCAGTCCTTCACCAGTGTGCGGAAGTTGGATGTATCCAAAGGACCTCGGCGACAAGTCGTCCCTGCGCGCGCTGGCAGACCTCACCGAGGAAAGGCCTGCAGAAGTGTTACCCACCCTGCATAATCTCTTATGAGGCCCCCAGGTATTCCAACTCGAACAGGATATCATAGCCGTTTGTCGTTGTGCGCTAGCTAGAAGGTGCGCATTGGTGAGTGTCCGCCCAGCGCTCGTAAGTGGCATGTCGGAACATTTCACACGTCATCGCTATCCTGAGGCGACATCAACCCCTTTTCCGTAGGGCCTTTGTACCGTCACCCGTCCTCACCTCAACCTTGCCCTTCGCAACTGGAGAACCGGCTCATTGTGAGTCCTCGGCGCCGATCCCTCAGCCTAGCACTTCCTGCTTGCTGCCACCTCCTCGGTCTTGCGCTTGACCATTGGCTCAGTCTCGCTCCCGCCTCGAGATGCCGTTTCTTCGGCTTTTGAGCTCGCCTCGCGCAGTCGGTTTTCTGGCTTCACGCTTACCCTGATTCGCGTACCGTTATCAGATTGTGCTTCGGCCTCCATACGGACCGTGCTCTTTCCCTTGACACCAATTATCCTGAGAGAAATTGCCTGAGTTAATACATTGGCGTTCTTCCATCGATATATGTACGGAAGGAGAGGATGACGTCGTTGTGCGAGGGGTCTGCGATGCCTCTGGATGCAGCGCTCGAGCCACGGAGAAGAAAGGAAGGCTCTGGAGCATGTAGCTCGTCTCGATGTACAGGATAACTAATGCGTTGTTCCGCTAAAACGGTTTTACCTTCTCAGTATATTGGTCATCACCAGATCACCTGTATGGAGAGCCGAATCCGCGAAGCAGACGTCTACGCACCCACATTGCATGTAGGAGTACTTGAATAGGCCTTATCACAATATATATATTGTTATCATGGGTGGGTATGCAACCAATGATAACTCCCTTAACCTGCTGGTTCCGCTCACGGTTGTGATCCGTAACGGTCTAAATACCGAGACGCCGCTGTTTGAGGCGCATTCATTTTACTCAGCGCTAAAGGCTGCCGGTCGTGCGCAGCTGCGGCGTGTGCTCGTTTCTTACGCTTACGTGAATCCCCAGTGTCACGCGCCTCGAGGCCTCATTGAGCGTTTGTAACCCTCACCTCAACCCACGTCTCTCATCTCATCATCTCATCCGCCAAGTCCTGTCTCGCAGCTCCATGTCCTCGTCAGCAACATCCTCTTCCAACTTCCAACTCATTTTCGATGCTGCAATAGTTGACTACCTCGAACAAACCAAGGTTGACCTCACCAACTATCCCCTCGCAGAGAGGCTCCAGAGCTGCCAGTCTGCCGATGACGTCCTAGATCTCCTTCAAGTCAAAACAAAACAGTTCAGGGATTACCGCGATGGAAATAGAAAGTTGATCGACCGTCTCAAACCACTTGTGCGTGTTCTTCACGCATTCTCTGGCATTCTCGGCGATGCCGCTAGCATGGTCAGTGCGTCGTCTTTCACGATCTGATCACATCTCACGCAATCGCCTATAGGTGCCATTTCAACCAACAAAAACAATTTTTTCTGGCATCGATGTTCTCCTTGGCGTACGCATCTTCCCGCACATTTCGGCCGTGTCCTTCTCACGTCTGCGTATATCAGGCCGCTATTGCCGTCGGGGCAAGTTATGATGCCTTGGTTGACATGTTCGAATGCGTCACAAATTTCCTCGACCGCCTCCGTATTTATACCGAGATCCCGTCGACGCCGATTATGTCCAACATTATCGTGAAGATATTGGTGGAGGTGCTCTCGGTACTTGCGCTGGCTACGAAGCAGATCAAGCAAGGGCGGTTTAGTGAGCAGTCCAGTTTCCAGCGTCGCTCTCCAATGGCTGAATTTCGCATAGAAAAATTTGCGAAAAAGCTTTTGGGAGAGAGCGAGATCGAGGCAGTGCTGCAAAGGTTGGATCGGCTCACGCATGACGAGGCTCGCATCACCGTAACGCAAACACTGCAAGTTGTCTATGGTCTGGTTAACAATATGAAAGTGGTCATGAACGGTACGCAGCCTCTACTCACCCGCTGATAACGGTTGTAACTTGCTTGAATAGACGGCGAGGCATCAATGGACGGTATGCGACAAGCTCTGGGTATGCCAAGATTGTTATCGATGATTCCTATGCTGACTGATGTACCTAGTTACGATGCAAGACATGACAAGCGAAATGAACCAGATGAAGCGTCAGTCCCATACCTATCTTCGTGACGGCTGTCGTCGATGCTGAGTCTGAATGACAGGTGACCAGTTGCAGAGGGACATTCGAATTGGCTCTCCCCTCCAGATCCATCGACGAACCATAACATCGCTTGGGAGACTCATCATACTGGAAGTGCGGCATGGTTCATCAAGGGAAGCTCATTCAGAGAGTGGATGTCTGAGGGGTCGCTCCTGTGGGTCCATGGGAAACGTATGTCTTCGCGACTCAGATGCGCTAACTGCTACTGATCGCCGCTGGTCACCGGATGTTGTAGCGGGCTCCGGCAAGAGTATCTTATGGTATGTACAGTTCCCGATTTCTCCTGATTTGACTTAGTTATTCTATCCACCAGCTCATCGATCATTCAAGAAGTTAATGAGAATTGCGATGCCGGATTGGCCCTCATGTGTTACCATTATTTTGACTTTAAAGATGTCGCGAAGCAAGATATTCGTGGCCTCTTGGCTTCCCTACTGGCACAACTCTGTGCTGAATCTGATTCTTGCAACGATGTTCTTTCTAGACTATATTCGAAGTACAACGCCGGGTCGCGGCAGCCGGATAACCATGCACTCACGGAGTGTCTGAAGAAGATGATCCAGCTACCACACCAACCGACAATTATATCATTGTGGATGCCCTCGATGAGTGTCCCAATGCTTCTGGATTTCCGAAAACAGCACGCGAAAAAGTCCTGGAGTTCCTCGAAGACCTTGTCGAGTTGAATTTCCCAAATCTTCGAATCTGTGTTACAAGCCGCCCTGAAATCGACATTCATACCGTTCTAAAGCCTCTCGCATCTCATCACATGTCCCTCCATGACGAAGGTGGTCAACAAAAGGATATCGTTGACTATGTCAGAACGATTGTCCTTACGGACCGAAAGATGCGGAGATGGAGACCAGAGGACAAGCAATTGGTCATTGATATATTGTCAGCAAAGGCAGGAGGGATGTAAGTAGCCCCCGCTATGGTCCATAACTATGGTTGCTTATTTGGCTATGCAGGTTTCGATGGATTGTTTGCCAGCTGGATTTGCTGCGCACTTGCTTTCCCCCGAGTCTCCGTGACGCTGTCGATGAATTACCTGAAACACTGGACGAGACCTACGAGCGAATTCTTTTAGAGATAGAAAAGGGGAAGCGAGAATACGCACACCGGTTGTTCCAATGTCTTGCCATGTCTATTCGCCCTCTTCGAGTCGAAGAGCTTGCCGAGGTTCTTGCGATGCGGTTTGGCCCCGAAACGCTTCCCCATTATGACATCGGTTGGCGGCTAGAGGACACCCGTGAGGCTGTTCTATCCGCATGTTCCAGTCTGGTCACCATTGTCAATGTGGACGGGTCACCAATTGTACAATTCTCGCATTTCTCCGTCAAGGAGTACCTCACATCAGACCGCCTTTCCAAAGCGGGAGCAGAACTTTCCCGATATCACATTGTTTCCCTGTCGGCGCATACCATTCTCGCGCAGGCTTCCCTCAGTGTTCTACTCCATCTAGGGAGTTCGGTCAGCAAACAGAACATCGGGAACTTTCCATTCGCGATGTATGCTGCGCGGCACTGGGCAGATCATGCTCGATTCGAGTGCGTCTCGTCAAGGATCCAGGACGGAATGGAGCGTCTGTTTGACGCGGAAAATCCATCATTTTCGACGTGGACATGGATATTCGACATTGACTATCCTCTTCAAGAACACATGTTCACGAGTCATCCCACACAACCAGAAGCCCTGCCGTTATACTATGCGACGCTGTGTGGATTCCGTGACGTCGTTGAATGGCTGCTCGTCACCCGTCCAGAGGAAATCGATGCCCGGGGAGGATACCACGATACTCCGTTGCATGCTGCGCTTGCAAAAGGAGATGTGGAGATTGCAGTGCTGCTCGTTCAACGCGGTGCAAACATAAATGCCTTAGGCCGAGAAGGGTGGAGTGAATTGCATATAGCATCAAAAAGCGGACGTCGTGATCATGTGGAGTTCTTACTCGAGCACGGCGCAGATGTGGACGTGAAAGCCAAGGACGGAAAGACTCCGTTGGGATCTGCATCGTGGACAGGAGAACTGGATGTTGCAAGAGTATTGGTACGACATGGCGCAGCTGTGGACTGCTGTGACAACAACGGGTGGACTCCATTATACGCAGCATCGCGACATGGACATTCGAAGATGATGGAGTTCTTGATCCAGAGTGGTGCAGCCGTGGACTCCCGTGATAATGATGGTAGGACCCCATTATACGGAGCATCACTCCATGGACAACTGGACGTCGTGCGGTTGCTAATCAACAACGGCGCAGCTGTCGACTCCCGTCGAGATAATGGCCGCACTCCGTTGATGTCAGCATCAGATCTCGGACATTTCGATGTCGTCCACGAGTTACTCGATCGTGGTGCCGATGTAAATGCACATGATCGTGATCTCCGGTCTCCACTGCACATTGCTTCCTTCAGTGGACATCACAGGGTTGCAGCCTTGCTGATCGAGCGAGGCGCAGAAATAGAAAACCGGGACACCGATGGAGAGACTCCTTTGGACGAGGCGTCTCGTAAAGGCCACCTCGAAGTTGTGCGATTGCTACTCGAACGTGGTTCAAATCCAGTAACTCAAAATCAATCCGGCTGGACCCCGTTACACCAGGCAGCACACAATGGACGTCTCGAGATCGTGAAACTGTTACTCGAGTTAGGTGCGGATCTCAGCGCACGGAGCAGCAACCACAAGACGCCTCTCGATTTGGCGATTGCTAACGGGAAGCGGGATGTTGCGGGGTTCCTATTCGGGCGCGCAGGCGATGTAGACTCTCGGGATGACATGGATGCTGGTATCTTGGACGCAGGATCACGAAACTCACTTGCCGATGTCCAGCCGTCAGGTAGTCACAGCGAGCAAGTAACTACCCCAAACTTTGAGGGCACATCGTTGTGTTCTGCATCAAGGGAAGGGAATGCTGATGCCGTGCGATGGCTACTCTGTCACGGTGGGGACGTCAATGAACGGAGTGCAATCCACGAGACACCATTGTATGTTGCGTCGAGATATGGAAAGCTGGATGTTGCGAAGGAATTGATCAAGAATGGAGCGGGCGTAAATCTTGGGGACAAATTTGGGTGGACCCCATTGCATTCTGCGTCACGAAATGGATACCCCGATATAGTGCTGCTGTTGCTCGATCACGGCGCCAATGTTAACGCAACGAAGCAAGACGGCTGGTCTCCTTTACATCTGGCAGCAGGCAACAGCGACATCGAAATTGTCCAGCTACTACTCGAACGGGGAGCAAAAGCGGAAATAAGGAATGAGGATGGTCGGACTGCACTCGATGAGGCATTGCGAATAGGAGAACAGGAGATCGCAGAATTATTGTCTCGGTATGACGGGCGTGGTGTCCTTGGTGGTGTCTAGGTGATTGTCATCGTTGGGTAAGCTTCACATCCTTAGAAACGCTATCTCGGTCCTGAAATGCGAACAGTTACTTGTGCAGATAAGACGAACTGCCAGTTTGTAATTAATTAAGATGTTGAAACGAACGCACATCGCACGCCCTGAGATTACATTCGTACATGCAGACCAAAAAGTTTGCCTCTAGGTCGTTACGTTAAGAGTACGAAATTAGAATGGAGTGGCCCGGCCCGTGCGGGTGGGAAACCGGGAAATAAGCGGCCCAGTTGGTCCGGCAGTTTCGCGTGCAGCAGACTGCAGGCAGCTTGCTCAATCCAATTCAATTATGATCCTTGTAACTTTGCTCACTGGAAACCCTTGTCTCTTCCCAACCTGCCTCCACAGACGTGAAAAGATGAAAAGGCTTCAACGGCAACGCCGTCGACTCAACTTCGATGCCACCCAACCATTCAGACCAGCGTCGTGTCATTTCACACTGCCCTTTCTTCCCTGAAGCCCGGCGCACACATCCGCACCCGACATCCACCGCTAAGCGTTGCTCTCGCGTCTTCGGCACAGCAGAAGAAGGCCAAACCGTAGCCCAATCAGTCGTGGCCCCGGGTCATAGAGGAGAGACCGCGCATTGGAGGACGATATCTAAGAAATGGAGTTGCTCGCGTCCTGGTATGTACACACTTTCTACTTTTTGCAGCCCATCGACTCCAAACTACATCACACGCCTGATCCTGAAAGCAGGACATCGTCCCCTTCCTACTGGCATTGCTAGGCGCGGTTCTGTACACACAGTACTCTACTAATGTGAAATTCTACCAGACGCTCTTCCCTTCCTCCAATTCTTTCGCTTGTTTCGCCAGTGTTTCGCCTTGCCGCCGTGGCTACTGCCACATTCCGCGTCGCTGACTTGCGGTCGTGTACGCGCTCGCTTACCCTTGTCCTTTCAGGCGTCTAACTCGAAAAACATCAACGACATTAGCACCTTCTCTAAGCTCAGAGTTCGTGCTGCCTCGTAGTCATCCAGGGCTGCATCCTCCTTTGACTCCGAGTTCAGGGTGTCATCATGTCATCCCCAGCGCGCACAGTTCCGTCGGAGTCCCGCACATCGTCCACCGCCTCACTATGAGCAACCATTACGAGCTCTCTCGCCGTCGACGGACCAGGAGGTGATGGCATCTGCAGAACACTCCCGGACAGCGCTTCCCTTCAGCGCGTCGAAGAGTGGCTCTACGCACTTGGACCGTGATCGCGTGATCTCCCGAAACGACCAGGTGGCCTTGGTGCGCCTCGATGTTGACCGCGAAATGGAGAAGATCATCGAGGACATGCTCCGAGTTGAGATTTTCTGCCGAATGCATGTGTGCTGAATCCTCCCCAGCTTTCGCTGCTCGTCGGCTCTTACTGCGCGATCACTAGTCAAGGCAGTCTTGTGCAGCGATGACATCTGTTCCTTCCCCGTTCTTGGCATGGGTCCGACTCAATCGACTACGAAGCAAAGTCTGCATTTCTCTAACCCACGTGGGTGTTCGTACGAGCTGCGTCTCGGCGGGTTCATAATGTCTTGCCATTATGTCGCTTAGAGAGATGTGTCGTAACCTAACGCGATCGCAATAGGCAACTCACTGCAGAATTCGGAGCTGCGGAGGGCGGAATAGAGAACAGAAGGGCTGTCGTAGTCTGAACCTGTCTCGATTCAGAGAATGCCACGCAAAATGTGGGAATTCGAGAGCCCAACTTGGCTCATTTCACATGCCAGGACATTCGAAGCCGCAGCTTCGACGAACCGGCACTTGATTCCGGCCGTATGTACTTGCTGGAAATAGGGTAGATACTGCCTGAATAAGCCGTTTTCAAAAACATGGCATGTCACGGTCGGTCTCGGTTACACTCAACCCACACACCCTCGCCCTCACCACACCCATCCCATCATCCCATCCAGCCAGTCCTATCTCTCGGTTTCATGTCGTCGTCAGCAACCTCCTCTTCCAACTTTCAACTCCTTTTCAAAGCTGCAGTAGCCGACTACCTCGAACAAACCGGGGTAGACCTCACCGATTATCCCCTCGCCGAGACCCTCCAGAGCTGCCAGTCTGCCGATGATGTCCTCGACCTCCTTCAAGTCAAAGCGAAACAGTTCAAGGATTATCGCGATGGAAATAGAAAGTTGATCGACCGTCTCAAACCACTTGTGCATCTCCTTCATGCATTCTCTGGCATTCTCGGCGATGCCGCTAGCATGGTCAGTGCGTCATCTTCCAAGATCCGAACCCGTATCACTCAATTGCCTATAGCTGCCATTCCAGCCGACAGAAGCAATTTTTTCTGGTCTCGACGTTCTGCTTGGCGTACGCATCTCCGTTCACATTTTCGACTGTGTTTTCATCACGTCTGCGTATATTAGGCGGCTATCGCTGTCGGGACGAGTTATGATGCCTTGGTTGACATGTTCGAATGCGTCACCAATTTCCTCGTTCGCCTCCGTATTTATACCGAGATCCCATCCACGCCGATTATGTCCAATATTATTGTGAAGATAATGGTGGAGGTGCTCTCAGTACTTGCGCTAGCCACGAAGCAGATCAAGCAAGGGCGGTTTAGTGAGCGGCCCAGTTTCCAGTGTCACTTTCTGATGGCTGAACCCTGCATAGAAAAATTCGCAAAAAAGCTTTTGGGAGAGAGCGAGATCGAGGCAGTGCTACAAAGGCTGGATCGACTCACGCACGACGAGGCTCACATTACCGTAGCGCAAACACTGCAAGTTGTCTGTGGTCTGGTTAACAATATGAAGGTCGTTATGAGTGGTACGTGTCTCTACTCACTCGCTGACAACGGCTGTAACTTGTTTAAATAGACGGCGAGGCATCAATGAATGACATGCGACACGCTCTGGGTGTGTCAGGGTTATTATTGACGAGTCCAATGCTGACTAATGTACCTAGTTGCGATGCAAGATGTGACGAACGAAATAAACCAGATGAAGCGTCAGTCCCTATCTTCGTAACGGCTGTCGTCGGTGCTGAATCTGCATGACAGGTGACAAGTTGCAGAGGGACATTCGAATTTGGCTCTCCCCTCCAGATTCATCGACAAACCATAACACTGCTTGGGAGACTCATCATGTTGGAAGTGCGGCATGGTTTACCAAGGGAAGCTCATTCCGAGAGTGGATGTCCGAGGGGTCGCTCCTGTGGATCCATGGGAAACGTATGCCTTCGTGACTCGCATCTGCCAACTGCTACTGATCGCTGTTTGTCACTGGATGTTGTAGCGGGCTCCGGCAAGAGCATCTTATGGTATGTGTGGTTCCCGATGTCTCCTGATCTGATTCGCTCATATTATCCAATAGCTCATCGATCATTCAAGAAATTAAAGAGAAATGCAGCGCCGGATTGGCCCTGATGTGTTATCACTATTTCGACTTCAAAGACGTCGCGAAGCAAGACATTCGTGGCCTCTTGGCTTCCCTACTTGCGCAGCTCTGTGCGAAATCCGATTCTTGCAATGATGTCCTCTCGAAACTATATTCGAGGTACAACGCCGGGTCGGAGCAACCAGATAATCATGCGCTCATGGACTGCCTGAAGAAGATGATCCAGCTACCACAGCAACCAACTATCTATATCATCGTGGATGCCCTCGATGAGTGTCCCAATACGTCTGGATTTCCGAAAACAGCACGCGAAAAGGTCCTGGAGTTCTTCGAAGACCTTGGGGGGTTGAATTTCTCGAATCTTCGAATCTGTGTTACAAGCCGCCCTGAAATCGACATTCATGACGTCCTAGAGCCTATCGCATCTCATCACATGTCCCTCCATGACGAAGGTGGTCAACAAAAGGATATCGTCGACTATGTCAGAACAATTGTCCTTACCGACCGAAAAATGCGGAGATGGAGAGCAGAGGACAAGCAATTGGTCATTGATATACTGTCTGCGAAGGCAGGAGGGATGTAAGTAGCGGCCGCTATGGTACATGACTATGGTTGTTTATGTGGCTATACAGGTTTCGATGGATTGTTTGCCAGCTGGATTTGCTGCGCACCTGCTTTCCACCGAGTCTCCGTGACGCTGTCGATGAATTACCGGAAACATTGGACGAGACCTACGAGCGAATTCTCTTAGGGATAGAAAAGGGGAAGCGAGAATACGCACACAGGTTGTTCCAATGTCTTGCCATGTCTATTTGCCCTCTCCGAGTCGAAGAGCTTGCCGAGGTTCTTGCGATGCGGTTTGGACCCGAAACGCTTCCCCATTATGACATCGGTTGGCGGCTGGAGGACACCCGTGAGGCTGTTCTATCCGCATGTTCCAGTCTGGTCACCATCGTCAACGTCGACGGGTCACCAATTGTGCAATTCTCGCATTTCTCTGTCAAGGAGTACCTCACATCAGACCGCCTTTCGAAAGCGGGAGCAGAACTTTCCCGATATCACATTGTTTCCCTGTCGGCGCATACCATTCTCGCACAGGCCTCCCTCAGCGTTCTACTCCACCTCGAGAGTTCGGTCAGCAAACAGAACATCGGGAACTTTCCATTCACGACGTACGCTGCGCGGCATTGGGTGGATCATGCTCGATTCGAGGGCGTCTCTTCAAGGATCCAGGACGGAATGGAGCGTCTATTTAACGCGGAAAATCCATCATTTTCGACGTGGACATGGATATTCGACATTGACTATCCTCTTAAAGAACACATGTTCACGAGTTGTCCCACTCGGCCAGAAGCCTTGCCATTATACTATGCGACACTGTGTGGATTCCGTGACGTTGTTGAATGGCTCCTCGTCACACGTCCAGGGGAAATCAATTCCCGGGGAGGATACCACGGTACTCCGATGCATGCTGCGCTTGCAAAGGGAGACATGGAGATTGCGGTGCTGCTCCTTCATCGCGGTGCAGACATAAATGCCTTGAGCCGAGAAGGATGGAGTGCATTGCATATAGCATCACAAAGCGGACGTCGTGATCATGTGGAGTTCTTACTCGAGCACGGCGCAGATGTGGACGTGAAAGCCAACGATGGAAAGACTCCGTTGGGATCTGCATCGTGGACAGGAGAACTGGATGTCGCAAGAGTATTGGTACGACATGGCGCAGCCGCGGGCTGCTGTGACAACAACGGGTGGACCCCATTATTCACAGCATCGCGATATGGACATTCAAAGATGGCGGAGTTCTTGATCCAGAGTGGTGCAGCCGTGGACTCCCGTGAAGACCAGGGGTGGACTCCATTATACGCAGCATCACGATATGGACATTCGGAGATCGTGGAGTCCTTGATCCAGAGTGGTGCATCTATCCACTCGCGTAATAATGATGACATGACCCCACTCTACACAGCATCACTCCATGGACAACTGGACGTCGTGAGGTTGCTAATCACCAATGGCGCAGCCGTCGACTCCCGTCGAGATGATGGCCGCACTCCGTTGATGTCAGCATCAAATCTTGGACAGCTCGATGTCGTCCACGAGTTACTCAATCGAGGTGCTGATGTAAATGCATGTGATCGCGATCTCCGGTCTCCACTGCAATTCGCTTCCCTCAGTGGACATCACAAGGTTGCAACCTTGCTGATCGAGCGAGGCGCAGAAATAGAAAACCGAGCCATTGATGGAGAGACTCCTCTGGACGAGGCGTCTTACAATGGCCACCTCGAGGTTGTGCGATTGCTACTCCAACGTGGTTCAAATCCAGTAACTCAAAATCAATCCGGCTGGACCCCATTACACCAGGCAGCACACAGTGGACATCTCGAGATCGTGAAACTACTACTCGAGTCAGGTGCAGATCTCAGTGTGCAGAATGACAACAACAAGACGCCCCTCGATGTGGCGATTGCGAATGGGAACCGGGAAGTCGCGATGACCCTATTTGGGCGCGTAGGTGACGCAGACTCTCGGGATGACATAGATGCCGGTCTCTTGGACGCAGGATCACGAAACTCACTTGCCGATGCTGACCAGCCGTCAGGTAGTCACGGCGAGCAAGTAACTACCCCAAACTTTGAGGGCACATCGTTATGTTCTGCATCAAGGGAAGGGAATGCTGATGCCGTGCGATGGCTACTCTGTCACGGTGGGGACGTCAATGAACGGAGTGCAATCCACGAGACACCATTGTGTGTTGCGTCGAGATATGGAAAGCTGGATGTTGCGAAGGAATTGATCGAGAATGGCGCGGGCGTGGATCTTGGGGACAAATTCGGGTGGACCCCATTGCATTCTGCGTCACGGAATGGACACCTCGATATCGTGCTGCTGTTGCTCGATCACGGCGCCAATGTTAACGCAACAAAGCAAGACGGCTGGTCTCCTTTACATCTGGCAACAGGGAACAGCCACATCGAAATTGTCCAGCTACTACTCGAACGAGGAGCAAAAGCGGAAATAAGGAATGAGGATGGTCGGACTGCACTCGATGAGGCATCGCGAATAGGAGAACAGGAGATCGCAGAATTATTGTCTCGGTATGACGGGCGTGGTGTCTAGGTGATTGTCATCATTGGGTAAGCTTCACATCCTCAGAAACGCGACTATCTCGGTCCTGAAATGCGAACAGTTGCTTGTGCAGATAATACGAGCTGGCAGTTTGTAATTAACTAGGGTGTTGAAACGAACGCACATCGCACGCTCCAAATGTTGCCTGAATTAGAGCTCGGTCAATTCTTCGGACAACGGAAGGCGAAAGAGTCGAGAACCCCATTCGTTGATGAAAGGAAGTCTGAGCGAATATTATCGAAAGTATAATACACACTGAATCGTACATGTAGCTCCGACAAGAATGAGACCTTCAATTGCGCAATACCAAAGGCCATCAGGCAGCTTTGGCTTTGTGCCACTGTCAGGTTGCTGGCACTCTATGGATGATGTTCTCTCCTTATCCGTGAAGAGTTACTGTACCTCTCCTGCAAGAAATGGCCACTCCTCTTCCACGACACCACCCACGACACTCGACACTTCATCGCGTTATATTCCTTGCTCTATCCAGCTGCGTCTACCAGCCGCGCCGCTGGTCTCTTGAGTGCATCTGTGCGGTCACTGTAGCAGATGCGTGGGCGGCCACTGCTGGAATGCGGCGACGTACATGCCAATGCCGATATGTAGAGGGAGGGCCTCTGCAAGATCACTGCAGCGTACCAGTGTGTGAGGCCCGTGGATGGTAGTTTGCCGACGAGAAGGGAGCGTAATGCACCGGTACCTGCCAGTTCCTGGCGAAGGTACGCAAAATCGACGTTCGCGGTGAGCTTGTAATCTCTGAAGGCCTTCACAAAGGGTCGTGTCGGCACTGGGAAGGAGTCCGACTCGATTGGATATGTACGCGAACGAGTTCCCAACAACGTGGTCTGTTCTGTAGTCCAACCCGCTGCCACCACCAAGTACCTTAAGAGAGAGAGGGAGGAAAAGCCGGGCGAGGAGGCGCCGAATAATGTGGATACTGTACTGCTGAAGGCTCCGAGGCGAGGATCAAGCAGTAACGCTTCTGTATTATAGGCGATGATTAAATGGTTCATTGTGTGAGTGTATCGACTAATGGTGGCATAGTATGAATAAGACTGAACTTATGGTCTCCGCGGCCAGGTCGGTGCCTCGGAAGTAAAGGGTATTCAAGACCTCTTTCCAGCCTCGACGAGTGTGCAGGAAAGTCAAATATCAGAGTGACAAAGTACGACGTGAATGACGGCGTACTTCGATACTATGAAATGGGAGGGCATCAAACAACTCACAAGTGACCAGCATCCTGTACAGGGACATCGTCGATCGCCGAGTCGTGCGGCTCGTGCCGATGTAATCTCAGGCCGTTTTTTTTTCAGTCCCATTCGTGAAGCCTCTTCTCCTGAACAGCATGAAGAGCTGGACTGGATTCTATTAGGTAGATATGACAATGTCTGAGAGCGATTTGAGACGCAAGCGCGTAGAAAGGAGCCAAGGAGAGTTGCTCACCCGCAGTTTGCGACGGCGATCCGGTTCCGGTCCTGACCCGATCATCGATCACGGGCCCCGTCCTTTCCAGTCCTTCAATCCATCCCCATATCCCGCCTTCACTTCATGGCCACCCGCACGTCCCACATCTCTCCCAGCTGGTGTACCCAACGCTCACCTATCCAAAATTATCAGGCATGCAATTCGAAAACAGCAGCGACATCGGCGTCTTCTCCAAACTCACAAACGCCCACTGCCTCGCTTCCATCCAAGGCAGCACCAACTTTTACTCCGCCTTCGAGGCCGAGCTCGGCGACGTGGTTTCCATCGTGCACACCTCTATCGGCGGCACCCGCATCGTCGGCCGCATCGCGGCGGGCGACCACCACGGGCACCTCGTGCCGTCGACGACGACGGACCAGGAGCTACAGCACCTGCAGAACGCTCTCCCGGCAGACGATCGCCCTCGACGGGTACTTACTGTGCAATCATGAATCAGGGTGGTCTTGTCTATCCGAAAATTTTGATCCAAGATCAGGACGAGCTGTCGAGTCTATTACAGGTTCCCTTGGTGGTGCGTCTTCGTTTCTTTTTCATCGTTTATCTAGTCCTGCGTGGTTGATACTCACACCTCGGCGACCTCGCTCACTCCTTGGCCGGTACTGTCAATCAAGGATCCGATGTCGTTGGGGTCGGATTTGTTGTCAACGACTGGTGCGCATTCACTGACCTTGACACCACCGCCACGGAGATGAGCGTTATTGAAGCGACGTTTAGTTCGTGTCTTTCCTTCTGTCCACGAATTTCGCTCACCCCCGACAGACCTTCAGGGTCAAAATTCGAACGCCGTCGTTGGCAAGATGCGCGACGCGCTGATCGACCACTGGGCCAGAAGGCTACTACTTCTAGAATAGATACCTCGTTTGTCTGCATCGGGTGTCTGCATTTGCATTTTTTCAGGTCTGTCATGCATCATCACTACCTGTACTACGTACACCGTCACATTTACCCCTTTGGAAGCAAGACAAATGGTACCATGGTCAGAACATCCCGACTCCCTTATCTACCATAACAGGCGAGCCAGTAATATCCGATCCGAATCGACATCTTTGGCCACACCTTCCCAGCTGTGCGACCTGCTACGACCCGGCAAGACCGTCCATGGTTGATGTGGGGACACGGCCATGCTCTGCGCCTAACACAGACAGAGACAACTAGTCTGTCTGAGGCAAAGGTTGGGAAGGGATGTGGGATACCCCCGCCCCACTCGCGAGCTCTCCTTCAAGCTTCGAGGTACCACCCCACGCCGACACTGGCATGGAGAAGCCAACTCGGAATGCACAAGAAACGGGCATTGCTGACCTGATCACTGCACCAATTTGTACGCGTAACTTAAGGACATGCACCATTCAAGCAGTGCGCATATTTGTGGGAGCGACGCAGCGCGACCCCATGCCTATCATGTGTACAGCTTCTCTCTATTGGGTGGTGCGTCGGCGAAAAAGGATCGTTACTATAGAAGGTGGAAGAGCCAATGGGATAGCCGTTAAGTGACAAAGAGTAACAGCAGCCTGGCACCATGAGAACGTTCCGAATTGCGGGGGTTGTCTCTCGGAAGAGTACCAGCGAAGAGTAAGTTAACTGGCAATAAATTTGAATGGAGTGGCCCGGACCGTGCGGCAGGTGGAAAGAATCGGCCTGTTGTTGCGGCCCGGGTGTTTGTTGAACGCGTCAGCAGTCCCCGTTCCGAGGCTTTTGCTCTACTTGTCTCTTCTGGAGGAGCTGCTGAGGTTTCCAAACCTGTCTTCACAGATGTGACAACATGAAAATACATCAACGGAAACGCCATCGACCCAACTCCAATTATTCAGACCGCGCGTCGTGTCATTTCACACTGACCTTTCTTCTCTGAAGCGGTGAAGCCCCGTTGCTCAAGGGTGCTTTCGCATTTTCGCGCAGCAGCAGAAGACGACCAAGCCCTAGCTGTCCGTCGTGACCTCACAAGTCTACCACCGGTCACAGATGAGAGACCGCGCACCGAACGACGATAGTTAAGGAATTGAGTAGGGTCACGTCCTAGTACGTACACCGTTGTATTAGTATTATGCGCCATCCACTGACTCAAAACCACGATCCTGAGCGCAAGACATCGCCTTTTTCCTTTTCCTAGTGGTATCGTTAAGCGCATTCGTGTACACGCAGCGCGCTACTAATATGAAATTCTACCAAACGCTCTTCACCTCCTCCGATTCACTCGCTCGTGTCGCCTTTCCGGCGTGGCTATTCGCACATTTCTCATTACTGGTAGGTACGATTGTGTATGCGCACGCTTACCCCTGTCCTTCAAGTATCCAACTCGAAATACATCAATGACATTGGCTTCTTCCCTAAGCTCATAGTCTGTGCTGCCTCGTCGTCATCCAGGGCTGCATCCTACTTGACGCCGAGCTCAGGGTGTCGTCCACACCGCGAACAGCTCCCGGAACTGTTCGCGGCCGTCGGAGTCCCGCGCATCGTCCGCCGCCTCACTATGGACAACCAGCATGGGCTCTCGTGCCGTCGACGGACCATGAGGTGATGGCATCTGCAGAACACTCCTGGATAGCGTTTCCCTTCAATGCGTCGAGGAGTGGTCTGCGTGCGGGGAACATGATCGATGCATGATCTCCCGAAACGACCAGGTCGCTTTAGTGCCCCCACTGTCCCAAGATTTCGCTGCTCGTCGCTCTTACTGCACAATCACTGGTCAGGGTGGTCTCATCCATCCGAAGACATCTGACCCCTCCCCGTCCTTTGGCATTGGTCCGAAGCGAAAACTGCATTTCTCTGACCTACAAAACTTTGTGTTTTCAACCTTGCAGCTCACCATAAACAATTCGCGAAGAATTCTGAGCCGCGGAGCGCTGAGCGCCTAAACTGAGCAAGAGCTAAGTTGAATCTGTCTAGAGAAAACAACACGAAATATGGGAATTCGAGAGTACCTTGGCTCATTTCGCATGCCAAGGTCATTCGAAGCCACAGAAGACGTTCAGCGGGTCGTTCAACTCTGCTCGACATGATCCGCCCTCGACACGAATGGGAGTGATCTATTGATATATGTTCTTCCAGAATGACGGGTGATTTTCCTCTGTAAGGAGGTAGGCGAGTGCCCTCTGAGATTTGTGGCCTTGTATCACAATTTCGTCTCGAGTGTTCAGGAGAGCAACTGCGTTGTCCTCTTGTTCCCATACGGACACAAAATATCCACCTGTACACAAATTGGTGAACACTGTCGTGCATTATCGAATATCGAGGGAGATCATCGCCCGACGTTGGCTCTGATCCACAGTATTCAAATCTCTGTACGTTTCAGAATCGACCGCAAGCCGTGCTGCTCTTAAATATTAATGTTACGATAACCAGTATCTTTGGTGGGCGTCAATCAAAGAGGCTGTGTCTCCCTTCGAGGTAGTCGCCGTACTGTACGCCTTGTGCCTCGTGCCTCATGTCTCGGTTACCCTCATCCCTCATCCCATCATCCCATCCAGCTAGTCCTGTCTCTCAGCTCCGTGTCCATGTCCTCGTCAGCCACCTCTTCCAACTTTCAACTCATTTTCGATGCCGCACTCGCTGACTACCTAAAGCAAACGGGGGTAGACCTCTCCAACTGTCCCTTCACCGAGACGCTCGAGAGTTGCCAGTCTGCCGATGACGTCCTAGATCTCCTTCAAGTCAAAGTGGAACTGTTTAAAGATTATCGGGATGGAAATAGAAAGTTTATCGACCGTCTCAAACCACTCGTGCATGTCCTTCATGCATTCTCTGGCATTCTCGGCGATGCCGCTAGCATGGTCAGTGCGCCGTCTTCCAAGATCTGATCACGTCTCACCCAATTGCTTATAGGTGCCATTCCAGCCAACGAAAGCAATTTTCTCTGGTATCGATGTTCTCCTTGGCGTATGCATCTCCCTCACGTTTTCGATTTGTCCTCATCACGGCTGCGTACATCAGGCTGCTATCGCTGTCGGGGCAAGTTATGATGCCTTGGTTGACATGTTCGAATGCGTCACAAATTTCCTCGATCGCCTCCGTATTTATACGAGATCCCGTCCACGCCAATTATGTCCAATATTATCGTGAAGATATTGGTGGAGGTGCTCTCAGTACTTGCGTTGGCCACGAAGCAGATCAAGCAAGGGCGGTTCAGTGAGCGGCCCAGTTTCCAGTGTCACTCCAATGGCTGAACTTTGCATAGAAAAATTTGCAAAAAAGCTCCTGGGAGAGAGCGAGATCGAAGCAGTGCTACAAAGGCTGGATCGACTCACGCACGACGAGGCTCGCATCACCGTGGCACAGACACTGCAAGTTGTTTATGGTCTGGTTAACAATATGAAGGTGGTCATGAACGGTACGCAGCGTTACTCACTTGCTAACAACGGTTGATGACTTGCTTGAACAGACGGCGATGCATCGACGAATGGCATGCGACAAGCTCTGGGTATGTCAAGAATATTATCGATGATTCTATGCTGACTGATGTACCTAGTTACGATGCAAGATATGACGAACGAAATAAACCAGATGAAGCGTCAGTCCCTACCTTTCTTCGTGACGGCTGTCGTCGGTGCTGAGTCTGCATGACAGGTGACCAGTTGCAGAGGGACATCGAAATTGGCTCTCCCCTCCAGATTCATCGACGAACCATAACATCGCTTGGGAGACTCATCATAGTGGAGTGCGGCATGGTTCACCAAGGGAAGCTCATTCAGAGAGTGGATGTCTGAGGGGTCGCTCCTGTGGATCCATGGGAAACGTATGTCTTCGTGACTCGCATCTGCCAACTGCTACTGATCGCTGCTTGTCACTGGATGTTGTAGCGGGCTCCGGCAAGAGCATCTTATGGTATGTGTGGTTCCCGATGTCTCCTGATCTGATTCGCTTATTTTATCCACTAGCTCATCGATCATTCAAGAAATTAAGGAGAAATGTGATGCCGGATTGACCCTCATGTGTTATCACTATTTCGACTTCAAAGATGTCGCGAAGCAAGACATTCGTGGCCTCTTGGCTTCCCTACTTGCGCAGCTCTGCGCAAATCCGATTCTTGCAATGATGTCCTCTCGAAACTATATTCGAGGTACAACGCCGGGTCGCAGCAACCAGATAATCATGCGCTCATGGAATGCCTGAAGAAGATGATCCAGCTACCACAGCAACCAACTATCTACATCATCGTGGATGCCCTCGACGAGTGTCCCAATACTTCTGGATTTCCGAAAACAGCACGCGAAAAGGTCCTGGAGTTCTTGGAAGACCTCGTCGAGTTGAATCTTCCAAATCTACGAATCTGTGTTACAAGCCGCCCTGAAATCGACATTCATGACATTCTAGAGCCTCTCGCATCTCATCGCATGTCCCTCCATGATGAAGGTGGTCAACAACGGATATCGTTGACTATGTCAGAACAATTGTCCTTACGGACCGAAGATGCGGAGATGGAGACAGAGGACAAGCAATTAGTCATTGATATACTGTCAGCGAAGGCAGGAGGGATGTAAGTAACCCCCGCTATGGCACCTGACTATGGTTGTTTATGTGGCATACAGGTTTCGATGGATTGTTTGCCAGCTGGATTTGCTGCGCACCTGCTTTCCACCGAGTCTCCGTGACGCTGTCGATGAATTACCGGAAACATTGGACGAGACCTACGAGCGAATTCTTTTAGGGATAGAAAAGGGGAAACGAGAATACGCACACCGGTTGTTCCAATGTCTTGCCATGTCTATTCGCCCTCTTCGAGTCGAAGAGCTTGCCGAGGTTCTTGCGATGCGGTTTGGCCCCGAAACGCTTCCCCATTATGACATCGGTTGGCGGCTGGAGGACACCCGTGAGGCTGTTCTATCCGCATGTTCCAGTCTGGTCACCATCGTCAACGTCGACGGGTCACCAATTGTGCAATTCTCGCATTTCTCCGTCAAGGAGTACCTCACATCAGACCGCCTTTCGAAAGCGGGAGCAGAACTTTCCCGATATCACATTGTTTCCCTGTCGGCGCATACCATTCTCGCACAGGCCTCCCTCAGCGTTCTACTCCATCTCGGGAGTTCGGTCAACAAACAGAACATCGGGAACTTTCCATTCGCGATGTATGCTGCGCGGTACTGGGTGGATCATGCTCGATTTGAGGCGTCTCGTCAAGGATCCAGGACGGAATGGAGCGTCTGTTTGACACGGAAAATCCATCATTTTCGACGTGGACATGGATATTCGACATTGACTATCCTCTTAAAGAACACATGTTCACGAGTTGTCCCACTCGACCAGAAGCCCTGCCGTTATACTATGCGACACTGTGTGGATTCCGTGACGTTGTTGAATGGCTGCTCGTCACCCGTCCAGGGGAAATCAACGCTCGGGGAGGATACCACGGTACTCGTTGCATGCTGCGCTTGCAAAGGAGACATGGAGATTGCGGTGCTGCTCCTTCATCGCGGTGCAGACATAAATGCCTTAGGCCGAGAAGGTTGGAGTGCATTGCATATAGCATCAACAAAGCGGACGTCGTGATCATGTAGAGTTCTTACTCGAGCACGGCGCAGATGTGGACGTGAAAGCCAAGGACGGAAAGACCCGTTGGGATCTGCATCGTGGACAGGAGAACTGGATGTTGCAAGAGTATTGGTACGACATGGCGCAGCTGTGGACTCCGTGACAACAAGGGGTGGACTCCATTATACACGGCGTCACGATATGGACATTCAAAGATGGTGGAGTTCTTGATCCAGAGTGGTGCAGCCGTGGACTCCCGTGACAACAAGGGGTGGACTCCATTATACGCAGCATCCCGGTATGGACATTCGAAGATCGTGGAGTTCTTGATCCAGAGTGGCGCAGCCGTGGACTCCTCTGAAAATGATGGCTGGACTTCATTATTCCAGCATCCCGGTATGGACATTCGAAGATCGTGGAGTTCTTGATCCAGAGTGGCGCAGCCGTTGACTCCTCTGAAAATGACGGCTGGACTCCTTATACGCAGCATCCCGGTATGGACATTCAAGATCGTGGATTCTTGTCCAGAGTGGCGCACAACGACTCCCGTATAACGATGGCAGGACTCCATTATACACAGCGTCACTCCATGGACAACTGGACGTCGTGCGGTTGCTAATCAACAATGGCGCAGCTGTCGACTCCCGTCGAGCTGAGGCCGCACACCGTTGATGTCAGCATCAGATCTCGGACACTCGATGTCGTCCACGAGTTACTCAATCGAGGTGCTGACGTAAATGCACGTGCACGTGATCTCCGGTCTCCACTGCAATTCGCTTCCCTCAGTGGACACACAGAGTTGCGACCTTGCTGATCGAGCGAGGCGCAGAAATAGAAAACCGAGCCATCGATGGAGAGACTCCTCTGGACGAGGCGTCTCACAATGGCCACCTCGAGGTTGTGCGATTGTTACTCCAACGTGGTTCAAATCCAGTAACTCAAAATCAATCCGGCTGGACCCCGTTACACCAGGCAGCACACAGTGGACATCTCGAGATCATGAAACTACTACTCGAGTCAGGTGCAGATCTCAGCGTGCAGAAACAACAACAAGACGCCCCTCGATGTGGCGATTGCGAATGGGAACCGGGAAGTCGCGAGGGTCCTATTTGGGCGCGTAGATGTGATGTAGACTCTCGGGATGACATAGATGCCGGTCTCTTGGACGCAGGATCACGAAACTCACTTGCCGATGCTGATCCAGCCGTCAGGTAGTCACGCGAGCAAGAACTACCCCAAACTTTGAGGGCACATCGTTATGTTCTGCATCAAGGGAAGGGAATGCTGATGCGGTGCGATGGCTACTCTGTCACGGTGGGGACGTCAATGAACGGAATGCAATTCACGAGACACCATTGTGTGTTGCGTCGAGATATGGAAAGCTGGATGTTGCGAAGGAATTGATCGAAGAATGGCGCGGGCGTGAATCTTGGGGACAAATTCGGGTGGACCCCATTGCATTCTGCGTCACGGAATGGAACCTCGATATCGTGCTGCTGTTGCTCGATCACGGCGCCAATGTTAACGCAACGAAGCAAGACGGCTGGTCTCCTTACATCTGCAACAGGGAACAGCCACATCGAAATTGTCCAGCTACTACTCGAACGAGGAGCAAAAGCGGAAATAAGGAATAGGATGGTCGGACTGCACTCGATGAGGCATGCGAATAGGAGAACAGGAGATCGCAGAATTATTGTCTCAGTATGACGGGCGTGGTGGTCTAGGTGATTGTCATCGTTGGGTAAGCTTCACATCCTTAGAAACGCGACTATCTCGGTCCTGAAATGCGAACAGTTGCTTGTGCAGATAAACGAGCTGCCAGTTTGTAATTAACTAGGTGTTGAAACGAACGCACATCGCACGCTCCAAATGTTGCCTGAATTAGAGCTCGGTCAATTCTTCGGACAACGGAAGGCGAAAGAGTCGAAACCCCATTCGTTGATGAAAGGAAGTCTGAGCGAATATTATCGAAAGTATAATACACACTGAATCGTACATGTAGCTCCGACAAGAATGAGACCTTCAATTGCGCAATACCAAAGGCCATCAGGCAGCTTTGGCTTTGTGCCACTGTCAGGTGCTGGCACTCTATGGATGATGTTCTCTCCTTATCCGTGAAGAGTTACTGTACCTCTCCTGCAAGAAATGGCCACTCCTCTTCCACGACACCCCCACGACACTCGACACTTCATCGCGTTATATTCCTTGCTCATCCACTGCGTCTACCAGCCGCGCCGCTGGTCTCTTGAGTGCATCTGGCGGTCACTGTAGCAGATGCGTGGCGGCCACTGCTGGAATGCGGCGACGTACATGCCAATGCCGATATGTAGAGGGAGGGCCTCTGCAAGATCACTGCAGCGTACCAGTGTGTGAGGCCCGTGGATGGTAGTTTGCCGACGAGAAGGGAGCGTAATGCACCGGTACCTGCCAATTCCTGGCGAAGGTACGCAAAATCGACGTTCGCGGTGAGCTTGTAATCTCTGAAGGCCTTCACAAAGGGTCGTGTCGGCACTGGGAAGGAGTCCGACTCGATTGGATATGTACGCGAACGAGTTCCCAACAACGTGGTCTGTTCTGTAGTCCAACCCGCTGCCACCACCAAGTACCTTAAGAGAGAGGGAGGAAAACCGGGCGAGGAGGCGCCGAATAATGTGGATACTGTACTGCTGAAGGCTCCGAGGCGAGGATCAAGCAGTAACGCTTCTGTATTTAGGCGATGATTAAATGGTTCATTGGTGAGTGTATCGACTAATGGTGGCATAGTATGAATAAGACTGAACTTATGGTCTCCGCGGCCAGGTCGGTGCCTCGGAAGTAAAGGTATTCAAGACCTCTTTCCAGCCTCGACGAGTGTGCAGGAAAGTCAAATATCAGAGTGACAAAGTACGACGTGAATGACGGCGTACTTCGATACTATGAAATGGGAGGGCATCAAACAACTCACAAGTGACCAGCATCCTGTACAGGGACATCGTCGATCGCCGAGTCGTGCGGCTCGTGCCGATGTAATCTCAGGCCGTTTTTTTTCAGTCCCATTCGTGAAGCCTCTTCTCCTGAACAGCATGAAGAGCTGGACTGGATTCTATTAGGTAGATATGACAATGTCTGAGAGCGATTTGAGACGCAAGCGCGTAGAAAGGAGCCAAGGAGAGTTGCTCACCCGCAGTTGCGACGGCGATCCGGTTCCGGTCCTGACCCGATCATCGATCACGGGCCCCGTCCTTTCCAGTCCTTCAATCCATCCCCATATCCCGCCTTCACTTCATGGCCACCGCACGTCCCACATCTCTCCCAGCTGGTGTACCCAACGCTCACCTATCCAAAATTATCAGGCATGCAATTCGAAAACAGCAGCGACATCGGCGTCTTCTCCAAACTCACAAACGCCCACTGCCTCGCTTCCATCCAAGCAGCACCAACTTTTACTCCGCCTTCGAGCCGAGCTCGGCGACGTGGTTTCCATCGTGCACACCTCTATCGGCGGCACCCGCATCGTCGGCCGCATCGCGGCGGGCGACCACCACGGGCACCTCGTGCCGTCGACGACGACGGACCAGGAGCTACAGCACCTGCAGAACGCTCTCCCGGCAGACGATCGCCCTCGACGGGTACTTACTGTGCAATCATGAATCAGGGTGGTCTTGTCTATCCCGAAAATTTTGATCCAAGATCAGGACGAGCTGTCGAGTCTATTACAGGTTCCCTTGGTGGTGCGTCTTCGTTTCTTTTTCATCGTTTATCTAGTCTGCGTGGTTGATACTCACACCTCGGCGACCTCGCTCACTCCTTGGCCGGTACTGTCAATCAAGGATCCGATGTCGTTGGGGTCGGATTTGTTGTCAACGACTGGTGCGCATTCACTGCCTGACACCACCGCCACGGAGATGAGCGTTATTGAAGCGACGTTTAGTTCGTGTCTTTCCTTCTGTCCACGAATTTCGCTCACCCCGACAGACTTCAGGTCAAAATTCGAACGCCGTCGTTGGCAAGATGCGCGACGCGCTGATTCGACACTGGGCCAGAAGGCTACTACTTCTAGAATAGATACCTCGTTTGTCTGCATCGGGTGTCTGCATTTGCATTTTTTCAGGTCTGTCATGCATCATCACTACCTGTACTACGTACACCGTCACTTACCCTTGGAAGCAAGACAAATGGTACCATGGTCAGAACATCCCGACTCCCTTATCTACCATAAAGGCGAGCCAGTAATATCCGATCCGAATCGACATCTTTGGCCACACCTTCCCAGCTTGCGACCTGCTACGACCCGGCAAGACGTCCATGGTTGATGTGGGGACACGGCATGCTCTGCGCCTAACACAGACAGAGACACTAGCTGTCTGAGGCAAAGGTTGGGAAGGGATGTGGATACCCCCGCCCCACTCGCGAGCTCTCCTTCAAGTTCGGGTACCACCCCAGCCGACACCATGGAGAGCCAACTCGGAATGCACAAGAAACGGCATTGCTGACCGATCACTGCACCAATTTGTACGGTAACTCAAGGACATGCACCATTCAAGCAGTGCGCATATTTGTGGGAGCGACGCAGCGCGACCCCATGCCTATCATGTGTACAGCTTCTTCTATTGGGTGGTGCGTCGGCGAAAAAGGATCGTTACTATAGGAAGGTGGAAGAGCCAATGGATGGCCGTTAAGTGACAAAGAGTAACAGCAGCCTGGCACCTGAGAACGTCCGAATTGCGGGGGTTGTCTCTCGGAAGAGTACAGCGAAGAGTGTTAACTGGCAATAAATTTGAATGGAGTGGCCCGGACGTGCGGCAGGTGGAAGAATCGGCCCGGTGTTGTTGCGGCCGGTGTTTGGAACGCGTCAGCAGTCCCCGTTCCGAGCTTTTGCTCTACTTGTCTCTTCTGGAGGAGCTGCTGAGGTTTCCAAACCTGTCTTCACTGATGTGACAACATGAAAATACATCAACGGAAACGCCATCAACCCAACTCCAATTATTCAGACCGCGCGTCGTGTCATTTCACACTGACCTTTCTTCCTGACGGTGAAGCCCCGTTGCTCAAGGTGCTTTCGCATTTTCGCCGCAGCAGCAGAAGACGACCAAGCCCTAGCTGTCCGTCGTACCTCACAAGTCTACCACGGTCACAGATGAGAGACCGCGCACCGAACGACATAGTTAGGAATTGAGTTGGGTCACGTCCTGGTACGTACACCGTTGTATTAGTATTATGCGCCATCCCCGACTCAAAACCACGATCCTGAGCGCAAGACATCGCTTTTTCCTTTTCCTAGTGGTATCGTTAAGCGCATTCATGTACACGCAGCGCGCTACTAATATGAAATTCTACCAAACGCTCTTCACTCCTCCGATTCATTCGCTCGTGTCGCCTTTCCGGCGTGGATACTCGCACATTTTCATTACTGGGTAGGTACGATTGTGTATGCGCACGCTACCCCTGTCCTTTCAAGTATCCAACTCGAAATACATCAATGACATTGGCTCTTCCCTAAGCTCATAGTCTGTGCTGCCTCGTCGTCATCCAGGCTGCATCTACTTGACGCCGAGCTCAGGTGTCGTCCACACCGCGACAGCTCCCGGATGTTCGCGGCCGTCAGAGTCCGCGCATCGTCCGCCGCCTCACTATGGACAACCAGCATGGGCTCTCGTGCC
The DNA here is from genome assembly GCA_022496215.1 of Russula brevipes. Lineage (NCBI taxonomy): Eukaryota > Fungi > Basidiomycota > Agaricomycetes > Russulales > Russulaceae > Russula > Russula brevipes. The sequence goes on along the minus strand of WTXF01000151.1, from coordinate 21,317 downwards.
GTCGACGGACCATGAGGTGATGGCATCTGCAGAACACTCCCGGATAGCGTTTCCCTTCAATGCGTCGAAGAGCGGTCTGCGTGCGGGGAATATGATCGATGCATGATTCCCGAAACGACCAGGTCGCTTTAGTGCCCCTCACTGTCCCAAGATTTCGCTGCTCGTCGGCTCTTACTGCACAATCACTGGTCAGGGTGGTCTTATCCATCCGAAGACATCTGATCCCTCCCCGTCCTTTGGATTGGTCCGAAGCGAAACTGATTTTCTGACCTACAAAACTTTGTGTTTTCAACCTTGCAGCTCACGATAAACAATTCGCGAAGAGTCCCGAACCGCGGAGCGCTGAGCGCCTAAACTGAGCAACAGCTAAGTCTGAATCTGTCCAGAGAAAACAACACGAAATATGGGAATTCGAGAGTACGGCTTCATTTCGCATGCCAAGATCATTCGAAGCCACATAAGACGTTCAGCGGGTCGTTCAACTCTGCTCGACATGATCCGCCCTCGACACGAATGGGAGTGATCTATTGATATATGTTCTTACCAGAATGACGGGGTGATTGTCCTCTGTAAGGAGGTAGACTGGAGGTAGGCGAGTGCCCTCTGAGATTTGTGGGCCTTGTATCACAATTTCGTCTCGAGTGTTCAGGAGAGCAACTACCTGTCCTTTGTTCCTACGGACACAAAATATCCACCTGTACACAAATTGGTGAACACTGTCGTGCGTCATCGAATATCGAGGGAGATCATCGCCCGACATTGGCTCTGATCCACAGTATTCAAATCTCTGTACGTTTCAGAATCGACCGCAAGCCGAGCTGCTCTTAAATATTATTGTTGACGATAACAAGTATCTTTGGTGGGCGTCAATGAAAGAGGCTGTCTCCTTTCGAGGTAGTCGCCGTACGCCTTACGCCTCGTGCGTGCCTCATGTCTCGGTTACCTTCAACCCACGTCCCTCATCCCATCATCCCATCCAGCTAGTCCTGTCTCTCAGTTCCGTGTCCATGTCCTCGTCAGCCACCTCTTCCAACTTTCAACTCATTTTCGATGCCGCCTCGCTGACTACCTCAAGCAAACCGGGTAGACCTCTCCAACTGCCCCTTCACCGAGACGCTCGAGAGCTGCCAGTCTGCCGATGATGTCCTAGATCTCCTTCAAGTCAAAGTGGAACAGTTTAAAGATTACCGCGATGGAAATAGAAAGTTTATCGACCGTCTCAAACCACTCGTGCATGTCCTTCATGCATTCTCTGGATTCTCGGCGATGCCGCTAGCATGGTCAGTGCGCCGTCTTCCAAGATCTGATCACGTCTCACCCAATTGCTTATAGGTGCCATTCCAGCCAACGAAAGCAATTTTCTCTGGTATCGATGTTCTCCTTGGCGTATGCATCTCCCTCACGTTTTCGACTCAGTCCTCATCACGGCTGCGTGTATCAGGCTGTTATTCTGTCGGGGCAAGTTATGATGCCTTGGTTGACATGTTCGAATGCGTCACCAATTTCCTCGATCGCCTCCGTATCTATACCGAGATCCCTCCACGCCAATTATGTCCAATATTATTTGAAGATATTGGTGGAGGTGCTCTCGGTACTTGCGTTGGCCACGAAGCAGATCAAGCAAGGGCGGTTCAGTGAGCGGCCCAGTTTCCAGTGTACTCTCCAATGGCTGAACTTTGCAAGAAAAATTCGCAAAAAAGCTCTGGGAGAGAGCGAGATCGAAGCAGTGCTACAACGGCTGGATCGACTCACGCATGACGAGGCTCGCATCACCGTGGCACAGACACTGCAAGTTGTTTATGGTCTGGTCAACAATATGAAGGTGGTCATGAACGGTACGCAGCCTCTACTCGCTTGCTAACAACGGTTGATGACTTGCTTGAACAGACGGCGATGCATCAATAAATGGCATGCGACAAGCTCTGGGTATGTCAAGAATATTATCGATGATTCTTATGCTGACTGATGTACCTAGTTACAATGCAAGATATGACGAACGAAATAAACCAGATGAAGCGTCAGTCCCTACCTTTCTTCGTGACGGCCGTCGTCGGTGCTGAGTCTGCATGACAGGTGACCAGTTGCAAAGGGACATCCGAAATTGGCTCTCCCCTCCAGATTCATCGACGAACCATAACATCGCTTGGGAGACTCATCATAGTGGAGTGCGGCATGGTTCACCAAGGGAAGCTCATTCAGAGAGTGGATGTCTGAGGGGTCGCTCCTATGGATCCATGGGAAGCGTATGTCTTCGTGACTCGCATCTGCCAACTGCTACTGATCACTGTTTGTCACTGGATGTTTTAGCGGGCTCCGGCAAGAGCATCTTATGGTATGTGCGGTTCCCGATGTCTCCTGATCTGATTCGCTTATTTTAATCACTAGCTCATCGATCATTCAAGAAATTAAGGAGAAATGTGATGCCGGATTGACCCTGATGTGTTATCACTATTTCGACTTCAAAGATGTCGCGAAGCAAGACATTCGTGGCCTCTTGGCTTCCCTACTTGCGCAGCTCTGTGCCAAGTCCGATTCTTGCAATGATGTCCTCTCAAAACTGTATTCGAGGTACAACGCCGGGTCGCAGCAACCAGATAATCATGCGCTCATGGAATGCCTCAAGAAGATGATCCAGCTACCACAGCAACCAACTATCTACCTAATCGTGGATGCCCTCGACGAGTGTCCCAATACATCTGGATTTCCGAAAACAGCACGCGAAAAGGTCCTGGAGTTCTTGGAAGGCCTCCTCGAGTTGAATCTTCCAAATCTACGAATAAGTGTTACAAGCCGCCCTGAAATCGACATTCATGACATTCTAGAGCCTATCGCATCTCATCGCATGTCCCTCCATGATGAAGGTGGTCAACAAACGGATATTGTTGATTATGTCAGAACAATTGTCCTTACCGACCGGAAGATGCGGGATGGAGAGCAGAGGACAAGCAATTGGTCATTGATATACTGTCTGCGAAGGCAGGAGGGATGTAAGTAACCCCCGCTATGGCACCTGACTGGTTGTTTATGTGGCTATACAGGTTTCGATGGATTGTTTGCCAGCTGGATTTGCTGCGCACCTGCTTTCCACCGAGTCTCCGTGACGCTGTCGATGAATTGCCGGAAACATTGGACGAGACCTACGAGCGAATTCTCTTAGGGATAGAAAAGGGGAAGCGAGAATACGCGCACAGGTTGTTCCAATGCCTTGCCATGTCTAATCGCCCTCTTCGAGTCGAAGAGCTTGCCGAGGTTCTTGCGATGCGGTTTGGCCCCGAAACGCTTCCCCATTATGACATCGGTTGGCGGCTGGAGGACACCCGTGAGGCTGTTCTATCCGCATGTTCCAGTCTAGTCACCATCGTCAACGTCGACGGGTCACCAATGTGCAATTCTCGCATTTCTCCGTCAAGGAGTACCTCACATCAGACCGCCTTTCGAAAGCGGGAGCAGAACTTTCCCGATATCACATTGTTTCCCTTTCGGCGCATACCATTCTCGCACAGGCCTCCCTCAGCGTTCTACTCCACCTCGGGAGTTCGGTCAGAAACAGAACATCGGAACTTTCCATTCGCGATGTATGCTGCGCGGCACTGGGTGGATCATGCTCAGTTTGAGAGCGTCTCGTCAAGATCAAGGACGGAATGGAGCGTCTGTTTGACACGGAAAATCCATCATTTTCGACGTGGACATGGATATTCGACATTGACTATCCTCTTAAAGAACACATGTTCACGAGTCTTCCCACTCGACCAGAAGCCCTGCCGCTATACTATGCGATACTGTGTGGATTCCGTGACGTTGTTGAATGGCTTCTCATCACACGTCCAGGGGAAGTCAACGCTCGGGGAGGATACCACGGTACTCCGTTGCATGCTGCGCTTGCAAAAGGAGATGTGGAGATTTCGGTGCTGCTCCTTCATCGCGGTGCAGATATAAATGCCTTGAGCCGAAAAGGATGGAGTGCATTGCATATAGCATCACAAAGCGGACGTCGTGATCATGTAGAGTTCTTACTCGAGCACAACGCAGACGTGAACGTGAAAGCCGAGGACGGAAAGACGCCATTGGGATGTGCATCGTGGACGGGAGAACTGGATGTTGCGAGAGTATTGGTACGACGTGGTGCAGCTGTGGAGTGCTGTGACAACAACGGGTGGACTCCATTATTCACAGCATCGCGATATGGACATTCAAAGATGGTGGAGTTCTTGATCCGAGTGGTGCAGCCGTGGACTCCCGTGAAGACCAGGGTGGACTCCATTATACGCAGCATCCCGGTATGGACATTCGAAGATCGTGGAATTCTTGCTCCAGAGTGGCGCCACAACCGACTCCCGTAATAACGATGGCTGGACCCCATTATACACAGCGTCACTACTTGGAAAACTGGACGTCGTGCGGTTACTAATCAACAATGGCGCAGCCGTCGACTCTCGTTGCGGTCTTGGCCGCACTCCGTTGATGGCAGCATCAAATCTTGGACAGCTCAATGTAGTCCACGAATTACTCAACCGAGATGCTGATGTAAATGCACGTGCTCGTGATCTCCAGTCTCCGCTGCATCTTGCTTCCGTCAATGGACATCACAGGGTTGCAGCCTTCCTGATCGAGCGAGGCGCAGAAATAGAAAGCCGAGCCATCAATGGAGAGACTCCTTTGGACGAGGCGTCTCGTAATGGCCATCTCGAGGTTGTGCGATTGCTACTCCAACGTGGCTCAAACCCAGTAACTCAAAATAAATCCGGTTGGACCCCGTTACATCAGGCAGCACACAGTGGACATCTCGAGATCATGAAACTACTACTCGAGTCAGGTGCAGATCTCAGCGTGCAGAACAACAACAACAAGACGCCCCTCGATGTGGCGATTGCGAATGGGAACCGGGAAGTCGCGAGGGTCCTATTTGGGCGCGTAGATGGTGGAGACTCTCGGGATGACATGGATGCTGGTATCTTGGATGCAGGATCACGAAACTCACTTGCCGATGCTATCCAGCAGCCATCAGGTAGTCACGACGAGCAAGCAACTACCCCGAAATTTGAGGGCACATCGTTATGTTCTGCATCAAGGGAAGGGAATGTTGATGCGGTGCGATGGCTACTCTGTCACGGTGGAGACGTCAATGAACGGAATACAATTCACGAGACACCGTTGTGTGTTGCGTCGAGATATGGAAAGCTGGATGTTGCGAAGGAATTGATGAAGAATGGCGCGGCCGTGAATCTTGGGGACAAATTCGGGTGGACCCCATTGCATTCTGCGTCGCGGTATGGACACCTCGATATCGTGCTGCTGTTGCTCGATCACGGCGCCAATGTTAACGCAACAAAGCAAGACGGCTGGTCTCCTTTACATCTGGCAACAGGGAACAGCCACATCGAAATTGTCCAGCTACTACTCGAACGAGGAGCAAAAGCGGAAATAAGGAATGAGGATGGTCGGACTGCACTCGATGAGGCATCGCGAATAGGAGAACAGGAGATCGCAGAATTATTGTCTCGGTATGACGGGCGTGGTGTCTAGGTGATTGTCATCGTTGGGTAAGCTTCACATCCTTAGAAACGCTATCTCGGTCCTGAAATGCGGACAGTTGTTTGTGCAGATAAGACGAGCTGCCGGGGCTCCTTTCACCGCTACCACCACCATGTCCAACAATCACCCGCCCACTATCCCAAAATTACGTAAAATTCTCCAAGCTGCCGCAGAAGGTTGCTCCGCCCTAGACTCAGGCGGAAACACCACAGCCCAGCAAAGGGAAGAACTCCAATCCATCCTGACCGCATTCCTCTCCACCCCCTGCATCTCAAAGCTCACCGCCCTGCCTTCTCAACTCCCCCCTCACCATAAAGATGAGATCAGCGAGATCAAGTCGTCACTCAACGCGCTGTCAAAATCAGTGAACACCCTTCTCCAGAAGGCAAGCAACCGCTCCAACAAACCCCCTCCCCTCCCACAGCAGCAAGGGCGGGGGAGTCCACCTCACCAACTGCCCCCTCATACGCTAAGGCGGCTGCCACCAGGTCACCGCGAGCCAGTCTCGTAATGGACCTTAAGGGCACGCCCCTCGATGACGATGATATCCGGCCAAGGCCAGCTCATCTCACCGAAATTTTCAACGAGGCCTTAAGGTCGTCACCTCATCACCAGGTGCGAATAGCAGCCACGCGGTGGACTGCTAACCGCAACCTCGTGATCACCGGTGGACACATGACCACAGCCCAACAACTCCGGAACAGTACAGACACCCTCGCCCTGGCCCTCGCTGAGGACCAAATCTGGTCTAAAGACGACCCCTCTCCCCTCCCTATAGCGAGACCAAACGTCAAATGGTCCAAAATTCTCATCAACGGCACCCCCACAGGAGTCCTCCCAGACCGGGCGCACGCATACAGCGCTGAAGAATGCCACGAGGCCTTCGCAAGCGAAAACCCCATATACGCATCCCTCCTAGTCACCCAGAAACCCAACTGGGTCCGCCCCCCCTCCCAGTACACAGCAGGCTCATCCTCCTCACTCGTCGTGGCATTCGAGGACCCGGATGGATCGCTAGCTAAATCGCTGCTGGCAGAAAAGCACCTATACGCCTTTGGCGCACGTGCTACTGTGAAAAGGTGGAAGCAGCGTCCCCCCAAATCGAAAAACCCCCCTTCCGCACCCACTGCCTCCCCCCCACCTCCTCCCTCACCAACGGAGCTAGAAGTCCCTGAACCGATAGCCCCAACACCCCCTGCCCAATTATTCTGGTCCGACGGAACACCGGTGTCGCCAATACTGCTGTCAACTGCAACTCTCCGCCCAACGCCCGTCTGCTCCCCCGATCTCGCAACAGAAACCCTCCCGCAATCACCCCAAAAACGCAAGGCGCCCTCCCTCTCCTCACTCAACGCCAGCACAAGCTCCCAAACTCAGCAACCCCCAAAAAGACTCGCTTTCACACCACGGTCCCCTCAAGAGTCCGGAGAAGTCACGCCAAAAGCAAGCAGAGCAAACCCCAGGAAGACGCAACGACAACGACAATCTCAGCAGACACCAACCTCGGGCGCAGGCCGGCGCACGCCTGCCCACGTCAACTCCCGTCAAACGAGCCATGCTCGGGCCTTCTCTTAGGCGCCGCACAGCAACACTCTCATACTCAGGCAGCAAAACGATCACAAGGAGCCCACCTATCAAGCTCTACCCACTCACCCCGGTAAAGTCGATAGCCTCACACCAGGGCCCTTTGCACATTGGTAATGTGCTCATTATATGCCTCAGTGGCCGTTGGGAGTTCAGCTACATGCTGGACACAGAATAGGTCACTATTACTATAAACTGATAAAACCACATACTCGTAGATACCCAGAAATGTAAAGTACATACAGATAGTGCTACGTGGGGTTCTGCACCCCGAGACGCACGTTAATGGAATTGAAAAAAAAAAAAAAAAAAAAAAAAAAAAAAAAAAAAGACGAGCTGCCAGTTTGTAATTGACTAAGATGTTGAAACGAACGCACATGCGGCACATCGCACGCTCCAAATGTTGCCTGAATTAGAGCTCGGTCAATTCATCGGACAACGGAAGGCGAAAGAGTCGAGAACCAACCCCAATATTCGTTGATGAACTGAAGCCTGAGCGAATATTCTCGAAAGTATAATACGCACTGAATCGTACATGTAGCTCCGACAAGAATGAGACCTTCAATTGCGCAATACCAAAGGCCACCAGGCAGCTTTGGCTTTGTGCCACTGTCAGGTTGCTGGCACTCTATGGGTGATCATGTTCTCTCCACATCCGTGAAGAGTTACTGTACCTCTCCTGCAAGAAATGGCCCCCTCTTCCATGACACCACCCACGACACTCGACACTTCATCGCGTTATATTCCTTGCTCCACTGGAGCATCCAGTTGCGTCTACCAGCCGCGCCGCTGGTCTCTTGAGTGCATCTGCGCGGTCACCGTAGCAGATGCGTGGGCGGCCACTGATGGAATGCGGCGACGTACATGCCGATGCCGATATGTAGAGGGAGGGCCTCTGCAAGATCGCTGCAGCGTACCGGTGTGGGAGGCCCGTGGATGGTAGTTTGCCGACTAGAAGTGAGCGTAATACGCCGGTACCTGCCAGTTCCTCGGGAAGGTACACAAAATCGACGTTCGCAGTGAGGTTGTGATCCCTGAAGGCCTTCACAAAGGGTCGTGTCGGCACTGGGAAGGAGTCCGACTTGAGTGGATATGTACGCGAACGAGTTCCCAACAACGTGGTCTGTTCTGCGGTCTACTACTAACCCGCTGCCACCAAGTACCTTCAGAGAGAGGTAGGAAAAACCGGGCGAGGAGGCACCGAATAATGTGGATACTGCTGAAGGCTCCGAGGCGAGGATCAAGCAGTAACGCTTCTGTATTGTAGGCGATGATTAAATGATTCATTGTGGGAGTGTATCCACTAATGGTGGCGTGTGCGTATGACTATTCGAACTTCTCAGAATAGTCTCCGCGGCCGGAGGTAAGGGCATTCGAACCTCTTTCCAGCCTCGATGAGTGTGCCGGAAAGTCAAATATCATAGTGACAAAGTACGACGTGAATACCGGCGGTGTACTTCGATCAGATGAAATGGGAGGGTATCAGCATCCTGTACAGGGACATCGTCCGAGTCGATCGCCGAGTCGTGCCAATAATGTAATCTCAGGCCGTTTTTTTCTGTCCGATTCGTGAAGCTTCTTCTCCTGAACAGCACAAAGAGCTGGACTGGATTCTATGAGGTAAACATGACAATGTCTGAGAGCGATTTGAGACGCAAGTGCGTAGAAAAGGCGAGTTGCTCACCCGGCGATTTGCGACGGCAATCCGGTTCCGGCCAGTTTCCGGCCTTGACTCGATCGGCTTTTGCCTCGTCCTTTCCTGTCCTTCAATCCATCCGCCCATATCCCGCCTTCACATCATGGCCACCCGTACGTCTCGCGTCTCTCCGAGCTGGTGAACCCAACACTCACCTTTCCAAATGATCGAAAACAGCGGCGACATCGGCGTCTTCTCCAAACTCACAAATGCCTACTGCCTCGCTTCCATCCAAGGCAGCACCAACTTTTACTCCGCCTTCGAGGCCGAGCTCGACGCCGTGGTCCCCATCGTCCACACCTCCATCGGCGGCACGCGCATCGTCGGCCGCCTCACGGAAGGCAACAGCCACGGGCTCCTCGTGCCATCGACGACGACGGACCAGGAGCTACAGCACCTGCGGAACGCTCTCCCAGATACCGTTTCCCTTCAACGCGTCGAGGAGCGGCTCTCGCTCGGCAATGTGATTGCCTGCACCGCCACGAATCAGTGTGGCCTTCTCCGTCTGACGACTTCGATCCAAGATCAGGATGAGCTGTCGAGTCAATTACAGGTTCCCTCGGTGGTGCGCCTTCGTTTCTTTTCCATCGTTTATCTAGTGCTGCGTGGTTGATACTCACATACTCACACTGGCACCTCGGCGACCTCGCTCCCTCCTCGGCCGGTACTGTCAATCGAGGATCCGATGTCATTGGGGCCAGACTTATTGTCAATGACTGGGGCGCATTCACTGGCCTTGACACCACCGCGACGGAGATCAGCATTATTAAAGCGACGATTAGTTCGTGTCTTTCCTTCTGTCCACGAATTTTGCTCACCCCCGACAGACCTTCAGGGTCAAAATTCGAACGCCGTCGTTGGCAAGATGCGCGACGCGCTGATTGACAACTGGGCATGAAGGCTACTACTACTAGAATAGATAGGTCTGTCATGCATCATCAATACCTGTACTACGTACACCATCGCATCTACCCCTTTGGAAGCAAGACAAATTATACGATGGTCAGAACATCCCGCCTCCCTTATCTACCATACAGTACAGGCGAGCCAGTCCTCACTGGCCTCACTGTTCGGCACGTGAAAATTGTCCTTGCGCGTTCTTACGTATGGGATTCACTCAAATATTGAAATATCCGAACATCGGACTGTAGCATTTCAAAGCGTGTTCTAACGTCAAGTATTTCACTCGCCAAACGTGGTAATATTTAAATCGATGTTCAGGGCTTCTATGCACCCATCACACGCACGAGGCGTTCTCAACCGCCCAACAGATGCCACCTTGGCGTCATTCCCGAATCGACATCTTTGGCCACACCTTCCCAGCTGTGCGACCTGCAGCGACCCACCAAGACCGTCCACGATTGATGTGGGGACACGGCAATGCTCTGCGCCTGACACAGACAGGGACAGCCCAGTCTGGCTGAGGCAAAGGTTGGGAAGAGATGTAGGCATACCCAGCCCATCAGTAACCCTACGAAAAAGTTTTCGGCCATGGTTTGGTCTGGTACAAGACCAAACCAGACCAAACCAGACCAAAAAACTCGAAAACTCGCAACTCGAAAAGTCAGGTCCAAATTTTCGCAATGACTGTTGGTCTCTGGTACCCAACCATGGCTCACCATTGCTCACCATTGCTCACCATGGCTCACAACCTGACAAGTCCTGACAAGTCCAAAACGGTGATAATATTAAAATTAATTGCAATCTACCTAGATCCAATCTATCCAGATCCAATCTATCTGGACCATTTTTGTGCATGTTTCTCACACTCCTCAAGTGTGACAGAGGTCACACTCAGGTCACATTTCTTCAACCATTAACAATTCAAGGTTTTTAATTATCTAAGTACAAGTACATACAGAAAAGTGCCTATTTTAGTAAATTATATAACAGTGATATGCGGGCACGTTGTGCCCGCTGTGCGCCGCATTTGGTCGCTCGGCGCGGGACGCACGACCCGCACGCGCCGCGATGTCGTGATCGTGGTCGTCGTGGTCGTGGCTAGTCGCCACGATGTCGTGGTCGTCGTGGTCGTCGTCGTGCTGGTCGCCGCAATGTCGTGGTCGTGCGTGGTCGTGGCTGGTCGCCGCGATGTCGTGCGTCGTCGTCGTCGTGCTGGTCGCCGCGATGTCGTGGTCGTGGTCGTGGCTGGTCGCCGCGATGTCGTTCGTCGTCGTCGTGCTGGTGCCGCGATGTCGTTCGTCGTCGTCGTGCTGGTCGCCGCGATGTCGTGGTCGTCGTCGTGGCTGGTCGCCGCGATGTCGTCGTCGTGGCTGGTCCGTGTAATGTGGGTGACGCTGCAGGGGAGGGCTCGCCGAAGTGCATCGGCGTGGGACACCCGGGGTGGTAGAGCATCAGCACGCGAGACAGGCGAGGGAAGGAAGGGGGTGCTTACATAGTCAGAGGGATGCTCAGCGGTTGGGCGGGAGCTCGTTGGGGAGGACCACGACAACCGTGGTATTGGCGCGGAGAGGGCCGACGTGGTGCAAGCTGGGGTGGGTCGCTGCAGGAAAGGGTTGGATCAGAACTGTTGTCAAAAAAAACGCGCACCTAAGCTCAGGGTGAGGAGCCGCCCGCAGTGGCGCGTGCTGACGCAGGCAGTAGCGCATGCGCCAGGCAGCGGGAGGCCTCGAGCGAACGGGGGCAGTGCGAGGGCAAGGGCGTGGATAGGGGGGCCGGGGACATGCGCGAGCAGCTTCATGCTGCTGCTGGGCATAGAGGGGACACTACATATATAGTTGCATCCACATGTCAGTTTACTTTTCCTAAAAAAAGGTGAACTTACTTGGTGGGGAGAGACGGGAGAGAGTTACTGGGAGTGAGAACAAGAACGTTCAACAGCGTTGAACTTGAACATGTCACATGACACGGTCGTTCTGGTTCTTGAGGGCCGGCCAGCTTGAGGCCTTGCGAGGACTCGAACTGTCCTCTTCTTCTCAGGCAGTCTCACAGCCACAATCGTCGTCTCCAAAACATCCTTCAAACCGTCTTCGCCCGATCTTCCCCCAAACCTTGGTCAAAAAGTAAGGAAATCAAGTCAACCCCTCCTCCAGACACAAAGTCGGCTAGTCCGCGTCGTCACAACCCGACAATCCTCCGAACGCCCCCCCGCTCCCGGCGCCCCTGTTGCCCCCACTCCCTCGTCCTCCCCTTCGAGCTCTTACCTCAATGGCCCCACCAAATCTGACCCTGCCACGTCCAATCTCACCGCGAGCACACAACAAGGCCCTCCCGTCACTGGCCCACAACCTCCAGCCGACCAGGCCTCCTCCGCTCAACCTGCGACGACGTCCTCGACCACCGTGGCATCACTCCCGGGACCTTGATGGCATGGATCCCTTCATGGACATGGGTTCATGGGCAGTGAGGGGCCTCCCATAGCACGGCGACCCTGCGCGACCTCCCTCAGTCCTCCCAGTGTCCTCCCTCCTGAGCAATGTCGGCAAGAATAGGAAGCCTCGGAAGGAGGCCCACAGTGGCAATGACACGTGGCCGTCGGCCAGGCCATTAGGTGAGTGCGAGTGCACAAATGGTGCCCAAATGCTGACCATCCCTTCTCCCGGACGCGCCCCTTCACACGGGGCCCTCGATTCTGGCCCCGGGCCCCTTGGCGACACGATGACCTCCTCCCGAGGAGGCTCATCCTCAAGACCACGGATTGCGACCCTTTCCAGGGTGACCCGCCGCGCTTCGGTTGAGCGCCTTGTGCAGGCCACGACCGTGCGCAGTGCGGCACCTCTTACATTCGCGTCGGGCTCGGAATCGTGCCCCAGACCGCTGGGGCCCAAGTTCGTCGGCTTCGCGCCTCAAGTCTTCCGGGTCCGTGCCAGCGACCATCTGTCTTCACCGAGCGACGATTCGCGATTCCCTCGCGCGAACGGCGGCGAGCGCCGCGCTGCCAACACAACGCGAACGGCGGCGTGCGCCATGCAGCCAGCGCAACGTGAACGGCGGCGTGCGCCACGCAGCCAGCGCAACGCGAACGGCGGCGTCGCCACGCAGCCAGCACACGCGAACGGCGGCGTCCGCCACGCAGCCAGCGCAACGCGAACGACGGCGTGCGCCATCGCAGCCAGTGCAACGCGAACGGCGGCGTGCGCAACGCAGCCAGCGCAACGCGAACGGCGGCGTGCGCCACGCAGCCAGCACAACGCGAACGGCGGCGTGCGCCACGCAGCCAGCGCAACGCGAACGACGGCGTCCGCCACGCAGCCAGCGCAACGCGAACGGCGGCGTCCGCCACGCAGCCAGCGCAACGTGAACGGCGGCGTCCGCCACGCAGCCAGTGCAACGCGAACGGCGGCGTGCGCCACGCAGCCAGCGCAATGTGAACGGCGGCGTCCGCCACGCAGCCAGCGCAACGCGAACGGCGGCGTGCGCCACGCAGCCAGCGCAACGTGAACGGCGGCGGCGTCCGCCACGCAGCCAGCGCAACGCGAACGGCGGCGTGCGCCACGCAGCCAGCGCAACGCGAACGGCGGCGAGCGCCGCGCTGCCAACGCAACGCGAACGGCAGCGAGTGCTACGCTGGCCGCACAACGGGTGCGTCGTGCAGCGTGACTTAAAGTCACCTATTTGTGACTTGGGATACTTGAGAGTGATTGGAACCCGTACCCGGTGCGTGGGGGAATAGGAGAGTAAAAATTAGATAAATTAGATAAACTTGGAAGTTTGTAAAATAATGTACATATACAATATAAAGCAATTGGCTGAATTTTCGGATTTGAAATTCCTGGTTCTCAACGAAAAAATATGACCTATTTGTTGACTGGTCGAGCCGGGTTTGAGCGGCGGCTAACCGATTGTGGCTTGGCCAAAGAGAGCCAGACTGATGGCTCTACCAGTTGTGGCTCCGACTCTGGGAGTTGCCGCAACACTGCCTTAGCAAAAAATTAAATATATTTAATTCAATTTTTGACAATCAATTGTGGGTTGTGGGTCTTGTAGAGTCTTGTAGAGTCTGGTTGAATTGTTGACCAGAGCAAACCATGGCAAAAGTGCCAAAAACTCGAAATTTTTTTTGTACATTTACTGATGCCCCACGCGCGAGCTCTCCTTCAAGCATCAAGTTTCGAGGTATCACCACCACACGCCGACATGGAGATCCCCACTCGGGATGCACAAGAAACGAGCATCTTTGCGACGCAGCGCGACCCCATGCCTCAAGCCATGCCTATCATGTGTATAGCTTCTCCCTATTGGATGGTGCGGCGAAAAAGGATCGTTAGGAAGGTGGAAGAGCCGATGGGATAGCCGTTAAGTGAGAATAGCAGCAGCCTGGCACCCTGAGAACGTTCCGAATTGCGGGAAAAAATGGCTTGTCTCTCGTGCGTGGAAGAGTGGCGTGGCAGGTGGGAAAGAATCCGCCCGGGTGTTGTAACTGTTGTTGAACGACAAGGGCGGCTAGTGGCTGTCAGCAACTCAGCAAACAGTCCCCGTTCCGAGGCTTTTGCTCTATCCAATTATGAATCTATGATTCTTATGGCTCACTTGAAACACTTGTCTCTTATAGAGGAGCTGCTGAGGTTTCCCAACCTCTTCACAGATCAAAATGAAACACATCAACGGAGACGCCATCGACCCAACTCCAACTATTCAGATATTCAGACCGCGCGTCGTGTCATTTCACACTGTCCTTTCTTCTCTGAAGCCCCGGTGTTCAAGTGTTGTTTTCGAATTTTCGCCGCAGCAGCAGAAGACGGCCAAGCCCTAGCTGTCCGTCGTGACCCCACAAGTCTACCACGGGTCACAGAGAGACCGCGCACTGAAGGACGATAGTTAAGGAATTGAGTTGGGTCACGTCCTGGTACGTACGCCCTGTATTATGCGCCATCCACTGACTCAAAACCCCGATCCTGAGCGCAAGATATCGTTTTTTCCGTTTCCTACTGGCATCATTAAGCGCGTTCTTGTACACGCAGGGCGCTACTAATGTGAAATTCTACCAAACTCTCTTCACTTCCTCCGATTCATTCGCTCGTGTCGCCTTTCCGGCGTGGCTACTCACACATTTCGCGTCACTGGGTAGGTACGATTGTGTATGCGCACGCTCACCTCTGTCCTTTCAAGTATCCAACTCGAAATACATCAACGACATTAGCATCTTCTCTAAGCTCAAAGTTCGTGCTGCCTCGTAGTCATCCAGGGCTGCATCCTACTTTGACACCGAGCTCAGGGTGTCATCCACACCGCGAACAGCTCCGTCGGAGCCCCGTGCATCGTCCGCCGCCTCAACCATTATGGGCTCTCGTGCCGTCGACGGACCATGGGGTGATGGCATCTGCAGAACACTCCCGACAGTGTTTGCCTTCAATGTGTCGAGGAGTGGTCTGCGCGCTGGGAATATGATCGATGCATGATCTCCCGAATCGACCAGGTCGCTTTGGTGCCCGCCACTGTCCCAAGATTTCGCTGCTCGTCGGCTCTTACTGCACAATGACTTGTCAGGGTGGTCTCATCCATCCGAAGACATCTGATCCTCCCCGTTCTTAGCATGGTCCGAAGCGAAACTGCATTTCTCTGACCTACAAAACTGTTCGCACGGGCTTCATCTCGGTGGGTTTATCACGTCGTGTCATTGATGTCATGTTGCCTAGATATATGTGTTGTTGACCTCACGGCTCACGATAAACAATTCGCGAAGAATCCTAGCCGCGGAGCGCTGAGCGCTTAAACTGAGCAGGGCTGTCAAGTCTGAACCTGTCTAGAGAAAGCAACACGAAATATGGGAATTCGAGAGCACAACTTGGCTCATTTCGCATGCCAAGAACATTCGAAGCCACAGAAGACATTCAGCGCGTCGTTCAGCTCTGCTCGACGTGATCCGCCCTCGACACGAATGGGAGTGATCTATTGATATATGTTCTTGCCAGAATGACGGGGTGATTTTCCTCTGTGAGGAGGTAGGCGAGTGCCCTCTGAGATTTGTGGGCCTTGTATCACAATTTCGTCTCGAGTGTTCAGGAGAGCAACTGGTTGTCCTCTTGTTCCATACGGACGCAAATATCCACCTGTACACAAATTGCTGAACACTGTCGTGCGTTATCTGATATCGAGGGGGATCATCGCCCGACGTTGGCTCTGATCCACGGTATTCAAATCTCTACGCGTTTCAGAATCGACCGCAAGCCGTGCTGCTCTTAATGTTGACGATTACCAGTATCTTTGGTGGGCGTCAATCAAGGAGGCTGTGTCTCCTTTCGAGGTAGTCGCCGTACGCCTTACGCCTCGTGCGTGCCTCATGTCTCGGTTACCCTCAACCCCTCATCCCATCATCCCATCCAGCTAGTCCTGTCTCTCAGTTCCGTGTCCATGTCCTCGTCGCCACCTCTTCCAACTTTCAACTCATTTTCGATGCCGCACTCGCTGACTACCTCAAGCAAACCGGGGTAGACCTCTCCAACTGCCCTTCACCGAGACGCTCGAGAGCTGCCAGTCTGCCGATGATGTCCTAGATCTCCTTCAAGTCAAAGTGGAACAGTTTAAAGATTATCGGGAGGGAAATAGAAAGTTTATCGACCGTCTCAAACCACTCGTGGATGTCCTTCATGCATTCTCTGGGATTCTCGGCGATGCCGCTAGCATGGTCAGTGCGTCGTCTTCCAAGATTTGATCACGTCTCACTCAATTGCTTATAGGTGCCATTCCAGCCAACGAAAGCAATTTTCTCTGGTATCGATGTTCTCCTTGGCGTATGCATCTCCCTCACGTTTTCGACTTGTCCTCATCACGGCTGCGTATCAGGCTGCTATCGCTGTCGGGGCAAGTTATGATGCCTTGGTTGACATGTTCGAATGCGTCACCAATTTCCTCGATCGCCTCCGTATTTATACCGAGATCCCGTCCACGCCAATTATGTCCAATATTATGTGAAGATATTGGTGGAGGTGCTCTCGGTACTTGCGTTGGCCACGAAGCAGATCAAGCAAGGGCGGTTCAGTGAGCGGCCAGTTTCCAGTGTCACTCTCCAATGGCTGAACTTTGCATAGAAAAATTTGCAAAAAAGCTTCTGGGAGAGAGCGAGATCGAGGCAGTGCTACAAAGGCTGGATCGACTCACGCACGACGAGGCTCGCATCACCGTGGCACAGACACTGCAAGTTGTTTATGGTCTGGTCAACAATATGAAGGTGGTCATGAACGGTACGCAGCCTCTACTCGCTTGCTAACAACGGTTGATGACTTGCTTGAACAGACGGCGATGCATCGACGAATGGCATGCGACAAGCTCTGGGTATGTCAAGATTATTATCAATGATTCCTATGCTGACTGATGTACCTAGTTACGATGCAAGATATGACAACGAAATAAACCAGATGAAGCGTCAGTCCCTACCTATCTTCGTGACGGCTGTCGTCGATGCTGAGTCTGCATGACAGGTGACCAGTTGCAGAGGGACATCCGAAATTGGCTCTCCCCTCCAGATCCATCGACGAACCATAACATCGCTTGGGAGACTCATCATAGTGGAAGTGCGGCATGGTTCACCAAGGGAAGCTCATTCAGAGAGTGGATGTCTAAGGGGTCGCTCCTGTGGATCCATGGGAAACGTATGTCTTCGTGACTCGGATGCGCAACTGCTACTGATCGCGCTTGTCACTGGATGTTGTAGCGGGCTCCGGCAAGAGCATCTTATGGTATGTGCGGTTCCCGATGTCTCCTGATCTGATTCGCTTATTTTATCCACTAGCTCATCGATCATTCAAAAATTAATGAGAAATGTGATGCCGGATTGGCCCTGATGTGTTATCACTATTTCGACTTCAAAGATGTCGCGAAGCAAGACATTCGTGGCCTCTTGGCCTCCTACTTGCACAGCTCTGTGCGAATCTGATTCTTGCAACGATGTCCTTTCTAAACTATATTCGAAGTACAACGCCGGGTCGCGGCAGCCGGATAACCATGCACTTACGGAATGCCTGAAGAAGATGATCCAGCTACCACACAACCGACGATCTATATCATTGTGGATGCCCTCGACGAGTGTCCCAATACATCTGGATTTCCGAAAACAGCACGCGAAAAGGTCCTGGAGTTCTTGGAAGACCTCGTCGAGTTGAATCTTCAAATCTCGAATCTGTGTTACAAGCCGCCCTGAAATCGACATTCATGACGTTCTAAAGCCTCTCGCATCTCATCACATGTCCCTCCATGACGAAGGTGGTCAACAAAGGATATCGTTGACTATGTCAGAACAATTGTCCTTACGGACCGAAAGATGCGGAGATGGAGAGCAGAGGACAAGCAATTGGTCATTGATATACTGTCTGCGAAGGCAGGAGGGATGTAAGTAGCCCCGCTATGGCACATGACTATGGGTTGTTTATGTGGCTATACAGGTTTCGATGGATTGTTTGCCAGCTGGATTTGCTGCGCACCTGCTTTCCACCGAGTCTCCGTGACGCTGTCGATGAATTACCGGAAACATTGGACGAGACCTACGAGCGAATTCTTTTAGGGATAGAAAAGGGGAAGCGAGAATACGCGCACCGGTTGTTCCAATGCCTTGCCATGTCTATTCGCCCTCTTCGAGTCGAAGAGCTTGCCGAGGTTCTTGCGATGCGGTTTGGCCCCGAAACGCTTCCCCATTATGACATCGGTTGGCGGCTGGAGGACACCCGTGAGGCTGTTCTATCCGCATGTTCCAGTCTAGTCACCATCGTCAACGTCGACGGGTCACCAATTGTGCAATTCTCGCATTTCTCCGTCAAGGAGTACCTCACATCAGACCGCCTTTCCAAAGCGGGAGCAGAACTTTCCCGATATCACATTGTTTCCCTGTCGGCGCATACCATTCTCGCACAGGCCTCCCTCAGCGTTCTACTCCATCTCGGGAGTTCGGTCACAAACAGAACATCGGAACTTTCCATTCGCGATGTATGCTGCGCGGCACTGGGTGGATCATGCTCGATTTGAGAGCGTCTCGTCAAGAATCCAGGACGGAATGGAGCGTCTGTTTGACGCGGAAAATCCATCATTTTCGACGTGGACATGGATATTCGACATTGACTATCCTCTTAAAGAACACATGTTCACGAGTTGTCCCACTCGACCAGAAGCCCTGCCATTATACTATGCGACACTTTGTGGATTCCGTGACGTTGTTGAATGGCTGCTCGTCACCCGCCCAGGGGAAATCAACGCCCGGGGAGGATACCACGGTACTCTGTTGCATGCTGCGCTTGCAAAACGAGACATGGAGATTGCGGTGCTGCTCCTTCATCGCGGTGCAAACATAAATGCCTTAGGCCGAGAAGGTTGGAGTGCATTGCATATAGCATCAACGAGCGGACGTCGTGATCATGTAGAGTTCTTACTCGAGCACAACGCAGACGTGAACGTGATAGCCGAGGACGGAAAGACGCCATTGGGATGTGCATCGTGGACGGGAGAACTGGATGTTGCAAGAGTATTGGTACGACGTGGTGCAGCTGTGGAGTGCTGTGACAACAACGGGTGGACTCCATTATACACGGCGTCACGATATGGACATTCAAAGATGGCGGAGTTCTTGATCCAGAGTGGTGCAGCCGTGGACTCCCGTGACAACAAGGGTGGACTCCATTATACGCAGCATCCCGGTATGGACATTCGAAGATCGTGGAGTTCTTGTTCCAGAGTGGCGCCACAACCGACTCCCGTAATAACGATGGCAGGACTCCATTATACACAGCGTCACTCCATGGAAAACTGGACGTCGTGCGGTTGCTAATCACCAATGGCGCAGCCGTCGACTCCCGTCGAGATGATGGCCGCACACCGTTGATGTCAGCATCAGATCTCGGACAACTCGATGTCGTCCGCGAGTTACTCGATCGAGGTGCTGACGTAAATGCACGTGATCGTGATCTCCGGTCTCCACTGCATCTTGCTTCCTTCAGTGGACGTCACAGGGTTGCGACCTTGCTGATCGAGCGAGGCGCAGAAATAGAAAACCGAGCCATCGATAGAGAGACTCCTCTGGACGAGGCGTCTCACAATGGCCACCTCGAGGTTGTGCGATTGTTACTCCAACGTGGCTCAAATCCAGCAACTCAAAATCAATCCGGCTGGACCCCGTTACACCAGGCAGCACACAGTGGACATCTCGAGATCATGAAACTACTACTCGAGTCAGGTGCAGATCTCAGCGTGCAGAACCACAACAACAAGACGCCCCTCGATGTGGCGATTGCGAATGGGAACCGGGAAGTCGCGAGGGTCCTATTTGGGCGCGTAGATGGTGTAGACTCTCGGGATGACATGGATGCTGGTATCTTGGATGCAGGATCACGAAACTCACTTGCCGATGCTATCCAGCAGCCATCAGGTAGTCACGACGAGCAAGCAACTACCCCGAAATTTGAGGGCACATCGTTATGTTCTGCATCAAGGGAAGGGAATGTTGATGCGGTGCGATGGCTACTCTGTCACGGTGGAGACGTCAATGAACGGAATACAATTCACGAGACACCATTGTGTGTTGCGTCGAGATATGGAAAGCTGGATGTTGCGAAGGAATTGATGAAGAATGGCGCGGGCGTGAATCTTGGGGACAAATTCGGGTGGACCCCATTGCATTCTGCGTCGCGGTATGGACACCTCGATATCGTGCTGCTGTTGCTCGATCACAGCGCCGATGTGAACGCAACAGAGCAAGACGGCTGGTCTCCTTTACATCTGGCAGCAGGGAACGACCACATCAAAATTGTCCAGCTACTACTCAAACGGGGAGCAAAAGCGGAAATAAGGAACCAGGATGGTCGGACTGCACTCGATGAGGCATTGCGAAAGGGAGAACTGGAGATCGCAGAATTATTCTCTCAGTATGGCGGGTGTAGAGTCTAGGTGATTGTCATCGTTGGGTAGGCTTCACAGCCTTCATTTTAACCACACAACTCTCTTGGTCCTGATATGCGAACAGTTCTTTGTGCAGATAATACGAGCTGCCAGTTTGTAATTAACTAGGATGTCGAAATGAACGCACATCGCACGCTCCAAATGTTGCCTGAATTAGGGCTAGGTCAATTCTTCGGACCACGGAAGGCGAAAGAGTCGAGAACCAGCCCCAATATTCGTTGATGAACTGAAGCCTGAGCGAATATTATCGAAAGTATAATACGCACTGAATCGTACATGTAGCTCCGACAGAATGAGACCTTCAATTGCGCAATACCAAAGGCCATCAGGCAGCTTTGGCTTTGTGCCACTGTCAGGTTGCTGGCACTCTATGGATGATGCTCTCACACATCCGTGAAGAGTTCTTGTACCTCTCCTGCAAGAAATGGCCACACCTCTTCCACGACACCATCCACGACACGACACCCCATCGCTTTATATTCCGTGCTCCATCCAGCTGCGTCTACCAGCCGCGCCGCTGGCTTCTTGAGTGCATCTGCGCGCTCACTGTAGCAGATGCGTGCTGGAATGCGGCGACGTACATGCCGATGCCGATATCTAGAGGGAGGCCTGCTGCAAGATCTCTGCAGCGTACAAGTGAGTGAGGCCCGTGGATGGTAGTTTGCCG
>WTXF01000150.1:0-64339 GCA_022496215.1 Russula brevipes | reverse complement strand
AATGACTTGTTTATCCTTTTTTTGTCGTATCCCCCATCTCTGCCTCCAGCTGCACCGTCCACGCCACCGCCGCTCCTCGAACCGCCGCCGCCTGCCAAGTCCGCACCCACACCACCACCACCACCGCTGCCGCCGCCCTCGTCCCTTAAACCGCCGCCACCACCACCGCCGCCTGTCCAATCTTATCGGCTTGACGTTCCACCCGAACCCCCGCCCCCGCGACCAAAGTAGCCCAAACCTCAAGGCCCCCAGTGATCGCACTGCCACGAGCACCGACGCCACAGGTTCTGCCGACGCCACGCACGCAGTGCCGCTGCCCGCGAGCCCGACGCCAGCAGCACCTGCAACCTTCAAACAAGCCCGACCCTCTCCGACACCTCTCAAGACTCTGCCTACAGCACTTGAAAAAACAAAGTTATCCGCAAGCCCGCAAGGCTAACGCCCTCGACACCCTTAAAAACAAGGCCGCCGCCGTACCCGACTCCGCCTTCAGCACCAGATAGCTGTAATAGCTAATTTTACCGAAAAGCTACCCATGTGACAGAGTGACAGACTTTGCGACGGGCACACTAGTATCCCTGCGGCCTCCCTCAAGTTACCAGTCCATCTTCCCCTGTGTCAGCGCAGCACGACCCCGGCTCCCTTGCCCACAGAAGAGCATCCCGGGATGCAAGCAACAACGTCGTACCCCGGTATCGCCAGCGCGCTCGCAGACGCTGCCACCGCGCGCAGACTGACGCAGCGCTGAGGGGCACGCACTTGCCCGCCTCGACGCTGACGCCAGCGCGCGGATGCAACGGCTACGCAGTTGGCCCGCCCGCGACGCTGCTCGTGTTTTCAACTTCGGCGCGCGCGTACTGCGGCGTTGCCACCGCGGCAGTGCGGGCTCAGGGCGTGCGTTCTTCGGCCGCCGCGAGTGCAGGGAGCTTGCAGGGTCCGGGTCCAGTGGCGCACCAGGATATAAATCGGTATGAATGTTTCCTTTTACTCCGGCTTGGATTAAGTTGAGAACGCCGACTGATATGTTGACCAGTATTATGTTTAAGACGCTCGCTCCCTGTGCCCTTTCTTGGCTCTCGATTTCGGCATGGATGGTGCACACTCTGACTGGAGCATAAGGATTAAGGGTATGCTTTGGTGAGTCGTCATATGTATACCCTCCGACGACGGCCCCCTTCCAACGGCGGTCCCCCTGCAACGACGGGCCCCATGGCAGGCGGTCCCCCCTGCAATGACGGTCCTGTCACGACGACGGTGCCACGACGAGCCCTGCAACGACGGCGCTGCCGCCACGCCACCTCCAACGCCCCCCTCGCTCGCAAATGCGCGGGGTGTGCAACAGCTCCCCGCCGCCCGACCTCGACGACGACGACGCCTGCCCGACGGCTTTCCGACGGCGGCCCCCCTGCCACGACAGGCCTCCTGCCAGACGGCCCCCCTACCACGACGACCCACCTGCTACGACGACGTGGCCAGGACGGTGATGACTAGGGTGAGTGGGCATGTTTTTAGTGCCCTGGAACTGACAGAGTTTTTTGTTTGGTGGGCAGGTTCTCTTCGCAGCGCCTGGCGACGTCGCCCGTGCCCTCGACTGAGGTCACAGGGGCGCCCCCAGAGCGGCCGAGTCCGCATCGGTTCGCCGCCTTGCCTATCGCCTCGACCGTGTGCGGTTGCGGCGCCTCAGCCGCCCTCGACCCTGACCCGGGTGCTCTCGGCGATGTGAGGGCCGCCTCCTTCCAAGGAGGCTCGTCTTCTGTTGAAGCTTCGGGTGGCGACCCTCTCTAGGGTGACTCGCTGCGGCTTTGTCAGACGCTTTTGTGCAGGCCAGTTGGCCTTGCACATGGTCCTGACCATGCGCGGCTGCGGTGCCACGACCGCCTTGCTCCTGTCCTCGAAATCGCGCCCCAAACCGCCGGGGCTCTAAAGACGGGAGGGGTTGTGAGCACGGCAAGGTGCTCGACTCCGGATTCCCCACCCCGGCGCCACTCTTGCTCGCAAACGCGTGGGGGGTCCATGCGATAACCTGGCCGCGACCCCACTTCGATTCCCCGCTCGGAAGGCTTCCCCAAACTCCAAACCCACCATGAGCAACGCAATGGCACGCAGGACGCAGAATAGGAGCTCCTTCAACTCGCGGCCGAACTTCGGTCCCAGGAGCAACCCAGTATCCCCCCAATATTGTAAGTCCTCATCCTTTTTTTAAATTTCGACCACCACTCATCCCCGGATTCAGAGTAAGCGAACAACCCTACAAATCCCATTCGGTCCCTCTCACAGTCGTGGAGCAGCCACAGCAAGACCCCGCCGACGACCTACGCGGAGAGCGCGTCGCCTGCGCCGAGCGACCAAAATGCGAGCACATCGCGGCAGGCGCGACGAACGCGTGGAGCTCCCAGGGAGGAGCCACGACGACCTCGCCGACGACCTGCGTGATCTCGGCGGAGTACGTCGCCCACGCCAAGCGACCAAATGCGAGCACGTCGCGGCGGGGACTGCGTGGTCTGGCATGTTATAGGTAGGATGTCCCCTAGCCCCTAGAAAGCTAAGTGGCTATCAACTCACACATTTCAGATTTCAGCAGGTTCCGAATATACAACGCAATGCTTATGCTTTGAATCACCCGCTCCCATCAAATTTTGTTTCGGCCTGGTTTAATTTTTGATCCCGGCATGAATAGCAGAACTCCCAGGAGCACGACGACATCGTGGCGACCTGCGCATCTGCGTGTGCGTCGCCATGCCGAGCGACCAAATGGGGGCACATCACGGCGGGCACGAAGAACGCGCGGAGCTCCCAGGGAGCAGCCGCGCTGTGCGACCTGCGCGTCGTGCGTCACCCGTGTCGAGCGACTAAACGCGAGCACATCGCGGCGGGCACAACAACATGTGGAGCTCCCAGGGGGCAGCCACCACAACGACATCGCGGCGACCTGCGCGACCTTGCGTCGTGCGTCACCCGCGCCAAGCAACCAAACTCGAGCACATCACGGCGGGCGCGAACAACACGCGGAGCTCCCAGGGAGCAGCCACCACAACAACATCATGGCGACCTGCGCGACGTGTGTCACCCCCGCCGAGCGACCGAATGCGAGCGCATCGCGGCGGGCACGAGAACGTGCAGAGCTCCCAGGGAGCAGCCGTGACGACGACACCGCGCTGACCTGCGCCGACCGAACGCGAGCATATGCGGTGGGCACGAAGAACGCGCGGAGCTCCTAGGGAGCAGCCGCCACGACGACATCGCGGCGACCTGCGCGCCGTGTCACCCGCGCCAAGCGAACAAACACGAGCATCGCGCACAGCGAGCACGACCGCGTGAACAGAGCTCTGTTAATATCATATCACTTTTATGTAGTAGTTTACCTACTATAGATACTGAGGAGTGAAACCCGCAGTTAAGTTTTAAAACTGCGGGTTATAAAAAATGCCAGAAGTAGACCCTGTACTACGGTTTTCGGCCGTATAACCCCCCGTACCGTACTGTAAAATATTTATATTTATGATTATGGTACGGGCAATGGTCAATTGTGTACCGTACTTAGCATTGGTACTTAGCCATAATTATATGGCCATAAACCGATATGGTACGGAGTGCAGCCCTAAATTTACTGTCTGCATGGCCACTATCAGAATATCAGCACAACCTTCAAAACATGGGCCATACTAGTATGCACCAGGCCTTACTGTAAGAACTCGGATATGCCATACAGAGTAGTGGCCCACTAGCTCAAGTAGAGTGTCATAGTGTATGTCGACATTTTAAACTATTTCCCACAGATGCTACAGCTGAAATTAGATGCATTGACTGTTTACCGCAGCGAGCCAAAGAAAATATCGAGCCGAGTCGCGAATACAGGCCTCCTGTCCAACGGCGCGTCCGGTCCGGCTGATCAATCACTTTCGTCTCCTCTTCCAGCTGCACACTAACCGAGAGCCATTCACTTCACTAGTATTAGTATTCACTACTGGCGCTATTCCATGTGATGATGGAAAACAGGGGGAGACCGGGCGTGGACCTCCGAATGGCCCGGCCGTGCCAATCGCACGAACGCGTTCCCGGGAACCGCTCCGCATGGCTTTGTGTCATTTCATTCTTACTCGACCTCTCATTATAGGCTACAAAGCCCCTATAAGATATCGGATATAAGAAGAAGAAGTTCGTCTCGCGGCCTTCTGCCCCTTTATCATTTCTGCCCTTCACACTTCCTTCGCCTCGTGCCTGCTCACTCTGAGTCTCCTTCTGCTCACATCGACTCCACCCGTGCTTTAACCGGTTAACGCCCCATCAGCTTGGCCACGATGCATGACCCACCAGGGGTGTTCTCCCTAGGCCCTAGAGAGCAGAGCGTAGGGAACGGAATGACACGTGAGTCAGACTCATACAGTAGCAAGATTGCCCCTGATTCACCGTTCCCAGCCATTAATCCAGAAGTTGAAAGTCTCATCTCCGTCTTCAGCCGTTACCGTATTCAGGAGGTCAACGTTCAACGCCCAACGGCGATGATGGTTGACAAGAATGTCACAATCAACTGTCTTCCCGACGATGTCCTCGTTTTCATATTCTCACTCAGTCGACGAGCCGCACTGCGAGCTCATTTCATATCCCCGGTGGTATGGGAATGGATGGACCTCTTCCATGTATGTAGGAGATGGCGACGCCTCATTTTTGCATCGTCACGCCACTTGAGGCTGCAACTCGTCATAGGGTGCGGGGTCGACAGGAAGCTACCAAGGGCCCTCGATTCCTGGCCATGGTCAGCCTTGCCCATTTCCATTTGGCATGTCACAAGCGATTCCCTATCCCCTGACGAGGATAATGACGTTGCCACGGCACTCGAATACTCTGATCGCATATGTGAAATCAATTTCACGGTGTCAAGTGCGACGATATCGGCCTTGATGGAGACGTCGTTCCCAGCATTGACGAGCGTTCACCTCCAGTCGCCCGGTTATCGCTCGACTTTCGTCCGCAGTGATTTCTTGGGAAGATGTGCCAGCACCCTCCGGCACATCAACTTGAAGAATATATCATTTTCTGCACCTCCTCAGTTCCTTCATCCGGCCAGCTCGTCTCTCTGTCACTTGGCCCTGGCTTCCGAGTCGGTGATTGGTCGCTTTCACCAGGGGCTCTCACAGCTGTCTTGTCCGCAATTCCCCAGCTCAAGGACCTTAACCTTTCCCAATACAATGTGTTCCTCCCAGGGCAGGGGAGCGCATTTTCTCCTTCACCCGATCTCGTTGTCCTTCCCTCGCTTACCGGATTCTCCTACACGGGTCTTGTCTACTACCTGGAAGATCTTGTTTCGAGGATCCAGGCTCCCCTCCTCGAATACTTCGAGGCGGGTTTCAACGGCAGCACCCTCGATATTCCCCAACTGTCCCAGTTCATTTCCCGGAAAGCCAGCCTGTCATCGCCACCTCGTCGAACGTACATCAAGATCTCGACCCTCCTCTTCGCCATCGAATACGACCTCCTTCGAGACGCGCCGCATCCCCGGGAGGGCCCTTCGCTGATCTTCAGTTGCAAACACGCAGCCAATGAGATGTCCAAGGTGGCGCACGTTTGCAGACAGCTGTCCCCTCTTGCGTCCGGCGTTCGGCAGCTGAGAATAAATGCGCACCCTTGGATGTTTATACCAGACAGCAAGTCGAACGCCGTACTGTGGCTGAAGCTCCTCGCGCCCTTCGATAGCGTGCAAGTATTCGAATTGTGCGGAGAGGAGGGACCGCGCAGGGACATCGCGTATGCGCTGGAGCGGTGTGCGTCGGGGATGACCAAGGAGGTGTTGCCGGCGCTGCGCATCCTCCGGCTCAAAGTTGTGAGATTTGGGGGTGCACATGCACAGAGTAGTATCGAAACATTTGTCGCCGCGCGCGAGCGAAGTGGCCGACCGGTGACAGTTTATATGATACTATGAGGGATTAGGAACCCTTGTAGGAACCCGACTCGGACACGGACATGTGGTGTCCGTCATGGGCTTGTCGCGCATTGCTCTATCTTCTCTCCTTGTTCTCTGGCCTCATTTATTTCGCTTTGAGTACCCTATTCCTATGTTTACGTTACACAATTTTTGGAGATTATCGTTACAGCCCTTAGTATGGGCATACATTTTATGTTTACGTATACTAGTATTAAAGTAAAGTACAGCTCTGTAAAGTATATATCACACAAATGTTGAAGTCGAATTAGATACTACAGCAGAGCGAGGGACAAGACGGCAGTGAGTCATAGATGTGACAGTGATCGGAAGCACTAGATGTGGTGTGGATGACTAGACCATTCTTTCTGAAGCGCTGAAGGATGAAGGAGGACGTCATCGGGGAGAATGTCGATTGTTGTCGACTCGTGGTTGGGCGTTGGGCGAGAGGGCCTCTGAATGGCACGCACGTGTGCAGGCTTCCGAGTCTTTCTCCACAGGGAGCTACGAATCGGAAGGAGGGCCCTCGATTGTTGGCCGACCTTGCCCATTTACAGCGGAAGGAGTGGGAAAATGATGACAACACGTAGCCAACAACGCCCCAACTGAACAAGTAAAGCATGACGCGGACTGACTGAGGCGCTTTCTGACTGATGCATGAAGTTCACTTCGCACCTCGGCCCCATACAACTCCCAGTGACCCACACATTGTCCTTGTGTGACCCGCACCCAAGCAGCTGTCCATCTGCGTCTGACACCATAATGTGCGAACAGCCGAACAGCAATTCATGATCACGGTCGACGAATAAGACGAGTTGTCCTATCAACCAATGCACATTACTACTGTGATTGAGGATTGCATGTGAGGATAACCACAAGTGCTAGCATAAAAATGATGAGTGGTGATGATGCATTCTACGAATACTTGACTAAACGTGCATGTAAATTACTTTGTCATATGCAGGAGGATCGATGAGGGAGGTGGGAACCAAAGTAGAAGATCTTTCCCAACGATTGGAACCTCAAATATCAGCAGTATCAAAGCATAGAGTAGAGAAATGGTGCAACTCTCCAGCCGTATGACAGTTCGCCGACGCACTTAGAAGCCGCCCATGCCGCCCATGCCACCCATGCCACCCATTGCTGGACCACCTGCAGGTTTCTCTTCTTCACCATCGACGATGCTGCCTCGCTGGTTGTGAGTAAGCTCGCAACACCCGCAGCGTCTACGAGTGCAGTCCGCACGACCTTTAGTGGGTCGACAATACCCGCCTTGATCATATCAACGTATTCGCCCTTGCTCGCGTCGTAACCCCATGCGAACTTGTCTGGTGCACCATACTGCGCTGCGAGCGTGCCGACAATCACGCTTGATTCTTCACCGGCATTGCTTAGGATTGTGCGAGTAGGCCTCGTAGAGCACGACGGATGATGGACACGCCAAGGTCCTGGTCAAAGTTAGCGGTCTGAATCGGCTTCACGTCGGGGTTGACGGGGGTGCTTGAGGTCGATGGTGGGTTGGCCGCGCCCGGTGCAGAAGAAGTAAGGGCAAGGGAAGCCTTGAGTAGCGCGACACCACCGCCAGGGAGAATTCCTTCTTCAACAGCGGCGCGCGTCGCATTGAGAGCATCGTCATAACGATCCTTCTTCTCGCCAACCTCCACCTCGGAGGAGCCGCCAACCTTGATGACGGCGACACCACCAGAAAGCTTCGCAAGGCGTTCCTGAAGCTTGGTGCGGTCGAACTCACTGGTTGTGGAATCGGCGACAAGTGAGCGGATCTGCTCGCAGCGCGACTGGATTGCGTCCTTTGAACCCTCGCCATTAAGGACGATGGTATCCTCCTTAGTGATCGTCACTGAGCCCGTCGATCCAAGAAGGTCCACTGTAGCGCGCTCAAGCTTGATATCAAGCTCATCGGTAAATACAGTTCCGCCAGTCAATATAGCAAGGTCGCCAAGGATGCTCTTGCGGTTGTCACCAAAGCCAGGTGCCTTGACGGCGGCTACCTGCAGCTGGCCACGAAGCTTGTTGAGGATACAGGCAGCGAGGGCCTCGCCATCCACATCCTCAGCAATGATGAGTAGGGGCCGACGGGCCTGAGCGGCAGCCTCGAGTGAAGGCAGGATATCCTGAAGGAGAGATATTTTCTTCTCCGAGAGAAGAATATAAGGCTTTTCGAACTCGACCTTTTGAGACTTGACGTCGGTGATGAAGTAGGGTGAAATGAAACCACGATCGAAGCGCATGCCCTCAGTGATCTCGATCTCGTCATCGATGGTGCGCCCCTCCTTCACGGTGATGACGCCCTCTTTGCCAACTTTTTCCATCGCCTGAGCAATGAGGTTGCCGATGTGAATGTCACCATTGGCAGAGATGGTTGCCACTTGGGCAATCTCAGCGGTAGTGGTGATCGTTTTTGTGTGTTGAGAAAGGAACTCAACAACGCGTTCGACGGCAGCTGGGATCCTCGACGAAGGTCCATGGGATTGCAGCCAGCAGCAACGTTCTTGACACCCTCGGCATAAATAGCATGTGCGAGGACCGTTGCCGTGGTCGTTCCATCACCGGCCATCTCATTTGTCTTCTGGGCAACGTCCTGGACCAGCCTGGAGGGGAAATGTATGAGATGTATTCAGGAGTGTAGCAGGACAATCACCTACCGTGCACCGAGATTCTCAAACTTGTCCTTCAAAGTGATTGCCTTGGCAACCGTGACACCATCTGAAGAGGGAGAAAGAGCGTTCAATATAGGCTCAGGCAGGAAAAGAAATGGTTAAATGGGGTTAAGTGAAAAAAAAACACGAGCGTCCGTCCACCGAAGACGCGGACAACAAAGAACGTAAATTGTAGACTAAACAAGAAGTAGAGTGCTCACCCTTGGTGATTTTGGGACCACCGAACGACTGCTCGATGATAACGTTCCGGCCTGAATACGCGACACGTCAGCAAAAGCAGGCAACACCACGGCCGCACAGAAATGGGAGAACGGACCTTTCGGACCAAGCGTAACACTGACAGCGTTTGCAAGCACGTCGACGCCCTTGAGAATGCTCGCGCGGCCCTCGTTGGAAAATTTGATTTCCTTGTGGGCGCCACGCGCGAGGACGGGGCGGGCAGACTTCGCTGCGGCGCGGCGGAGCGCGCGGGAGGAGCTCGAAGTGACGTGGTGCATGGTGTAGGGATGTGCGGAGGTGGGAGGGAAAGAGGAAGAATGGGGATGACGATGGAGGGCCTTTTGGTGGAGAGAAGGGAACGAAGAGGAAGAGGAACGGAGGAGGAAAAGAAATATACGCGGCGCGGCAAAGCGGCCCACTTGGTGTTTGGTCCTCTGTTTGGCCCCCCCGCTTATGGAACACTCCAGAAATTCATGAAAGCCTAATTCCTAATTCGCGCATGTACGGACATCTACATTTCAAAAGGAAGTATGACCACGGCAACGTATCTGTCCGTGCTTGTCAATAATACGAGTAGAGTGCGTCACGAACATCCTGGCACGAGCGAGTGAGCATCAGGAAGAAGAGGCAACTCAAACCAGAACACTCACCCAAGCATCCTCATCCCAAGGTTTGACGCCCTGGGCGAGCAATTCCATTGCTTCGTCTTCCGTGAAACCAAGTTGGCCATCCTCTCCTCTATCTCCGAGTCGACTTCGTCGTCATCATCATCCAAGTCATAATCCTGAACAACCCGACCTCCACGTCCCCCCTTGCCCTGACCCTGACCATGCCCGCTCCCACGACCATACCTATCCCTGGGCGGCTCGTGGCTCAAACCGTTAAGCGCAGCAGCTGCCAGCCCGGCATCCGCGGCGTCGCGAAATCCTTCGAGTGCCCGTTCCCTGTTGTGCTCGAAGTGGTCCTCCATCTCGACGCCGTGCGCAGATGCCCACGCGAGCCGATCGTCCGCAATTCCAAACATGTATGGCATGAACGCCGAGTGTTCGGCAGGGTGCAACGATTTCGAGATGTGGCGGAGAAGCAGGCGTTTTCCCTCGTCGTCCCACCAGCGACCGGGCGGCAAGTGCACCTTGTCATGAGAGTATACACACGCACTGTCGCCGAACTTGCAGTACCCGAGAAGGAAGTACATGCAAACGTTGCGCCCCCTGCACAGTGTCCAAATTCGGTCAGTGGCCTCATTTCTTCGCGCAAACCGAACCCAAAAATTCTCAAGAACGTACAAGCGATCGCGCACACTCTTGTGGTCCGGAGCATGCGAAAACCGGCAGTCGGTGCCGCGCATGCAGCCGTCATGGTTGTAGAACCTGCAGGGAATGCCGTTCCCTTCGTGGTTCCAATCGCTCGAATCCGACACCGACTCGAGCTCGACCTTGGTAGCGCTCGGCACCGGGTACTCGTCTTCCGAGACCGCGACGTCGTCGTCGTCATCTTCGTCACGCTCGCGCATGAGGGCGAGCGTCTCGCGAAGCGCGTCCCTAGCCTCGGTCGACTCGGGATCTTGCTTCAAGATGGTTCGGAAGTCTGCGTCCACGCGTGGGCATCAGGTAGGGTAAGCGCGGGGTGACACATACCGACGGAGGCGCGGGCAAGCTCGAAATTTCCCTTGCGCGCGAGGCCACGACGATAACGCGCCTTCATGAAGCGGGGATCAAGATCGAGGGCACGCTGAGCGGAGTCCTCGGCGAGGCTGTACCTACAGTCCCCATACGTTATTACACTGATACATAAAACCTGCGCGCGACCGCGGGCAAAACTCACTCTTCCAGTTTCAGCCATGCAGCAGCTATATTTGACAGGTATGGAGCGCTGGGACCGTGGGTTTCGATGGCGATACGGTACTCCTCGATGGCCTCGAAGTAATCACCCGCACGGAAGTGCACATTTCCCTACAACACGTTCATGAGTTTCTTTTGTCAACGGGCCACAATGGCACATCACTCGGGGTGGGTGGCATCAACGGTACATGAGGACGTACAGCTTCCTTGTGTTTTTCTGCTTCGATGCGCCTGGCCTCGAAGCGCTCTGCACGCTTGAGGGCTCTCGCCTCTAGCGGCCCCTCCCTTTCAGATGTCTTCGCAGAGCTCGTGCCACTAGAGCCAGCTTTCCGTCGGTGCTTGGGAGCCATCACTAAGGCCAGAAATGTGTCGAGTGCGCCGGTTTTTCGTTCTCCCCAGGTGGATCCTGGAAGGAAGAAGGAAGAGAAGGGCGCGAATGAGCGAATTCTATGCCGGGTCGAGGGTTGAGATTTAAGTTCCGAGTCACGCCTACCTCGTGTCTCTTTAGCCGTGTAAATGAGCGATCTTTCATGGTCTAGCTCGCTCAGCGCGTACGCGGTGACCTCCTCTGACGTAACACGTCCCTTTCCTTCCGCTGTCACCGCGACTGCTGCAGAGACCACATAGAACCATGTGTAGTATGCTTTCTCGGGAGTGGCAGAGACTGACCGGCAGCGAAGAGGGCAGCCCAAGAACGTGTTTTGGATGTCTTTCACGTCACATCGTGGAGAACAAAGTTTAGCGCGAAGGCAGACAAGCCGGACTAGTCATGATCAGGGCCGATTGCCGCCGTCAGCCGCGATGCGCGTCCATGCACGTGGTTGACGCGACCACGGTCTCGTGATGCGGGGAAGTCGTTTACAGAAGGACGAAGAACGAGTGAGTCAAAGGAAAAAGAAAGGAAGGACAGAATTATGTACAACGCCCGACATACCCACGCACCCTTTTGACTCTACCACCACCCCGACAAAACGCCTATTCCCAAAGACTCCCGCGAAAATGGCTTTCATTACCCCAGAGGACCGCGCATACATGTCACCCTCTTCCTCTCCGGGTGGCTCCCCGTCCGCATCTTCCTTTGTTGACTCGTCTCCTCTTGCCTCCCCATCCCTACAACCCCTCGATCTCGACCGTCCACCTACTCCACTTGGCATAGTTCATCCTTTTGCCGGCTCTACCCATGCCACAACCCATCCTTCTCATGAACTTCGCTATTCAAGTTCATCCTATACGCCTGCCACCTGGGCTTATAGACCCGACATCTCGTCCTCGGCAGATCGCGCAAAAGTCCTTGAGAGCTTCTTTGATGAAGACGAGGGCTTCTCAACGTCGAGTTTTGAACCGGAGCCTCCAGATGAGGCTACCTTATGGGAAGAGAAAATCACGCGAGCGGTTGATACGGGCGAGGCTGAATTTACTTGGAAGTACGTGTCACTCCTCCCCCTACCACTAAACATTGTATTCACGGCCCTCAGAAACGCGGGGCTCACCTTTGTGCCCCCGTCGATTGTGGAACTCAACAGCCTCGGCGTCATATCTGACTCGGTCCAACGCCCTTTCAAGCGTGTGCAGACCGCACCGCCAGCAGTGTTCTCGTCGCCACATCGGTCATTCCTTTCACACCGCGTTGGCCATGCCCGGACCCGATCTCAGGGCTTCATGATCTTTTTAGCGAACAATGAAATCAAATCCCTTCCTGCGGAGTTCTTCAAGCTGAGCAATCTGACGGTACTTTCCCTCCGTGCGCCCTTGCTTGGTTGGTTTCATTTGTTGGTTGCACGCGCTGATGACTTGGGGACAGGGAACAACAGCCTTGATTACCTTCCTCCAGAAATTGCGCATTTACAGGCTCTCAAAGACCTCGATGTGGTCAACAATAATTTGCGTTTTCTCCCCGCAGAGATGACGACAATGACCCTCGGTAATCTCAACGTCCATACGAACCCATGGCACCCAGATCCTGCCCACACCGCCCAAAAAGATGCGCCCGATGCCGTGGATGGTTCGACGCGTGTGCTCTTCCGCGTACCGCCACTGCGCGAACTGGTCCTACGATACCTCCTCACGCCTTCGAAAGGTCAACAACTCCCTCCGAAATCGACCCCGACGACCGTGACTACGATGACTGCGTCTGCCCGACAACCTACGACCCTCGAGGACCGCTTCCAGCTTCCGCTACAAGAAGGGGCGCTCACTCCCGCAGATGCTGCGCTCCTTGCGCGTCTCGCACCTGCCGCTGTGTCTGCCCCACGACGACACGCCTTTTCGCGCGCCACGACATCGGGCCCAAGCGCGGGGTTGTTCTCCCCGTCCACCTTGTCCAAATCAGAAAAGGAGCACCCACCGATTCCCCACAGCAGCGAGGCCGCAGAGGGTGCCGCAGCCGCGGCGCAGCAGAAAAAAATCGAGCAGAGTGGCACTGGTCGCTGTCCATCCCCGCGGCATGGCCGTGCTGCATCACCTGTAGCGTCGCCGTGGCCGTGGGCACGACTTGGCCCGCCGTTCGTCCAGCCTGCAGAGGAGCGGTATACGTGGGTGACTGAGCTCGCCGGTGTGCGCGTTGGCGAGACCACAGGCGGGGTACCGCTCTTGTGGCGCGGTTGCGGGCGAGGGTGTTTGGACTTCTTGGATGAGGGCACAGCGGCTGTCCCTCAGGTGGACCCACTAAATGAGGATCATCGCCATGGGCGTGATGGTGATAGGATTGTGGTGATGGAAGCCTGATTGACGTTGTGGCCTACACTGTGTCCATACTGTATACTGTACGTATCAGAGCATGAGTAATCGCCGAGGCAATTGTATTGTAGATGAACGTTGATGAACACGGACAGGCGTTCTAGTTTACTAGTTCTGAGGGAAGAGAAGTGGTGGTATTCAGATTCAGAGACTGTTCCGCATTCATTCGGCGAGTAGACGATCACATCTGCCATGCACGCTGGGGAAGGCGAGCAGTGCTAACCCGGTACCAGTTTTGAAAAAAGAAAAAAAAAAGAAAAAAGGAAAAAATAATGCCAACTAGCCGGTTTGAACGACTGACCTCGTCATGCAGATCATGAATTCACATGATATACAAGTGACGCGCTCTACCACTGAGCTAAGCAGGCCTGACAGAATGTCAATTTGTTGATTACAGAGACGACAAATCACGGCATTGATGAAACTTACGTCCCGCTTACTGTATTATCTTTTTCTCTGTCTGTTTTGAAAAATTTTGAACTCTACTCGAAACATGAACTTAATTCTCAATCTCAAACATCGTCGTGCACACATCGCACGACAATCCAATACATCCAAGTCACATTTGCGCGATTCGGATCCCTGTCCACTCCCTACACGTTAGCACAGTCGCGAGTAAGTCTTTTCGCCTCTGGCCTTCCCTGGTTTCCTGCCCAACGACGAACTCCGAACGAAACCACGAACGCACGAAACTGACTGAACGACGGATGCCTGTTCAGTTGCTGCGTAGTGCAGTAGCACTGCGCTCTCCCAGTACAGTATGGGAGATAATATAACTATATCACTCCCCAAGTGTGCTCGTCGACGCTCGACGCTACGATCCTAACTCACGATCCTCCCACCCACCTACCTCTCACAATTTCCCCCTCTCTAGTCCCACGGCGCCTGCCATCATCATCGATGATGCAATGATGGCCCATCGCATTCGTCGCCCCCTTTCCCCCTTTCCCGCGCGAAGCTCCCTCTAGCATCTATGCAGGGGGCACAAGCTCCCCAACGGCGTCGAAAAGGAGGTTTGCTACTCCATCGTCATCGTCATCGTCATTGTCATCGTCATGCTCATGCTCATTCTCATTCTCATTCTCATCCGAGGGACGCCGCTCGCTCTCAAGCTAGTTATTGTCTGCTCGTACGTAGATGTAGATGCAAAACGCGGTGGGGGCGTTTCAATTGAGCGTCCATAAAAAATTTATGGTCTGTCTGCGTGTGCCCTCGTTCTTCGTCAACCGCGTCACCACAGTCGCACGAGCCAACGACAGAGACCAAGGGTGGGTTATTTGAGTGCTATTGCCCCGTGTGTGAACACCGTATCTAATAGGCTGCGTGCGAGTTGATCATTGCGATAACACTGATTATTCGCCAGCGGAGGGCGTTCTCACGCGGCGGCGAATGACACGACTACGACACGAGGGGCCTCGAGCAGTCCATGCCAAGGATGCGCCAACACTGGCATGTAAACGTTGACGTAAGAGTGTTGACGGGCGTACTGTATTGTCACTCCAGGCCCGCCAGCGGGAATACTGTATGGGAACACGCAGCTTTCCTTTTTAACGATGAGGTGGTGTACTGTACACTAAAACACGACATCGATTTCCTACAAGCAGCGTATGGTAACATTTTGAGGTAAGAGAAAATCTACGGAGAATGACAGCCGGCAAAACACAGAACACACAGGAGATGAGATCGATGAGATGGCATAGCATAGAACTACAGCCGCCAATCCATGTCCTCGCCCAGAAGAGTATGTCAGTCATTAAAGTACACAGTGCGGCGCACCGTGACGGGTCGATGGTACGGGTAAAGATGGCGCACAGCAGCAAAATTGGCACAATAACCGTGAAGTCGGAGGACGCGCAGCGCCGGCAAGACACGCTGGACCGTTTCCCTCGTGGAACGTTCTAGAACATTCGCGGGCTCAGAATTCAACCACTCCTTGCTCCACAAATGAAGCTCTTGCACGCTCCTGAAAGGCGCAAGGAGTTCCAACAATGGTGCAGAGTCCGTCTCGGGGTCCACACTTGGCGGGAAATAATACGCGGATACTTGCAGCTGTTCCACAATGGTCATGAACGAGGACAACTGACTGCAAAGGTGGACCACTTGGGACACCTCCCAGGACTTGAGAGAGCACCTTACGACCAGCCGAATGCTTTCATGGGGAAGCTCCGGCGGTCGGAAACGGTGTTCGATGGTGAAAAATTCGTGGTCCCAAAGGGTGATGGAGGACAGATGTGGCAAACAACTCAGCTCCTGTGTGCGGGAAATGAACAAGGACAGCTGCGGAATATCGACGGCCTCTTGTCGGAAGAAAGATATAAAGAGCTGCTTGAGACGGGGGGCATCAATCCTCGATACAAAGTCCTCTAGGTATTCGATGGAACCCTTAAAGTCGAATTTCACGAGACTGGGGAAGGTGATGAGATCGAGCGGGGGCGGGTGTGGGCTTTCTTGTTCTGTGGGGGAGGGAAACGTTTCAAAGTCGGCATGGAGGGAAAGGTGCTGGAGGTGCGTGGACGCAGACAGGGCAGCGATGATGGTCTCAGGGGAAGGGAATTCCTCATCTAGGAGGAAGCCCGAGCCAAGTGAAAGGGAGACGAGATCGCGGCTGTACATGAGGAGCTGCGGAAATGTCGGAAAGGAGATGTTCCCCAAGCGGATGTGGCGCAACTTGCGAGGGGTGCCACTCGACGCGCCCAAGAATGCACTCGGGAGGACCGTGAGTCCACGACGGGACGAACGAAGGTGAAGAGATTGCAGCTCTGGGAACGATTCGTCCACCCAGATGGTTGATCTTGCGAGCATCGAGCCCGATATGGTGAGATCGATTTCGTGTATACGATCAGGGTGTTTGAGCGCAGCGAGGATGTCGTCTTCTTCATCAAGGTTCGGCGAGATGCCTGGGTCGTACCACAGGCAAATCGGCAACGGGGGCCAGCAATCCATCGTCGTGTTGCGACGCCTGCCCGAGACTAGCCGCACTCTCAGGTAGTACGGCGTCAAAAATATGAGAAATCTCCACCTCCGGCACACATGGGCGAGCGTGTGCCAATTCCAAATGTGTGAGACGAAGATGTCGTCGCCGTGATGAGCTGTATCGGCGTATCGATGAAAGAGAAACATATGAAGAAGGACTTCGTCGGGGAGGACATCTATTGTGAGATGTCGGCCAATTGACTTGGCAGTGCAGATAGAGTGAGAGCGAGGAATGTTTGGGCGTGAACGACACATCGCAGAGATGAGGGTGAGGAGAGGAGAGGGGCACGGATGATATAATCCTCAGGCCGAGTCACGTGACGATAACGTAATGATGATATATTAACGCCACCTCTGCCCCGTCCTTCGTCAGCCTATGGTTCATGATCAGGATCAGGGGGAAGGATGACGGATTAGTGGGACTGAGACAAATCAGCCTGAGTCAGCCGAGATAGACGCCTATCATTGTTCCGTTCGTTCGTGCTGAACACATTGCATTAAATGGCCCGAGGACCTTTTTTTTTTTTTTGAAAACGCTCGAACCCTTTTGTATTTATCCCGATTTGTACAGTTAGCTAGCTAATGTAACTACGGGGGAGTTCAGTTGCTGGTAGCAGGTGATGGCATCAGCTCTAGTCAGCACGTTGTAGCCAGACCACGCGGGGTCCGGAGGGAGGAAAAAATGCATTTACGCAGCATGGTGGGGCAGTGTGGGGCTCAGAACATCTATGGTCTACTACCCACTAAAACCTCACTATGAGGAATCCAGTTCGATGGTATTTCGAGTGGTTCCCGGGTGTCTTTAGAGCTCTTGCACGCCATCGAAAGAGCTCAATAGGTACGAAGATGAACGGAGGAGGCACACCAACATGCAGCGACGAACATGTAGGACTTCGCGCAGTCCGTCAAGCCCAGAGTGCGGGCCCCCTGCGCCCAGTGGGGGACACGGAAAACGCATGGGTGAAAAAGAAATACAAAATGATTCTTGAGGAGGGGGAAACGAGGTCTTTAGATACATCTCCGAACCCTCGAAGCGGAAGTGAATGACTGTAGAGAGGACAATAAAATTGTGTGGAGTGTACGTGCCTCTCAGCTCCGAGTCTGCGTCCGGCATTTTGGGGGGCAGGTCAAGACGAAGGCGTTGGAGCTGGGGAATTGAGGACAGTATGGTGGATGAGGCATCTGGTGAAGGGGATCCCGTACCCGCGACGAAATCAGGGCCAAGGGTGAGAGAAACGAGATTCAGGCTAGATAGGAGGAGCTGTGTGAAGTTTTAGGAAATGAGATTGTACTCAAGCAGATATTGCGTAACTGGGGAGGGATGCCTGTGGATCCGCCCATGAATGTGCTTGGGAGGACCGTTAAATATCAACGAAGAGCGATCGAAGCCGTAAGACCCCCCAATTCCGGAAACGAACCCTCCTCCAAAGCCGTTGATTTTTCCAACATCGAGCTTGACATATTGAGGTAGATTTGGCATATACAATCAGAATGTTTGAGAGCAGCGCCAAAGAGTCAGGCAAGACCATACTATATGGAAATGGGAAAGGCCGGCAAGAAATCCAAGGACCTTTCGCATTATTGGCATTGCCTCCCGGCCGAGTGCAAGATGGGCCGGAGATCCCCATGCCGAAGTGACGCGAGCATGGGATACCGCCATCTTCAGCACACCGCACACATGTACAAGCGTGCCTCATTTCCACGTCGGCTGCGGATACAGTAGGGATACCAAGTCAAGTTAGTCGGCCGATACGGAGAGAATATGAGAAGTAGGGCATCGTCGGGGAGAATTTCGATTGTGATGGTTCACCATGACGCATCATGCCAGTGGTACTGTACTGCGTGCCCGTGGTTGGGGACAGTTTTGGGACTCGCGACTCGCGCCTCGGTTTCGGCATTTGCCAGGGCCAGTGTGCTGCCTGCCCGGGCCTTGCCGCCCTGATGTCCGTCGTCACCATGATGGTTAAATGCCCCAATACCCTTCTGCAGTGCGGTATCAGCTCACGCTTCCCGAGAGCTTCAAATATACAAGGAACTAAGGAACCCGAAGACTTCGCTGCGTCCATTTGCGCCAGGTGCGTGCCGAACAGCTCCTTTATGATGGTAGACGGGCCCTCGGATGATCTCATGAGGATACTAGCATAGTCAACGGGCCTCCTTGCAGGCTTATCTCGTAGAGACGTCGCTCCCTGGGATCTGGTGGTGCCTTAGGGCTTTTTTTTCCCAAATTGGGTCAAGTGAGATTCGGTGAAAATTTGTGGATTCCTCGTGCGCAAAGCACAATCCATCCGAACGTCCCAATTGCAAAGGCCGTCATTGTGGTGGCGTGTAATTTTGAAATACTGCGCTCGTTAGGATAATGAAATGCTATAGCGCCGACGCCTTGGCGACATCACAGTTGCTTTGCTCTGACTTTCCTCCACAAGATCTTATCGATCTTATCTTTCTATCCGCACCTGTGAGCTCGCCCTACTGCTCATCGCCGCGCCTTTGCCCACGCATTTAGAGCATTTCCAGTGATATTTGACGAACCTCCATGGGGTCCCTCTATAACACAACCATTTTCTTTCACCCGCCACTAGGTGGGAACGACTCACTCGCTTGGAGGCGCATTGTGAACTATAGCCCGCCACCCACGTGAACAGTAACCCTCATAGATCTGTATCGCATCTATTTCATCGCACCTACCCCATCGCGTCCACAGACGTCTTGCTTTGTTGAACTCCCCTCCAGTTGGGCATCAAAGTTCATTGGTCGTGGGTTTAAAGAGGGGGGTTTCTCGCAATCTAGGCCTTCAGCCCACCTTCATCTGCCCTTTGTCCTTACTGCACGCAACAAGCTTTTAGTGCTATCTCCCATGTCCGATTTCACATCCTTCTACGACATTCTTCCCGAAGACCACCTCCACAAG
The DNA here is from genome assembly GCA_022496215.1 of Russula brevipes. NCBI lineage: Eukaryota > Fungi > Basidiomycota > Agaricomycetes > Russulales > Russulaceae > Russula > Russula brevipes. The sequence goes on along the minus strand of WTXF01000150.1, from coordinate 45,064 downwards.
AGCTACATGGCGGCCCTTGGTGGGGCCTTTGGCATGAGCCCGGGAGGGTTCTCCTTTCCACCTACCTGTGGGAATCAAGCACACACCCTCCCAACGTCCAACTTCACTTTCCCATTCCCAACCCCGACTTCAACTCCAGGAACGCCGAGTACTGGTTGGCCAACGTCGCTCGAGCCCACACCGGCCACCTCGTTTGGCCCTCCTCCCGGCCAACTCCTGGCCTACGGAGAGCTAGAGGCGGATGACATAGAATCTACACCCACGAGCCTCGGTAAGAGGAAGCAGAGTGGAGCCACCCGGCGCCCAAGAGGCCCGAACAAGAGGCCTCCCGGCGCGGGGTATTCAGATATGATGGCGCGTTCATTTCCGTCTCGCCTTGGAGGGGGTCTCGCTGACTCGCGCGTGACATCGATAAGGGGCGACTCAGCCCCCAGGTCCAAGAAGCCCTCAAGAAGAAGTACCCCGGTTGTTGCCAAAGGGTGCACGGGAGCGACGAGTCGAGCCTGATGAAGCATCGATTCTCGAGGGGACACTATAGCATGGTGGCCGAGCCACTCCAGTCCTCGCTTCCTTTCTTCACGTGCCCGGCCTTTCTCGCTATGCACCCCAGTTGCAAACGCGCCCCGTAAGTTTCCGTATCTCCATCAGATTGCACGATTTTTGGCGGCGGTCTGACCCGTCTTTCTTTTTCTTCTCTTTCTTTTCATTCCAGGGCTGGCAGGTACGACTCCGTGGAACGCCACTGTAAGAAATGCCCTGGTTTCCGGGAGATAAATGAGCAAGTCTCGGTATTCCCGATCGAGATCACGGGTGCGGAGTTCGACGCCGTGCAACGGCACCGCCAGCTACCACGTCCCGGGAAGGAAACCGACTTCTCTGTCCCTGTCCAAAGAGCCGTTTCCAAGCTGTTGGCGGTGATGATCAAGGCAATGTACCCTAACGCTACATCCGACGACTCCGGCGCATCTGACGCAATGGACGTCGCTTCCGGCGAGCTATATACTCTCCCCTTGAACGATGGGGAAGATGAGGAGTGCGGCGGCGATCACGACGACTTCTCATGGTTCTGAGTTACCCTGCACTGTATAGAGCTGTTGTATTGTACATATACGCGGATATCGTCCCCAAATTGTACTGTAATGTGGTCGCGAGGATTTCATCTCACGCCCTCGATGCCACTTCCTGTAGCTCCTGGATATAAGATAGAGAATTATCCCTCTTCCATTCAATGGTAAAAATCGCCGTCTTAAAGATATTAGGAAGGTGGTTTCGTCGTCATCTGCTGTCCAAGCATAAATTGGACCGCAATGTCGCATCCATTGCCCTTCGGCTTCCCATTCAGCTTCCCATTTTCCCTCCCCCGTCCCTCTTCCACTGCCCAACGCAACCCAGTGCTATCTATCGTTTACCATGTCTGCCAGTGCTATGATCATTGCTCCTGCCGTCATCGAAAATGTTCGTTCCATCAACCCATCGCCACGCTGCTTGGAGTTCAACACTCAGATGTGGCTTGGACCAGTCATATTATTACTGCAAAACTGCGATACTACAATTATAATTGGTTGGAGTTCCTCACAGTAATTGAGGAACTCCAACCAATTATAGTTGTAGTACCAAAGTTTCGCAGTAATAGTAAGTCTCACGGTCACGGTTGCGCCTCAGTACAATTTGTTATTCCCACCGTTCTCCTCGGGGAGACGATGATAAAGACAAAGACAATATTAATGAGCAATGAGCGGAGGTTGAGACGTTTGAGGGCCGGGTTGCTTGTTTGTGCTTGCTTATTCGCCCGCCTTCGCCTCGAGCGCGGGAAGGTCATGTGCGTGTCCCCTGTGTATTCTCCTATTAGTTATCTCGGCTCGCAGCTCTGAAGCCTAAGTATAAGTATAATCTCCCACACAACACCTTGCTTGCTCTCCTTTGCACGACCCACGACCAAGACGCGACTAAGATGGCCCAACCAACATGTCACAATCGAAGTTCTTCCCAACGAAGTCCTTCTTTATGTATTCCTCTGCCATCAACCTGTTGCAATGGATCACTTCGATCGTTGCCCCATACCCATGTCATATCGTTGGGAATGGCATGTGCTCGCTCATGTGTGCCGAAGATGGCGGCATCTCATATTCACGTCACCACGCCACTTGGGGTTACGGCTCACCTTGGACAGGAAGCACAAGACACACTTGGATTGTTGGCCGGCATTTCCAATCTTCCTACAGTACGATCGAAATTACGCACCGGCGGCGGAGGTCGATGAGGGGAGGTTCTTCGCTGCACTCAAACATCATGATCGCATATACGAAATGAGTCTCACAATGTCAAGCTGGATGTTGGCAAAATCAACCACTTGGGCGGAGTGGTCTTTCCCAGAGCTGCAGTACCTGGATCTTAGATCGTTCGTGGTGATATGATGGTCCTCCCAAGTGCATTCTTGAATGGACCCACGAGCGCCCCCAATCAGCTACGCCATGTTCGCTTGGAGAATATCTCCGTTCATGCATTACCACAGTTCCTTGTGCATAGCCGTAATCTCGTCTCCCTTTCATTGGGCGCAAACATTTTCGCTGGTGAGAGATTCCTCTCACCAGAGGCCCTTGTCGCCGCCCTGTCCGCAACCACCCGGCTCAGGCTCCTTTCTCTCCAAGACGACTCCAGTATACCCCATCCAGAACAGGGAAGCGCACAGCCTCCTCAAGATCTCACTGGCCTCCCCAATCTTATCACACTCATTTTCAGGGGTTCCGTCGAGTACATGGAGGACCTCGTTTCCAGGATTCATGCACCCCTCGTCAAGCAGCTCACTGTATCTGCATCGTTCTCTCAGCAAAGTATCGTCGGGGTCCCACAGCTATCCGAGTTTATATCCCGGACAAAGGAGCTGAGTTCAATACCTTATCGAATCTGTATCTGCCTTTCATCCCGTCAATTGAGCATTGAGCACGATTTCGAAGGCCCACCCCCCCAATGGAAGCACGAAGAAGAAATATTCCTGGGCTTAGAGTATCGTCATGTATTCTGCGAGATGTCGCAGGTGATCCACATTTGCAGACAATCCTCCCCGCTCATGTCATGCTTGAGACGGCTGGATGTCAGCGTGCATTTCGAGCTGGGCCCCATGTCATGGTTGCAATTACTTGGGCCCTTCAGTGCTGTGGAAATTCTCGGAATATGCGATTGCCCAGATCTCTGCCAGTGTGGGATCCTCGAGCCCCTGGTCCAATCCACCACGGAGATGGTGCTGGAGGTGTTACCAGCGTTGCGCATTCTCGAGACATGCGACTGTTCCGAGTCGACAGGTCATTTTCCCGAGTGGCTTGTCGCTGCGTGTGAACGCGCCGGGCGACCCCTGGAGGTGTGCTGCAGCTGGAAAAGTGAAGAGACCGTGGCGACACAAGGTCATGCCAGTCATGGGTGGCAAATGGTTGGGCAATGACAGGACTCTGGATAGATTTCGGATACGCCTATGTGGGAACTCAGATTTTTTGGAAATGAAGTCGATCACTTTCTCAGACGCATTTGTGGGATCTCATTGTGGGAATGCTTTGCTGGATGGCGAGCTTAAGGGGACAGCCTGAGGTGGATGCCTCGTTGCTTTGACGCTCACGCCCGGCTAACAGATTGGATCACGTGTCCTTAAGCTTGTCCAGCGAAACCCCGGTGAGAATCGCCCGGAGTGGCTGCTCGGTGCTCGAACGCACTGCGAATTACTACGACTTGGCGTCATTCGCCGATGGCGAGACGAAGCGTGCGCTATAGCGCGTGCTGAAGAAACAGCTCAACAAGAGCGCCAAGGCCCGCGAGCGCGCCTGACGAGACGCCGCGGAAGAAGAAAGCCAGGAAGGAGCCCCGCAGGTTATTTTCGGACACGCGCTGTGGGAAGTAACTGGGGTCAAGGATCCCGGGCCCATTTATACAGCAGATACAGGCAATAAATGATGAATACATTTCAGTGGACATCTAGACGTTTCCTCCACTCCATCACTTTGTTTCGGTTCGCTTCAAACCTTCATGGTCTACAAAGGCACAATCTTCTGGAGAATGTCGAGACACTGTGAACACACCAAAACGAAAACTTACTTGAAGGCCGATAGTAGCATGTGTTTTCGGCATCGGCAAATTTGGTCTTGTCGTAGTCCACAGGCTGACCGTTGGGCGTCGTACTTAGAAAGCTCACCACGGGCTCCACAAATGGAGAACATAACGTAGCGTATCCATCGAAATGGGAAGACGGCGAGTCTCTCGATATCGCTGCAAGGAATTGAAAGAAATGATATCTGGGCTTCATGCAGACTGAGAAGGATTTCAATCTCGACCATATGAGCCTCCTGGGCAATGGCGGTCTTGACCGACAGGCCTGATGCCTCTCATCACTTATGTAAGCAGACGTTCGAGCGGAGTTCAATTTTTGTTTTGGATAGATCCAATCGCCTTGCTGTCTGTGATTCTGATTGGGACGTCTCATCGCAAACTACAGCGTACGTGTCTCATCGATCTCATCTGTTGCTCGACCACGCGTGTTGCGCTGGACTAATTGACAATGTGAGAACGCAACGCCAGGGCCCTAGAGCCTCACAACCTCCCCTCAGGCGAACGCATGCATCTCCATGAAAGCGTTTTTTTTTTCAGGCACTTATATATATCCTAGCTTCGCCTGTTTTGCTACGGCACGCCTCCTGACATCCTTTAAATCGCGAGTGCGTGTATACTGGCGTCATTTTAGGGGGCACGAGCCCCATGACAGCGGCGACGAGCGCGTAGTTCCCGTACGGCGTGACACTGCCCCGCGCGAGAGATGTTGAACCCAGTCACCAACGATACATGTACCACTACAGCAAGGATGGCCCAGCCCTTCGATGTTGTTTACATGGGTAGCAACGTTATTTACATGAAGGGGAGTAAAACCTCCCACATTTGCTATGGTCCCCCTCACATGCCTTAAGCAGTGGCCTTCACAACTCCTTCACAGCCCGCCAAGCGGGTCTGGATGAGATAGCTTTCCACCATCTACATTTATGTGTTAGAGGCCTTTGTAGTGAGGGTCGCAGGAGAGCTCACCGCTGGACATTGGGACGCTTATCCAGGCCTCCATATCCAAAGTGGTCAAAGACGGTGCTACCGTGTGGTAGGTGGAATAGATCCGCAAGGGTAACCTCCTACAGGAGTTTCAGTCCCATCAAATCAATTCCTTGTGGACGAGTTGCGAGCTCGGCGCACATCACCAGCAAGGTACTTTTGCTTGCTCAAGATGGCCTCGTACACATCAAGCTTGCTCTCGAGGACAGGGAGGAGCTCCTTGACGCTCTCCTCGTCAATAGGCTGTCCGTGCGACTTTTTGTACAACGTCTCCCTGAAAATCTTGCCTGCGATCGGGTCAAATTGCGCATACTCGATGCTCGCCGCCTGCTCGAACTTGGCCCGGGCGTTGGGCTCGGTGGGGATCAGCCGGGGCCGGACCCGGACCCGAGCGCGGCGAAGTAGCGGCCGATGGCACGCGACTCGAAGAGCTCGAAGCCGTCATGTTCCTGTTTTCAACAGAAAAAGAAAGATAAGAGGTGCGTGTCAGAGGCCGCGACGATGATAACCATAGCCCACCCCGGGGGGTATGGGGGGGTGTGGACCCTTGGGAAAGGAAATGCCTTACAATGTATGGTACCTGCCCGAAGGGTTGGTGCTCGATGTACGGTAGTCGCTGATGCTCCTTGCCCCGCAAGTCGACGGGGACGAACTCGTAGGGGATGTTGCACTCTTTGGCGATGACAAGTATGCGGCGCGAGCCAGGGGTGACGTAGTGTCCGTGGATCTTGACGGCCATAGAGAAACTGTTAACAGAAGACGACTCGGGATGCGGGGTGCGTTGCGCTCCCAATTGCTGACTTCCAACGACTCTTTATTTAGCTTTAAAGCTGCAGCCTCCGGATTTAGGGCACGGGATAGGCTATTCGGTATACCTTGGCCCGTGGCATGTGCGCCGGCGGCTCGTTCTGTACATTTTTGGTATGCCCGAATGCAACCCGAATGTTGCCAGCGATATTCTCATAGCCGCGGAGTAATATACATCATAGCTCGGTCAAGGTGAGCATACACTTTTGTAATTACACCAACCCCCGACACCCTTGCATAGTGCGCATTCGAAGATTCTGTCTATATCGCGAAATCCAGCAACAGAGAATCACCTCAACGGCTCTCACGCCCACAGCGGGCGGCATCCTCATGAGAAGCGCACGTTCCCTTTCCTTACATGTACCTTTCCCCCAAGCGAAGAAGTGCCGATATGGTTCTTTCTTCGTTACTCTCTGATTGCCGAGCACTGGCACACTGAGACGCCACACGTTTCTCGCTTCAGTGGCGCATGCGTGCACACCGCGGTCGTGTTCGGTTTGGGCTTCGTCAAGCCACGGCGAGCTGCTGCGGGAGCAGGATCGCGCGCAGTGAAACTGAGACTTATCCCCCGGCGACCGTGACACGCACTATGTATACGGCGCTCGAGCGGCTCTACAATATAGTAGATTTGGCCTGGTAGGCCAAAAAGAAATAAGGCGAGTTCGGCAGCGGGGGCTGTGGACTCGGAAATGGCCTTGGGGATATGATGACAATAGAAGGCTGCCCCCGGGTATCCGGTTATGTGTACCGGACCGGAAGAGTGACCAGAACTAAGGCCGTAAGGATTTTCAGAGATGCTGGGTTGCATTCACTGTCACACTACACCACACGAAAGCTGCTGTACCAGGGAGGGAGCACAGCCTCTCTTACCGCAGCTAGTTGATGGATGGCATGGCGTTAGGGACAACCCGGGTGCCGAAGCGCGAAGACTGCACGATAGGGCAATGCCGTTGATCAACCAGCCCAAAAGTCGGAAGAGCAGGAGAGTAGGAGTCCACACTGAAGAGTCGCTTCTCAAGGACTGCTAAGTAGCGAGTAGTTTTGCCCATCACAGAGGGGCGGCCCACAACTCGCACGCACGCCGTGACTGTACGGAAAAGAAGCCTCGAAATTGAATTTCATCATCACATCAGCACCACCCGCATCCTTGACCTTCTGAGCGCACATCCACAGAGCTGGCCCCACCACTTAGGATTTAGGGGGACCGTATGGTACTCGCCTGCGCACCGACCACAAGGCACCCAGCAACACCATACTAGCGTCTATGAGCTCTCTGCTGCATGAGCACAGCCCAAGAAAAACTCGTGTGTACGAAAGAAAACGAGGATGGGGGTGCGTTGATTAATGTCTCGCAACCTGTCTATTTACCGCCTTTTCATTTCGTATCTGTCCTATCGATCAACTCGTGCTCAACGCCACGCACGACATGACATGACCAATTCACTTTCTTGGCTTTCTTGACACCGCCCAAACGCGTCCCGTATTTTCCGGCAGGCCTCGCTCGCAATGAGGCCTGATCCTGAGCCTTAGAAGCAAGCTCGAAATGACGTGAACTGCGCACACGGGCTGCGGTTTGTGTGCTTTTGCCGGGCATTTTACTACGGTATGCTGCCGCAGTATCTGTCTGTTAACACACACCTTGTGCCTCTGGCACCCAATCAATCGGAGTGGCGTCGGAACCGCAGGGTCTCTCCGGAATTCGGACCTTGACAAGACAAAGACCAAAGACAACATTTCGGGAAAGCTGGTCAGTCAGCTGGTGACCTCACCTTCTCCAGCAGCAAGCAGCGCTAGAATGCCCGGTGCCGGCGGGGCACTCACCTGCAGCCCGCACCTGCACCACCTGCAACTCGATTATTGAACTTCTCTCGTTTTCCGCGCTGCTGCTGCTGCCTTCTTTTTGCTCTCCTTAAGAATGAAAAAAAGGCAAGGGATATAGATAGAGAGAGAGATAGAGCGGCGGAAATCCCCGGGCCGGGGCTTCCGGAGCCCATCAAATGGAATCGAGTCAGGAGGCCGGAACTTTCCCACTCCTGCATGAGCACTGCTTGTAAATACCGAATCCATGCATCATGCACATGCACGCAAGCACGCGCACATGCAAGTGCCAAGTCCGATTACTTACTCTACTCGGGTCGAGGGCCATCCCGATACTATATCTATCCCCCTGGAGATCCCCCATGACTCGCAGATAGTTTCTTCAGGCCACCATCTAGTCCCCTCCCTTCCTCCGTGCCCTTGAACCACAACCCCTCCGTAACGCCCGAGGCGCGAAGCTATTTCGACATGCCGCCACCATCCATCACGCCTCTCTACTCTTTGCTCCTCGAAGTCCTCGCCGACGCCGTGACGCTCTTGTCGGCACCCATAGAGCGTGTGCTCGCTCATCTGTGTAAGCACCCCCTTCTCACTCCTTCATATTAGCTTCGTTCTGACGGAATGCTCTGACATGTGTAGCGTGGATGTTGCCGTTGGGTGCCGGCATTGCATAGCAGCATTTGCCCGGTGCCGCCAAAACTTGACCAACGCGGGTCATCCCGAGTGCCGTGGCACATGCGATTCTCCATGCAGACGACGAACGATCTATGACCTATGAAATATGACGAGTTTGTCTCAGGAGGCGGGTGAGAGGATCTAGAAGCCCACGGGGGGCGAAGGCATGCAATGTATCAAATTGTATCAACTAACCGCAGCTTTTCGTCTTTGCCGTACTATACTTACTCCATTGGATGGAAACGAGAGTATGTAGGATGTAATTTTGAGATGCAAAACAAAGAAGTTTTCGGTTTGATTTGATTGGTTCTAGTACAAGCGAAAAAAACTAAAAGAGCAACCCGCCCGCACACGCCTATGCTGTCCACACGCGGCGGATGAACTCCGTCAGGCCTGAACGGATTGATAAGTCAGGCATATATATGCGACAATCAGGAGCGCACCGATATCATTCGTGTTGAATTGGTAAACGCCCACGCCAACCGCGACCGACGTCAGGCGCAACGTCCAGGTGAAGAATGGGCCGAGCCTGGGGAACTTGCGCTTATGGACGTAATCCACCAGTACGGTGTCGAACTGCACATGTCCCCATGAAAGGATAAGCCAAAAAAAAAAAAGAAAGAAAGAAAGAATTGAGATAGTGAGGGAAGCGCGCGACGCACCCCGATGTGGCTGTGGACGATGAGGCTGATGCCGAGCAGGCCGTCGAGGAGGGGCGAGGGCGAGCCGGAGGTCACGAACGCGGCGGCTGTGAGCGGGACGAGGCCGGCGGAGAGGAGGCGCTCGAAGGACCAGTGGTAAGACCCGGCGGACTTTGACGGCGGCGGGAATGTCGTCGGGTCGTTCGCGGAGCCCTTGTAGATCGCTGCCCGTCCGCGCATACCCATCGCCATCACACTCATCGTCAGTACTGCAAGCGGGAGCGTGCGGAATGGAAAGGACGCACGACCGCCGGGAACGTAGGCAAAGTTGTTGGTTGAGCGGCGTGCTGTTGTATTGGCGTGTGCGTGTGCGTATGTGAGAGAGAGCAAATGCAGAGGGGCGTAGTGTTAGGGAGTTTGGAGTGGCAGTGGCAGATGCGCTGGACGTACCGAGTTGGAGGGGGAAGAGAGGGCGCTTGGTTGCTGCCAGAGAGTGGCGCAGGACGACGCTAGATGCCATCTCGGCTGAATGAGCGAGGTGCTTCAGGCCTTGAGGTAGATATGGCGGTTTGACTTGGTCGTCGTCGTCGCGGACGCGGATGTTCGGGCGAGGCCGGCGTCTACTCTCGGCAATATCCGCCAATCACGCTAATCACGTGTCACCGATGAGTTTGCAGCGTTTATGCCCCTCATCTCTCCACTCCTGATTGAAATTGTTCTAAGCCTAAGAACGCAAATACCCATTCTTTCCATCCCTCTTAGTGATGTCGAGAGAATCTCCGCCTTCCCATTTCGATGGTTGCGTTATGTCATGTTCACCATTTGTGGAGCCATGGGTAATATTTATACAATCGATGGTCGTCCTCGTCGTTGGCAACTTCGGTCCCGTCGTAGTCCACAGGCTGTGGACTACGACAGGACCGAAGTTGCCAACGACGAAAATACGAATACGTACTACTATCAGCCTTCGGGTAAGCTTTCTTTTTGTGTGTGAGATTGCATGTCTCGACTTCTCCAGACGCTTGTTCCTTTCTAGACTCTGAAGGTTTAAACAACAGTTACTGTGCAGACAGAAAGCGGCCAACGTTTCAGAGACGATATCATACGACGAGATGGACGTGGCTGTGTTGTTTCGCAAGTGAGAAAAGAGGCCTGTGATGCGGTACACCTCATTCCGAGGAGCAAAGGTGATGAGGTAAGATTTGTGGTCAGTTCATAATAATCATTTGATGGAGCTGTTTTCCAGTACATTGAAAGAGTTATACAACTTCGTTCTCCCAGAGATAACTCCTCGAATATTGGGATCAATGACACAAGAAATGGAATGTTGCTGCGCAAGGACCTGCATTCGATGCTTGGTAGAGGGGAGGTTGCGTTTATAAAGGTGCGAAACTTTGATAGTTCGCATTTAGGCACCGTTTTAATCATTCTTAGACAAAACCAAATAGTGAGCTGCGTCCCGAAGACATAAAGCGGCTTCCGCGAGGTGACCCGCGCCAAGATTATATCACGCTTCAGTGGTTGATAAAGCCTGAACATTACGACCCTACATCGTTGGCAGCCCACCTTCAAACTGGACGCGTAAATCTTGGCATGGCCCTCGCTGGCGGCGCAAATGTCGATGCACTCTTCCGGGGCGAAGGAGGCTCGCTACCCTCTCCCATCATCCTTGACTATACCTACGGGATACAAATGCTGGCGCAGCCCGTGCATGTTGGGAACGTTGGCGTTCCCGACGTAATAAACAACTACACAATCATCATTATGCACATATTCCGCCACTTCCCCCTACCCCACCAGATGACGCAGATGACGATCCCGACGACCCAAATTATATCCCGGTGCCGACGCATGAAACGCCACCCTTCAACAAGGAGGAGGGATGAGAGTGAGCTGGCGAAAGCCATGGATGAACTCAATGTACTTTTAATGCATATCTGGGACCACGCCAGAAGAGGTTACCGAGCGCAGGCAGAAAATAATAGAGCAGCGGGAACGGGCAGCTCAGGAAGCGAGCAGAAGCAAAGTGTTGGAGTGGCTGGACGCCTACTGAAATGTATTCATCCTATCGTTATTGCACCCTGTACCTGCTGTATAAATGGTTTTCCCATGCGGGCCCGGGATCCTTGACCCCAGTTAATTCCACAGCCCGTGTCCGAAAACGATCTACATTGGCTGCAAAACTGCGGAGCTCGTCTTCGCTTACGCTTTCTTCTTCCGCGCTCTCACGCCGCTTTCTGATATTCTTCAGCCGCGGTACGCGTGGTCGACGCGACAGCCATCTGGCGAATCCCGGACACCGTACGATATACGGCCGCGTTGTGAGCAACGAAATTCTCACGTTTCGCGTTTTAAAAGGCTGGACCGAGCTTCAGGCAGGTCTGGACAATGCGCACGTCACCATGAATTCCGGCAGTAGCGCTCGGGTATAATTATATAATTAATTACCACAATCGGTCGGGCGTGGGAAACTGGGAAGTGAGAGCCCAAGCCCACCCAACTCTGACTCTTGGCACATAGGTCTGGTCGTGTGCACACAGGTCGGTGACAGGCTTTCGTGCGTATATCGGGATGCAAGGCCCACTATGTCGTACTTTTTTGGGAAGTCTGGAGGATCGGCGAAGCGCTAGTACCATTGGCAGTTCCCGAGCCGGACGCGCCATTCAGCATTCAACATCCCATCCCGCCCCCGCCGCCTCTTCTCTGGTTCTTCTCCCTTCAACCTCTGCCTCACACCACCTCTGCCAGCACTCCGCAATTGCATCTCCGAAGAAACACTGGAACTGCCACCGCCACCGCCACCACGATCGTTTGTGTGGTATAATCCGCGGCCGCACTCTGATGCCCATTCTCAAGTGAATGGGCGCTACGCCCCTTCACGCAAGTATCTACCTCCGTCCCCTACGGTATCGCCACATATGCCGAGAAAAATACGGCTGCGTTTAAGCCCATGTTGCGCCATTCGTGTCGCGGTTATCTACGAGCCGGCCAGCACACCCACCCGCGGCAATCGCGTACCAGTGCAGTGGGAAATTAGCAGCCTGCCACCCTGGGTAGACGACTGCGGCGTACGGGTTACGTCGGAAACTACCTAGGGCGCAGGTGGCTACGCCCGACTACGCACGCGCAGCTGGCACCACATGCATCTGCATCTTGCTTTTGGCACTAATGGCGGTGGTAGGTGATAGTGGTGGCTAATAGTGGCGGTGGTGGGGGGCGTGGTGGGAAAAAGTAAAGGAACGCTGTGTGTGGTGAGTTGATGTCCGGGGTATGACTTTACCTTGACTCTCTCACTCGTCCAGCGATGCTATCGACGAAACGCGCAATTGTTTGTGTTCGATTGTTTCATGATGAGACGAGATGGCGACTTTTTTTTTTTCCAAGGAACCTCCTGGTGTAGGCGAATTTAAAGATCTGGGAATTCTTACACAACACTGCCACTGTCAAGATTAAACATCCTTCTGTGGCGGCTAACCCGTCAAACCCGATATTCTGATCGCACCTCGTCCCATCTGGGTAATCCGAACGACACTTCTTCTCTACACTAATACAGGGACTCTCGGGATCTGTGTATGGCACACGTTCGTGGCCCAGGCACAAGACCAGGAACGGCGGCCCTCCCACTGGCATATCCTTTCATCAGTATTAATATCCCGCTCCTAGTCAATGCGTGCTCCTATGGCTCCCGCATGGATTATCCCCGGCCTACCATCCCTCGGCTTCGATTCGCCGAGGGAACCGACCAACGTTCGCCGAGCCGTGGGTCCCAACGCCGGAGGTGTGCCTTTTTCCAGCTGTTATTTTTTACCAGCTTGCGAGTAACTGTGGCTCACCTGCGGCAGTCTACATAGTACATCCATCCACGTCCTTGACGACGATGCGCTCCTTCGTATATTCTATCTCTACAGACCAAGCCTCGTAATGGAAGGCGTGGTGGACACCGTCTGTCTTTTACAGGGAGGCCAGTGGGACCGCGAACGTTGGTGGTACAGACTCGCGCAAGTCTGTCGACGATGGCGATATCTCATACACGGCTCGGCCACCCACCTCGATCTTCGCCTCGTCTGTACGTACGGCACCCCGGTGGCAGAAATGCTGGCAAATTCGCCGCCCCTCCCGCTCATCATCGACTACGTCAAGAAAGGACACGACCTCACCGCCGAAGAGGAGGGCGGCATCGTCCTCGCACTCCAGCACCGCGATCGCGTGCGGCGCATCCGCCTTTGGATGCTCCTTCCGAACTTGCAGAGACTCCTCGTGGCCATGGACGAGGAGTTCCCGATGCTGGAGTACCTCTATGTCGCCCCGCTGGCCAAGCACGACCTCGGCTTGGCGCTTCCCAGAACATTCCAGGCGCCGCACCTGCGCCACCTCGTGCTGAGAAACTTCACCTTTGCGAGAGCATCGCCGTTGCTTACGACTGCGACGGGCCTCGTTACACTCGCGCTTCAGAGGATCCACCCGTCCTCCTACCTCTGCCCGAATGTTTTACTCCAACGGCTTTCGCTCATGCCTCAGCTGGAGACGCTCGGGATCATCTTTCACTCCCCCATCCCCAACCGTCTTGTCGAGAGGCAACTGTCGCACATGCCGGTCATGATGCACATCACGCTTCCTAACCTCCGTTGGTTTGCGTACGGCGGTGTCAGCGCTTACCTGGAAGCGCTTCTTCCCCGGATCACCGCCCCTCTACTCGAGAAGCTCAAAATCTTCTTCTTCAACCAGCTCAACTTCTCCGTCCCATGCCTCTTGGGGTTTGTGGACACGTTGGAGAACCTCAGGTTTCACAGCGCCGTGTTCGAGTCCAACGAAAGGAGGGTCACAATGAAGGTATATCCTCGCGAGGGGGCAAAAATGTACGCTCTCAGCATGTGTATTGGGTGCAGACACCTCGACTGGCAGGTGTCTTCCACAGCGCAAATTTTCGACGCACTCAGCCCAGTATTTTCTGCAGTGGAGCACCTTACTCTCAAGCATGAGAGGCACTCTATGCCACCTACGTGTCGCAACGAAGCCGACCGCACGCAGTGGCGCAAACTCCTCGGGTCGTTTAGGAACATGAAGACCCTCCGCGTGCCGAACGGCCTCGTCAGAGAACTGTCCCGTTCTCTACGATCGGACGACGGGGAGCACCCTCTAGATTTGGTACCAGAGTTGAAAGTCCTCGAATATTCTGCGGGGGGCGAATCCGGCGGCGATGTATTCACCCCATTCATCAGCGCACGGCAGATCGCAGGTCGTCCCGTAACCCTTGTCCGTCGTTGAACATGGCCATTTCTGTAACAGTCATGACCTGCAGCGAGCAGCAGCTGCGGTACGGCACTTTTGCTATATTAGAACTTAGGACGATAGTTGGGTTCTTTCTGTCGCTATAGATATCTTTCTCGGGCTCACACTCGCATGAGCTTCCACCCATGTACAGTTGACCGTACCTCTTCCTCGCCCGAGTCCTCTGGAAACATCGGCTAAATAGAAATAGATGATGGCCATCATCATACATGACTGAACCAAGGAAGCACGGGGATTTCGAAATGACCGAGACACGCACCGGAATCGCTCCGTCAACACTTTTTCGCACTTCCACCCCATCTCCCGGGCCACCTCGAAGAACTCCATATCGCGCTGGGCGAGATGCGGCAGATGGTGGGTGTAGAACACGAGCACGCATCCGCCAGGTGCGGTGGCGTGCTCACACGTCGCAAGCAGCGCGCGATGCTTTTCGTACCCCAGAAGACCAACAATAAAAAGATAGCCACAGCCACCCACCGACGTATATGTTGAATGGAGTTGACGGGACGAAAAGCGGAAGAAAAAAAAGGGTGATGATGACGCACCTGAGAATGATTGAATATGAGGTCCGAGAGGAGGACCAGATCAAAGGATGGCCCGAGCGTGCGTCTGGGCTACCATCGCCTGCCTCTGCTGCGTCCGCATGAAGGGATCCGGCAGCAGTGCGCGGAGGAGCGGACCGACGGGGTGGCCCCAGATATACCCCAGCACACATACGGCGCCGCGCCGCGCGGGCTCGACGTTCTGCACGATGTTGTGGGCCAAATTGTCGACGAGCGCCTGGTCTGGGTAATCCGTCAGGACCACCTATGTATATGTATCACAATCACAATCACGATGGGGACGAGATGCATTTGGCACCACTGGCACGCACCTTTCGCGCGCCGCACTTCGCCGCGACGATTCCCGGCAGGCCACCGCCTGCGCCCAGCTCGAGCACGGTACGCCCCACGTAAAGCCCCGGAGTGCGTTGGAGAAAGCCGGCCAGTGCGCGCGCTGCGTTCCACCTAGCAGAAATCCCAGTAGAAAAAAACAAACGAGAAAAGAGAGGGAATCATCAAAGATGAGAAAAAGTGGTGCATCATATTCAGGTTTTTTGTGTGCGCGTACAGGTGGTGGGCCCAGAGGGGGTGGCTTCCCACGAGCCGAACGGAGATCGTGCTCCATGGGGGCAGATTTGGGCAATGGCGCTGACCCGCCGGTTATCTTCGGAGGCGCGCGGCGTTTTCGTATGTCGCGATCGTCGGTTCGGGCGACGGTGGGCGAGGAGGGTCCTGCCATGTATGTGCATATCAGGAGGAAGCGGATGGGGCAGCGGTAAGGTCAATCGCCGGGCTCTAGTTGGGAACCGAGCCTGTGCGGTACTGTAGATGATGTTGCGACGCACGGTGAAGATTGGTCAAGCGCGAGGCCTCCGTCGTCCTCGCCGCCGTCCGCGCTCGGATTGGACATCTCAGTGTGGTGGTCCGTCAATTCAACTTTGTTTTTTCGACCCGTCTCCGGCGCGTGTCCAGGTCGCGCCGGATGGGATGGTCGGCCAGAACTTGGCCGGGCGATCAGATCAGTCACGTGTATATACTCTGGTGGCGTCCCCGGCCCGGTCCTCCTCAATATCTCGATCACCACCTGACCTTGGTCGATCGATGCAACTGACGATATGACGATGACCGATGACGATCACACCATGGTTACCGTTTAGCAATGGTACACATTTCTGTAAAGAAAAAAAATAATGGCTGTCGAGTTGGATAGTACAAGTAGATCACAATCGTGCAAGAAGCTCGCACAACGCGCGAGCTCAGGTATATACATACAGATCCGCGGACATGAACGGCGGGCGTTGTTCTCATTTATAGCCGGCTCTTCAGCATCACCATCCTGGAACCAGGTCCGAGGGCATGGGCATCGTCGCGAAGGTCTCCAAGCGCCTCGATGCGCTGTCGCCCCCCACTCGCCCACCATCGCTGGACCTCGCCATACGCGTCGTAATCAAACTGGACACGGCTCTTCGTGCGGTCTGCCCACTGATTCGGGTTGCCGTCCGGGATCGGCCTGCCCTCGAGCTCGGCCGCCATCGCCTCCCGCATCGCCTCGTCACGCGCGCGCTGCTCGGGCCCGTCCGGCAAGTGGAAGATCTTTTGGTTCAGCCGCGAGGACTGCTGCGTCGCCGTCGCGCGCGGCAACCTTTGTTCGGGGGGCGTCGCTGATCAGCCGACCTTGTGGGGGCTTTGTGTGAGTGAGCGGGGATACGCACCGGAGGTCTTGGTATGCCCGCAGCAGCGCAGGGACTTGCGAAAGGGACGAGACGTGCGAAAATAACGCCCCAATCACCGCCGCATCTTCGACTGCAATCGCGGCGCCCTGTGCGCGATAAGGCTGGAGAGGTCGATCAGCGCATCACGACGGGGTCGTCGATGCCGTATGGGTGGCGTACAAGCATTGGATGGCACGCGTCTCCCAAGAGCACCAGGCGACCTTTTCGGTGCACCCACGTCGGCAGCGGCTTGCGGTCCATGAGGCGCCATTTCAGCGTGGACTTCACAAATGACAGGAGCTTTTGGACGCTAGACCAGGGCGGGACGACACGTGAATACATCGCCCGCAGTTCCGCCGACGCCGATGGACTGGCACGTACCGCGGCTCAAAGTCGGCAAAGTCGGCGCGCATCTTATCTCCGCTGCCTTCTTCCGTCCAGGATTCGACGGATCCGTTGTCAGGGTGGAGAAGCACAAGGTTGTATTCTTTCTTCGCCCGCTGAACAAGACCCAAGTCTGAGATACTCCAAAAAAACATGACGCGCGCCAAAGGGCAGATTTGGCGGGAAAAAAAAAAAATTCGGTTCTGCCCACTCACAATACAATAAGCCATCAGGTGGCGGCCTGGCGCCATCCACGCCGTCATCTCGGGCGTCTCCACGAACGGCGGAGCTCGGGGTCCTGCAACATGAGATCCGTGCACACCACTGCGCGGTATGCCGCGTCGCCCGTGGGCGTGGGCATGTCGTCGAGTCCCGTGACGGCCTTCTGCAGCGTGCTCTTGACGCCGTCCGCGGCGACGATGAGATCGGCATAGAGCACCTCGCCACACGCAAGCGTGACGCTCGGCCCGCCCGCGACGGCCGGGTCGGGCTGCACGCCGCACACGGCGGCGCCTAGGCAGATACGTACGCCGGGAGCGGGCGCCGCGCGCACGAGGCGGAGGAGCATCGCGTGGTAGTCCGCGCGGTGCACGTGGTAGTACGGCGCGCCGTGGTCCTGCGCCATGCGTGCGCCCCAGCGGGTGTACCCAACGCGCGTGCCCGTGTCGTACCGCCGGAAGACGATCGCCGCGGGCTCGACGGCCGACGCGGCAAGGGCGGGGCCGAGGCCCCAGCGGAGGAGCAGCCGCGTCGCGTTGGGCGAGACTTGAATGCCTGCGCCCACGTCGCCGAGTGCGGAGGCTGACTCGAGCAGCGTGACGCGGTGCCCGGCGTGCGCGAGTGTATAGGCCGCAGCGAGTCCGCCGATGCCCGCGCCGACGACGATGATGTTGAGGCTGAGGGCGGCTCTGCGGCCGCCGTAGAGTGGCGGGACCTTCTCGAGGGGGATTTCGGTGGCCCGCTCTGTGGGGGACTGGGAGTGGTGCTGCATGGGGGGAATGAGGGAGGGGCCGTGGGGATTCATTGGCATTGGGGCGGCACGTTCTGACCTTTTGAGGGAAAGGGATCATTTTGCGATTCGGATCTAATCTGACAGTCCCCGCACCCCGCACTAAGCGCTAAGCGCCAGCGCCAGCTACAATCAAGTGTGAATTCCTCGTCTCAGCACACTCTGTTTATCGATCACCCATCATCTCTGCAGAGAATACTGGTCAGGGTCTCTGTTGTGCTGTCTCATTTTTTTTTCATTGGCCACGCAGTTCCGGCCAGTTCCATTTATGATTAGTGTCTTATGGGCCTATGCGCCTATGGGCCATCCGAGTCGGCCAATTCCATTTGTGATTAGTGTCTTCATGTGGCACGTGGGCGACAACTCGCATACACTGCACGTATTATAATTGGAACGAATGGTCACATTCTCTCAACTCTCAAAGAAAGAATGGGAATCGAGATTTGTTTGCCGTACATATCGACCGCTTGCACTGTTTAGCCTAAACCATGAGTGATCGAGAAGATCCGTTTATCCTGCTCGGCATGCTGTGCAGTGGGGTTATGTACCCTTTTATCCAAAACCGTGATATTCAAGGTTAATCGCTAATCTATCATGTGGACACCGATGCGCTGTATCACCGGGGTGTAGTCACGAATAATAAATCCTCGGAAAATCAGGATACCACGCCCGAAGACGTGATCATCACTTGTGCTTTGGTTCCCCATTTCCCGTCCCGACGGCCTCGATGGCTTCTACAACATCCATGCCCTCGGCGACTTCGCCAAACACCACATGTCGCCCATCAAGCCACGAGGTGACCGCTGTCGTGATGAAGAACTAGTCGCACGTGCGTCCGTCGTTCAGCATCTCATGGATATGACCGAAAAATTCCAACCATACCTGCGAACCATTTGAATTGGGACCAGAATTGGCCATAGAGAGCAGTCCGACCTTATGGTGCTTTAGCTTGAAGTTTTCATCTACAAAACACGCGCCTGAACACATCCATTCTCCCGGAATCTGTCGGGATCACTTACCGTCGAACTTCTCACCGTAGATGGAACGGCCGCCCATCCCGTTATGTCGCGTGAAATCGCCACCCTGCACCATGAACTATATCGCGGTGTTTCGTCGGCGACCGGCTCCGCGGAGAAAAAAAAATGGGGGGGGGGAGGGGAAGAGACGAATGGAGCTGAACACGCACGCACCTTGGGGATGATTCGATGGAAAGAACTTTCCGCGTAACCAAAGCCATGTTGTCCTGTCGCGAGCTCGCGGAAGTTTTGCGCGGTGCGTGGGACCGCGTCATCGAACAACCGGAACACGATGCGGCCAGCCGGTTTCGAGTTTATCGCCACGTCAAACTGCAAATAAACAACATCGGGTGTTCAGCCGTTTTCGAGGACGACGCCAATTAAGAGTATAGTGCGCACGAAGACGTTCGCCCTGTTCACAGGATTTGTCATCAGCGGCGGTGCGTAGCGCACATATACGGATTATCTGCATCAGAAGGGAAAGACGCTCACAGAGGGGTTTTTGATGCAGAAGCAGAGGTGGTGAAACGGCGAAGGAAGGAAGCCATTAACGATACGGCAATGGATGTTTTTGGAGCAGTGAAGCTCAGCTGGCACATGCCAGGATCCCCAAACGACAACTCGGCACACGTGACAAAGGATTACATAACTTTAGTGCAACTCCTCCGCTTTTTTTTTTTTTTTTTTTTTTTTTTTTTCGATTCCATTAACGTCCGCTGCGAGCCGCGTCCATCCACCCTGTACGTAACCCCACCTCGGAACGCGGTGGCTCCTTCTAGGGGAGGGATGAGGGATGGGCGGCTCCGGGTGCTAAGCACCCATGTAGGACTAACTAGCTGAGCTTATTTACAAGTTTGTATTTACTATTCCCTTGACATGGGACTTTAACAATTTCGTGTTCTCTCCCGGGCGTCATGTACTCATGCTGCCGGCTTCTCTGATTGTTCTCGTGTGCCTTGTCTGAATTGTTCTGCTGGATGTCTGTATGTGGATGCTGAAAGAAAAGTTGGAGGCCGACGAGTTTGAGCTGCCCTCTTAGGATGCACCGCCGTTGTGGTCGTCGCATACTACCTTTGCATACTGCCTAGGGATGATCCTCGTCCATGCGTGCGTTCGGGTGCCTAACTGCGAGCCTCTTTGGGGGCTGTTGAACTGACGCGACTGCCCTATTGCCGGGCGGTGATAACACGAGGGCCTTGCGCTTCTGCGGCGATCGTTCGGATGCTGGTACTTCAGGAGTGAAATGGGGGGAAAAGCGGAAGGGGGCGGGCGTGGACGTGGGCTGTTGGGGCGACGGCGCCCCCAACGAGCTGGAGTCCGCCGGCTGCTGGGGTGTTAATGCCCCGAGCCAGCTGGTGCCCGCCGAGAGGGATGGCGGGGGCGGAGGGGTCTTGACAGTTGGTGGGGGAGGGAGGGGTTTGAACTTGGGGGGGCGTTGCTTCCACCTTTTGACCAGGGCACGTGCGCCAAATGCGTATAGGTGCCGGTCTGCGAGCAATACCTTGGCTTTGCTTCCATCCGGGTCCTCGAATGCCACGACGAGGGAGGAAGATGAGCCTGCAATGTAGGAAGAGGGTGGCTGAACCCAGTTGGGCTTCTGGGTGACTAAGAGGGCGGCGTACGAGGGGTTTTCGTTGACGAGTACCTCATGGCACTCATCTGGGCTGTAGGCTTCGTCCCGGTTGCTTAGGACTCCTGTGGGTATACCGTTGATGAGAATCTTGGACCATTTTACGTTGGGTCTAATGAGAGGGTAAGGGATTGGGTCGCCATCCGGAACGGATTGGTCCTCTGAGAGGGCCTTCGAGAGAGTGGCGGTGCAGTCGCGTAGCTGCTGCATTGACGTGAGGTGTCCCCCGGTGATGACCAGGTTCCCTTTTGCCGTCCACCGCGTGGCTGCGATATGGACCTGGTGGAGTGGGGACGACTTCAACACGTCGTTGAAAGTTTCGGTGAGGTAGGCCGGCGTCGGCCGGCGTCGGCCGGCGTTTTGGTCCGCCGAAGTCTATATCCTTGAGATCCATCACGAGGTTGGCTCGTGAGGACCTGCTGGCTGTGACATTTGCGTATGAGGGAGGTGGGGGCTTTGCGGTGTCCTTCGCCCTAGCCTCTAGGGGGAGGGGGATGGGGATGTTGGCTGGGAAGGGTGCTTGCCTTCTGGTGAAGGCTGTTCACTGATTTAATCAGTGTGGAGAGGTTTGACTTGATCTCGTTGAGTTCATCCATTTGTGCTGGGGGGATGGGGAGGGAATGCGTGGTGAGATTGAGAGCGGAGGTGTTGGCGAAGAAATTTTTGAGGGTCTTATGTAATTTCTCTCTGTCCTGGGCCGTGGTGCTCCGCGATTCGACAAAGGTAGCCAAATCGTTGGCCACTGCGGAGAGTATGTTGGTGAGATGGGAGAGCGTGGGAGGCGGGGTGTCGGCTGACATGGTGGTGGTTGAGGTGAAAGGAGTCGGTCACTCCTCCGCTTCCTCAGCTGCTGCAGTGCTAAAGCATTGATTATATTGATTGCTGTCCACGCCTGCACATTTTATCATCGCACCAGCGTATCTGTCTGTCACTGGTCCCATATGTTCCCTTCAAGTGATCAAGCAGTCAACAGTCAGAGCCCCATCTCTCTCCCTCGGCCTCAGCACTGCCTCAGCGCCGCCCGGTTGTCCACGTGTTAGCCTCGTGACACTAATGACACTCTTACTTGACATGAGGCAGTTCCATTGTCGTCCTCACCCTCAACCCATCACCACCCCCTCCCTCTGCCCAACTATCATTCTCTAACAGCGGACCATCTCCCTTCTCCAAAGCTCCATATCTCCACCACTTTAAATATGACTGACCACTCACAATCCTCTCGTTTCCAAGGGTTGTTCGAGCGCGCCTTGCAAGACTACGAGAATCAGACGGGCACAGCATTGGCCACACATCCACTCGCAGAGCAACTCCAGAATTGCACCTCAGTCGACTCCGTTCTCGCTGTTCTTCAACAGCAAGCACGGGCCTTTACTGAATTTCGGGGAAGCGACGGCAATATCATCAAGTCGCTAAAGGGCGCCGTTTCAACCATCTATGCCCTCTCAAGCAGCACCATCCTCAGCGACGTCATTAGTATGGTACGTTGCGGGGTGCTGTCCGGAATTCCGCCGCTCTGATCGTTATTCCACAGCCGTTCCCACCTGCACAGGCAATATTTTCGGGCGTCGCTGTGCTGCTCGCCGTATGTCTCTCTTTTCGGTCCTGACCCGTATAGCTTTGTGACATCCAAATCTATGTATCAGGCTGTCAAGGACGTCAGTGCGAGCTACGATGCCCTGGTCGACTTGCTCGAGTCTATCCAACACTTCCTGGGTCGTCTTAATATATACACCCAAATATCACCGACAGCAGCAATGACGGAAATAATCGTCAAGATAATGGTGGAAATACTGTCCACTCTTGCGCTGGTGACCAAACAGATTAAACAGAAGCGACCAAGTAAGTTTGACCTCGCTGATGACCCACTTGATCTGAACGTAGCGCAGTGAAATTAGTGAAGAAGCTTTTGGGAGAGAATGAAATCGAGGCGGTGCTGCAGAGGCTGGATCGACTCACGCAGGACGAGGTGAGGACGACAGCAGCGCAGAATCTGCAGGTCGTCTATGGTCTCGTCCAAAACATGAAGGCGTTCATGGACGGTAAGCAAATCCAGTTAACTTGTCTAAGCCAGCTGTTGAGCATCACTCCTCTCAGACGGCAAGGCATCGATGGACACTGTCCGGGCTGCCCTCGGTATGTTCTGTTGGTTGCAAAGAGCTATTGTTCTGTCTGATCGAGCGTTAGAAATTATGCAAAAAGTAGCAAGCGATATAAACAAATCGAAACGTCGGTTATTTCTCACTGATGACTTTGCCAACCAGAAACCCTGAGATTGTTTGGCAGGTGACAAGTTACAACAAGATATCCGGAACTGGCTCTCTCCTCCTGATCCGTGGAAAAACCATAATATTGCCTGCGGATTGCACCGCAAAGGGACCGCAGCGTGGTTCCTTCAGGGTGAAACATTCTCCCAATGGAAAGCGTCTCCACCGGGTTCCCTTTTATGGATCCACGGGAAACGTCAGTTGTCGCTCGTCCGTTATGATTGCCGAGATTGATGCTTTAACCTTTCGTAGCGGGGGCGGGAAAGAGCATTATATGGTATGTTATTCCTTCGATATCTCTCTCTTAGGAACTTATGGCGTTCGCTAGCTCCACAATAATCGAGGATATCAACACGATGCGGAAGTCTGGGCTCGCCTCGCTTGCGTTCTTTTATTGTGACTTTAGGGAGGAAGAAAAGAAGGATCTGCGTGGGCTGGTCTCATCCCTGCTTGTTCAACTTTGTCACCAGTCCGACTCCTATTGCGAGATTCTTTCTAAATTCCACTCGGAGCACCAAAATGGCTCGCAACAGCCCAGAGAAGATGAACTTGTCGAATGTTTAAAGGAACTACTGGACTTTCCCGGGCAAGCTCCGATCTACCTGGTTCTGGATGCGCTGGATGAATGCTCAGATATTTCTGCTCGGCCGTCCCCACGCGAGAAAGTCCTAATGCTCGTGACGGACCTTGTCAACACACACCTTCCTAATCTCCGCATTTGTGTGACAAGCCGACCAGAGATGGACATCAAATTGGCCCTCAACCTCTTAACTTTCCGGTCCGTTTCCCTACATGATGAGAGTGGACAGAGGGAGGAGATCAAGGACTATATCAAGTCGGTCATTGGCGGGGACCCAAAGAACAAAACGTGGAAAGCGGAACACAAGCAAATGGTGATTGACGCTTTAACGAGCAAAGCAAACGGGATGTAAGGAATCATCGTCAAAGTAGTTGACGAGTCGCTGATACACGTAATGTAGGTTCCGATGGGTGTATTGTCAAGAGGTCTACCTTCGCGGTTGTCACCCAGCACGACTCCTGCATGCTCTGTCTGAGCTACCGCAGACACTGGACGAAACATATCAACGAACGTTGCGAGAGATCAATGGCGCTGTTTGGGAATTGGCGCATCGTTTATTCCAATGTGTCGCGGTGGCTTCCCGCCCGCTCCGAGTGGAGGAACTTGCGGAGTTTCTTGCATTTGAGTTCGAGGAGGACCAGGTTCCAGGATTCCATGAAGGTTGGCGCTCGGAAGATCCACTGCATGCGGTGCTATCCACATGTTCGAGTTTGCTTTCCGTTGTCGATCAAGGACTGTTTTTCGGTCAAAGACGGTCACTAGTGGTCGAATTCTCTCACTTTTCAGTCAAGGAGTTCTTGATGTCCACCCGCCTTGCCGAAACAAGTGACAGTATTTCCGGCCGTTACCACATTTCCTTGACACCCTCTCATACCCTTGTCACCCAAGCGTGTCTGGGCATTCTCCTTCACCTGGATGAAAAGGTCACCGAAGGCGGCCTGCAGAAATTTCCCCTAGCTGAATACGCTGCCGAGCACTGGGTTGACCATGCGCGATTCGAGAATGTTTCACAAAACGCGGAGGAAGGGATGAAACGACTATTTGATCCGAGCAAGCCACATCTTGGGATCTGGTTATGGATATATGACCCAGAACCACCCTGGTGGTCGCCAACATCACGGGACGGAAGGTCGTTGACACCCAGAGGAACGGCCTTGCATTACGCAGCCGTTTGCGGCTTACACGGAATTGTGGATTTCCTCATCATCGGGCACTCACAGGACATACACTCTCGGGCCTTCGACGATGCGCTAACTGCATTGGATGTGGCGGTGCTCAGGGGACATGCAGAAGTCGTTCGGATACTTCTTAAGCGGGGCGCAAATCCGACAGCGCAGGACAAGGACGGCCAGACACCATTCCACGAGGCGTCGCTCTGGGGACATGTGGAAGTTGTTCGGGTGATTCTCGAGGGGGGCGCAGATCCGACAGTACAGGACAAGGATAGCCGGACACCATTCCACTTGGCGTCGCTCCGGGGACATGTGGAAGTTGTTCGGGTGATTCTCGAGGGGGGCGCAGATCCGACAGTACAGGACAAGCATGGCCGGACACCATTCCACTTTGCGTCGCTCGAGGGACATGTGGAAGTAGTTCGGATGATTCTCGAGCGGGGCGCAGATCCGACAGTACAGGACAAGGATGGCCGGACACCATTCCACGAGGCGTCGCGACGGGGACATGTGGAAGTAGTTCGGATGATTCTCGAGCGGGGCGCAGATCCGACAGTACAGGACAAGGATGGCCGGACACCATTCCACTTGGCGTCGCTCGAGGGACATGTGGAAGTAGTTCGGATGATTCTCGAGCGGGGCGCAGATCCGACAGTACAGGACAAGGATGGCCGGACACCATTCCACTTTGCGTCGCTCGAGGGACATGTGGAAGTAGTTCGGATGATTCTCGAGCGGGGCGCAGATCCGACAGTACAGGACAAGCATGGCCGGACACCATTCCACGAGGCGTCGCGACGGGGACATGTGGAAGTAGTTCGGATGATTCTCGAGCGGGGCGCAGATCCGACAGTACAGGACAAGGATGGCCGGACACCATTCCACTTGGCGTCGCTCGAGGGACATGTGGAAGTGGTTCGGATGATTCTCGAGCGGGGCGCAGATCCGACAGTACAGGACAAGCATGGCCGGACACCATTCCACTTGGCGTCGCTCCGGGGACATGTGGAAGTGGTTCAGATGATTCTCGAGCGGGGCGCAGATCCGACAGTACAGGACAAGCATGGCCGGACACCATTCCACTTTGCGTCGCTCGAGGGACATGTGGAAGTGGTTCGGATGATTCTCGAGCGGGGCGCAGATCCGACAGTACAGGACAAGGATGGCCGGACACCATTCCACAAGGCGTCGCTCGAGGGACATGTGGAAGTGGTTCGGATGATTCTCGAGCGGGGCGCAGATCCGACAGTACAGGACAAGCATGGCCGGACACCATTCCACGAGGCGTCGCGAAAGGGACATGTGGAAGTGGTTCGGATGATCCTCGAGCGGGGCGCAGATCCGACAGTACAGGACAAGGATGGCCGGACGCCATTCCACGAGGAGTCGCTCGAGGGACATGTGGAAGTGGTTCGGATGATTCTCGAGCGGGGCGCAGATCCGACAGTACAGGACAAGCATGGCCGGACACCATTCCACGAGGCGTCGCGAAAGGGACATGTGGAGGTGGTTTGGATGATTCTCGAGCGGGGCGCAGATCCGACAGTCCAGGACAAGGATGGCCGGACACCATTCCACGAGGCGTCGCTCGAGGGACATGTGGAAGTGGTTCGGATGATTCTCGAGCGGGGCACAGATCCGACAGTACAAGACAAGGATGGCCGGACACCATTCCACGAGGCGTCGCGAAACGGACATGTGGAAGTCATTCAGGCGCTTCTCGAGCAGGGTGCAGATCCGACAGCACAGGACAAGAACTGCCGGACGCCATTGCACGAGGCATCGCTCGAGGGACATGCGGAAGTCGTTCTCCAGCGGGGTGCGGATCTGACAGCACAGGACAAGGACAGCCGGACGCCATTGCACGAGCCACCGCTCGAGGGACATGCGGACGTCGTTCTTGAGCGGGGTGCGGATCCGACAGTGCAGGTTAAGGGCGGCCAGCCGACAGCGCAGCACAGGGATGGGCAGACGCCGTCCCACAGGGCATCAAGAAATCCCCACCATCATATTATGCAGTTCATTTCACATCGCGAATTGAGGTGGATAAACACCGTAAGTCATATCCATAGCTTTGATTCAGTCTACGATAATAGGAATTCCACAGATACTGCTCTTGGCATGCATTTTGGTACTAGTCTTGTTGTTCGACTTTGACGGAGGCGAAATCGTGTTGCTTCTTGTGGCCATATTTACTTGACCCACTCTTGACCTGCTTGCCTGCTCACCTGGCAGACATGCAGTGTGTTGTGAGTCCCCCATGCTACCTCTTCTTGCATATGACTGAGATACCTCTCCTGTGCCAGGCGGCGGTTCCGCATTTGCGATATCGGAGACGGGCATTCTGTTGAAGACTTGTGACCAATTTGAGCGGCACGCCAGGACGTCGTGCCGGGGGGTCGAGGAAGGATATGGGGCATGTGCCAGAGCAAATGGGATGTCGCTGGCGAGCGTTGTAGTTGTGGACGTTGTGTTGTTAATCCTTGTAGATCGTGATGTTGGGACCTGATATCCCCATTCCTAACTTGTAGCTGACCAGTCATATGTAGGAGCAAAGCTATTATACAAGGGTAGGCAGTCTGCTACGACGGAACGAGCGTTATAAGTATACTAACCGGGGGCTGTGTAATCAGGTGACACAGGCCTGGAATTGCGCGCGTTGAGCACGTTAGGCTCGGCCACGCCGGAGCGCCCGACACCCGACACTCCCCTCGCGGCCTCGACCCTCGCCGGTCCCTCGCCCCAAACCCTTTCAGCTAGATTAGTCAACGGCCTTCGGTATCTCACTGTCACCCTCTTTCTCTCTCTCTTTTCTTTCCCCTAGCTACCAACTTGTCTATAAAGTAAACACTATCTACTTACTTACAAAATGGTCCCCACTCAATATAGTTTTAGTCTGCGTTCCCTTGTGTGTGCCGTGCTGCCGTGCGCTCCCTTCCCCTCGTTCGCTCGCGTCATGTCGTGCCGTTGTGCACTTTCCTTTCCTCTCCCCTTGCATCCCGTCTCCCTTCCTCGTCCCCAGCTCTCCCCCTTCAAGCTCTTATCCTCTTATCTTATCCTGTCCACAACATCCCCGGGTCGATCTCACAAACTCGCAGTTATAGCGCCGTGATGAGGAAGGTCTGGCGTCACGGTAGGGTGTGGCGAGATCAGGGTATTGGGAGGTGACGAGGCATATATGTGTGTTTCATGTGGCACCACGCAAATGCTCTATGCCAAAGACAAGTACGACGACAATCCCTTGCATGGAGTGTAGCGAGCCTTGAGGCTACGCGAGTGAGTTCGGGAGGAAGGAGAATCAGAGAAGGTAAAGGGTGGAAGAGTCAGAACCAAGAACCAACACGCGTGACGGCGCAGCAGCCCGGACGGATTAGCATGAGGTCAAGACTTCTTCTTCCTTTCACGAAGGGTTGGTCAGTCTTATATACAAGTACACTACCTTGTACTTTGCTGTAAGATAATGAAGAATGCGTTCATCGCGTGTATCAACCAGGGGCTCGGTTGCACAACGCGTCTCGGGCTTTGGGAGGACATCCGGAGGCCATACGTCTGTCCGAGAGTCACCCGAGTGCGGCGCGGACGTAAACCCACGAGAATCGCATGGCTTGACTCCGTTGCTCTGGGTGGCATAGCATGGATACCTCCAGATTGTGGGGCTCTCCCTGAAGTGCGGCGACGGATTTGCATACCTGGAACCGGGCGAGCGAGACACCTTTCGGGGTAGCACGGAGGTGGAACGACTCCTCAGGCTTCCGGGGGACCGCTGTGCCTGAAGTGCTGGGGCGTCACATCGTAATCTGAACGGTGGATGTGATGGTGAATGGCAGGCCGCGGTCCTACGCCAGGCGCCTGCTCCAGAGCACACGGACACGACGCGTGCGCTGGTGGATTTCGAATCTGCTAAGGGGGTCATCCCGTTACAGTCCCACCTACCACGTCCCAAACTCATCAAACAATAATACAGTATCGTCCATGCCTTGTCAAATAGGTACATTCCATAAGATCCCAGAGCATGCGTGCCCGTGCACAACGCTATTATGCTCGTTCATGCGTTGTTTTACTTTTATCGTACTTTGCGACTCAGATTACTGTTACAGCTGATAAACTAGCGTACTTGTAACAACTTAAAAGGGCCCGACATTGCCCTTGGATCATCATTGCATCATCGCCTTCGACTCTTACCGATCGACCATCGTTCTCTCGCGCTCAACAAAAATAGCTCGCTCACCGGGCTGGATAAATCATAACTGACACTAGGCGCCTGTGTCGTACCGCCGGGACTCGATCCTCACAGGCTCGGCTGTTGTCACGGCGAGCATGAGGCCGTCGCATTGGGAGGGACCTGGGTATCCGCGCCCACGTCGCCGAGGGCGGAGGCTGACTCGAGAAGCGTGATACAGTGCCTGGCGTGTGTGAGCATGCCGGCCGCGGCGAATCCGTCGATGTCTGTATCGACGACGATGATTCCGAGGTCGGCACGATGACTTCCAGACGTGACAGGACCTCGTGTGCGCCGGAGCAGATCCAATGAATGACTGTTGCTGAGCGCTGATTATCACCTTGAAAAATGGCCATGAAACCATTAATTGTATCATACAAGATACTAGCAGAGAGATACGACAGAGGCGACTGCTAATAAAACATCAGTTTTCCTAGGCTGCATACTCCCACACCATTCTTCTTGCCGTACACGTGCGTGACAAGTACAGAACACTTGCACCCTCATATTTTACCCTCTACAGTGGCATGAACGCCGATGTCAACAGAGAGCGCTTGAGTCACGCACTGGCAGTATCAGGGGCAAAACGGAAGGCAGTCATGAGGAACGTTTTGAGGCACATGCATATGCACGCCCAGCACACGAATGGTGGAACGGTAGGCAGCATCGGTGGTGGGTGGTGGACCAGGGCGAGGGTGATATAACAAGAAAGATGCTGGAGGAGCTCGGCGAGTGTTCATTTCTCAGCCATACGAGGCAGACCAGTGGCATACCCCCAATACTTCGCCCGCCATAAAGCCCGTGCTGGGAGTCTCGCCCGAGTTCAGGGCAGGTCTCCCAGTTCCCGTCCCGACGGCCTCGATGGCATTTACAACATCGATGCCCTCGACGACTTCGCAACACCACAGGGTCGCCCATAAAGCCACCAAGTGACAGTTGTCGTGAACTAGTCGCACGTGCGTCCATCGTTCAGCATTTCTTGCATATAATCCAAGCTATCCCCTGCGGGCCATTTGAATTGGACCATAATTGGCATAGAGAGCCGTCTGACCTTATCGTGCTTTAGCTTGATGTCCTCATCTACGAAATACGGGTGAACAGCGTTCAGTTGGCATCACTACCGTCAAACTCCTCACCGTAGACGGAGCGACCGCCCGTCCCATTACTGTATGTTGCATGAGATCGTCGCCCTACACCATGAACTATATCACAGTGTTTCGTTGGCGACCGCCGACCGGCTCCGCGGGGGGGAAAAGAGGAGAGAAGAGACGAATGGAGCAGAACACGCACGTCAGGGATGATTCTATGGACAAATCTCTCCGCGTAGCCAAAGCCATGCTGTCTTGTTGCAAGCTCGCGGAAGTTTTGCACGGTGCGTGGGATCACGTCATCGAACAGCTGGAACACGATTCGGCCAGTCGGTCTCGAGTTTATCGCCACGTCAAACTGCGATAAAGGTAATCGGCCATTTTCGAGGGCGATGCTGATCACGAGTGTAGTGCACACGGAGACGTTCGCCCTGTTCAGAGCTTGTCGTCAGCGGCGGGGCGTAGCGCGCATTTAGGGATTATCTAAATCAGGAGAGAAAGACGCTCACAGAGGGTTCTTGACGCAGAAGCAGAGGTGGTGAAACGCGAAGGAAGGAAGCCATTAACGATACGGCAATGGATGCTTTCACTGACAATTGGAGGTCATGGAAATGGAGCAGAGGGATTACATAACTTTAGCGCTCAGCTTGACGCGTATTGAATATTACAATAAATATTAAATAATACTCTGCTTATCCCTGTCGTGTGTCGTTCGTGTCGTGTCATCGAGCCTCATCGGCCTCATCCCCTCATCTCCGCTAACCAGCAACCCCATCTGCTTTCCTCATACTATCTCACTCTGTCCGTGTGTTCCCCACAGAGCATCCTCACACCCATGTCACTGACTCTCCTCATTCTTTAATTTATGTAGTAATTGCAGTCGAGCGCTTTGCCACAACCAAGTCCACCGGTTTGAGGCAATAACTTGTGCCTACCTGCCAATGTCAGTCAATCGACATGAGGCACTGTGTTGTCAACCTCGTCGTCAACCCATCACCACCCTCCCTCCGCCCAGCAACATTCTCTCACAGCGGACCATCTCCCCTCTCCAAGGCTCCATCTCTCCGTCACTGTTAATATGACCGACCACTCACAATCCTCTCATTTTCGAGAGCTGTTCGAGCGCGCCTTGAAAGACTACGAGAATCAGACAGGCACAGCATTGGCCAGACATCCACTCGCCGAGCAAATCCAGAATTGCAACTCGGTCGACTCTGTTCTCATCGTTCTTCAACAAGCACGGGCCTTTACTGTATTTCAAGGAAGCGACAGGCAGAATCATCAAGTCGCTAAAGGGCGCTGTGTCAGCCATCTATTCACCTCTCAAGCAGCACTACCCTCGGCGAAGTCATTAGTATGGTACATTACAGGGCGCTGACCGGTGTCCCGCCTCTCTGATAGTCATTCTACAGCCGTTCCCACCTGCACAGGCCATACTTTCGGGCATTGCTGTCCTACTCGTCGTATGTCCCCTTCGCCCCCACCTGTGTAGCTTTGTGACATCTAAATCTAGATATCAGGTGGTCAGGGACGTCCGTGCGAGCTACGATTCCCTGGTCGACTTGTTCGAGTCTATCGAACACTTTCTGAGTCGTCTTCATATATGTACCCGAATCTCTCCAACAGCGGCAATGGCGGAAATCAACCTCAAAATAATGGTGGAACCACTGTCCACCCTTGCGCTGGTTACCAAACAGATTAGACAGAGGCGACCAAGTAAGTTTGACCTCACTGATCGCCCACTTTACCTGAATGTAGCGCAATGAAACAAGTAAGGAAGCTCTCTGGAGAAAAATGAAGTCGAATCGGTGCTGCAGAAGCTGGATCGACTCGCGCAGCGCGAGGCTCGGACGACAGCAGCGCAGACTCCACAGGACGAGGGCGGCTGGACGCCATTCGACCAGGCAATCGCCCTAGATGTCCTGAGGTCATTCAGGCACTTTTTGGGCGCAGCGCGCCTCCGACAGCGCATCACAGGGATGGTCAGGCGCCGTCCCAGGGATCATGGAAACTGCATCATTCTATTTTGCAGTTAATGTTTTCACCCGAATGGATGTGGATAAACACTGCAAGTCATATGTATGGCCTTATTCCAGCGTATATGAAAATGGGAATTCCACAGATACTGCTCCTAGCATGCGTTTTGCTCTCACTTGTGTGGTTCGATTTGATCGACCCTGACACAGTTGACAGTATCGAAACTGCGGTGCTCATTGTGGCCTATTTTATTTGACCCACTCATTACCCACTGACCTGGTGGCCAGGCGCAGTGATGCCAGTGAGTTCCCCCCATACTACCTGTTCTTGCGTATGATCGGGATACCTCTTCGCGCCAAGGCGACGGTTCCGCATTTGCGATATCGGAGACGGGAATTTTGGGGAAGGTTGTGACCAATTCGAGTAGGAGGCCTGGACATCGCGCCGGGGGAGAGTCGAGGAAAGATATGGGATTTTTATCACAAGTAGACGGGATGTCGCTGGTGATCGTTATCGTTGTGTTGTTACTGGGTGTTGTTACTGGTTGGTTGACCGTAATCTTGGGTCCTGATATCCCCATTTCCGTTCCAGACTGTCGGCCTGGGAGTTGTGTTGGTATACCTGGGGAACTGTGTTATCGGTTGGTCGACACAGGTCCGGCGAAACAAGGCAGAAGAAATCTACTGGACTGGCCATTTCCAGGATCCATCGGGACACCAGACAAATGCAACCTTAGCACTACCTTAGCTGAGAGAGCGTGCTGATTGCACCGCGTTAAGGCAAAGACTGGCGTGGGGAGTGGCGAGGTCAGGACTATCGGGAGGCAACGAGGCATGCATGCGTGTTCCATTGTGGTCGTCAAGTATCCGACGGCCAATACTGCTGTACTGTACATTGGATCTTCCTTTTGGGCCATCGAACCTATGCGCGCGCGAATGACGCATGGGGCATCGTCAGGGGACACGTCACGGTCGTAAATGTACTCCTCGAGCATTAGCTCGGACTCGGACCTGGAAGTCTGGAACATCAACAAGCAAACTCAGTTCCATGTCACGGGGTTTCACTGGCGTCCGGAGGTCATTCGGGTGTTGCTCGACCGCGGTGGCGACCTAAACGCCCAGTGACGATTGGGTGGGCTCCTCTCGAGGCAGGGTGCTCCCTTGCACAACGCGTCCTCGGGAGGACATCTGGAGGCCATACGTCTGTCACATGAGCGGGGTGCGGACTTAAAAACACGAGAATCGCGTGGCTCAACTCTATTGCACCGGGCGGCATAGTGTGGACGCCCCCACATTGTGGGGCTCTCACTGAAGAGTGCGGCGAGATACCTTTCCGGGTGCCACGGAGGTGGCACGACTCCTTCTGGGGGACCGCTGTGCGTGAAGTGCTGGAGTGTCGCATGATATGTGCCTGTGTCGTACCGCCTAGACTTAATCGTCGCAGGCTCGACCGTTGTCACAGCGAGCGCGGGGCTGTCGCGTTGGGAGAGACCTGGGTATCCGCGCCCAGGTCGCCGAGGGTGGAGGGCTGACTCGAGTAGCTTGGCGTGATACCGTGCCTGATGTGTGTGAGGTGTGAGCGTGTCGGCTGCGGCGAGTCCGCCGATGCCCGTGCCGACGACGACGATGTTGAGGCTGAGGGCAGCTCGGCAGTCACCGTAGAGTGGCGGGACCTTTTTCTACAGGGGGATTTCTGTGTTGTGGCTCGCTCTGTGGGAGATTGGGAGTGGCACTGCATGGGAGGAACTAGGGAGGGGCCGTGGGAATTCATCATATTCATGGGCGGCACGTTCTGACCGGATCTGACCTGTTGACGGAAGGGTACTACTTTGCGATTCAGATCTAATCTGATGGGCCAGCGATGGTGGCCTCACGCACTAAGCGCCAACGCGCCAACCCTAGCGACAATCAAGTATACTGTTGTTCCACAACATGTCGTTTTTTTCATCACTTGTTATTGCCCTGAAATACGCAACCAAGTTCCGGCCATCCGAGTTGGCCAGTTCCATTTATGATTAGTGACTTCAGGCAGCACGTCGGCAACATTCGCATCGTCTCCTAGACATAGAGTGCAATAGAATGGAATGTGACTTGAGATTTTCCGTACTTGTTGACCGCTTGAACTGCTTAGCCTAAACCATGAATTTACCGAGAAAACCCGTTATCCGTTCCTGCTTTGCATGATCAGTAGTGGGGGCCACCTTTCTATCCAAAATTGTGACATTCGAGGTTATTGTGTGGACACCGATGACCATAAGTGTGCTGTATCACCGAGATGTAGTCACGAATAATATATCGACTAATGGGAATAATCTTTGCAAATCATCAGGATACCACACCCGAAGATGTAATCATCACCTTCTCCATTGGTCTCCCAGTTCCCGTCCCGACGTCCCGATGGCTATTACAACATCCATGCCCTCGGCGACTTCGCCAAACACCACATGTCGCCCATCAAGCCACCACGTGACAGTTGTCGTGATGAAGAACTAGTCGCACGTGCGGCCGTCGTTCAGCATCTCTTGCATATAATCGGAAGACTCCACTATACCTGCGAACCATTTGAATTGGGACCAGAATTGGCCATAGAGAGCAGTCCGACTTTATCGTGCTTTAGCTCGAAGTTTTCATCTACGAAATACGGGTGAACATCCACTCTCGGAATCTGTCAGGCGTTTGGCATCACTTACCGTCAAACTCCTCGCCATAGATGGAGTGGCTGCCCGTTCCGTCGCGTTCCGTGAAATCGCCACCTTGTATCATGAACTACAACGCGGTGTTTCGTCGGCGACCGCGAAAACAAAGAAAAGAAAAGAGGGAAGAGACGAATGGAGCAGAACACGCACCCAGGGGATGATTCGATGGAAATAGGTTCCCGAGTAGCCAAAACCATGCTGTCCTGTTGCGAGCTCGCGGAAGTTTTGCGCGGTGCGTGGGGCCACGTCATCGAACAACCGGAACACGATTCGGCCAGCCGGATTCGAGTTTATCGCCACGTCAAACTGCAAATAAATAACACATTGGGTATTCAGCGATATTCAGCCGTCTTGGAAGGCGGCGCTGATTAAGAGTAGTAGTGCGCACGAAGACGTTCGCCCTGTTCACGGTTTGTCGTCAGCGGCGGGGCGTAGCGCGCATATACAGATTGTCCGCGTCGGGAGAAAAAGACGCTCACAGAGGCGTTTTTGATGGAGAAGCAGAGGTGGTGAAACGGCGAAGGAAGGAAGCCATTATTGATACGATACTGTACAGCAATGGATGCTGTGGAGGGTTCGTATCGTATCTGTCAAAGTCCGAAAGTCCGACGCGGCGCGTGAAGAGAGTGTGAAGAGCATGTGACAAATAGTGTAGTGATAGTGTGACAGATGGGTGATGATTACATAACTTTAGCGCTCGCCTTTCTCACCTGTACGCGTCGCGTCGGTGTTTGTCTGTCCCTGAACCCAGCGTGCCCTTCAATGGCCAAGCAACGACTCAATCTCTCTCCCTCAGCGCCCCCTGTCTCACTCTGTCCACATGTTTCCCTACAACATTTTTCACACTCGTGTCACTTATGACATCTTCGATTAATAACTAATAAGTCGAGCGCTCTACCACAACTACGCCCACCTGCTTCAGGCAATTGGATTGCGCCTGCCGACCAATATCAATCAGTTGACACGAGGCAGTGTATTGTCGTCCTCGCCCTCAACCCACCACCCCTCTGCCCGGCTATCATTCTCTCACAGCGGACCATCTCCCTTCTCCACGGCTCCATTTCTCCGCTTTTAATATGACTGATCATTCACAATCTTCTCGTTTCCAAGAGTTGTTCCGGCACGCCTTGCAAGACTACGAGAATCAGACGGGCACAGCATTGGCCACACATCCACTCGCAGAGCAACTCCAGAATTGTCGCTCAGTCGACTCCGTTTTCGCCGTTCTTCAACAGCAAGCACGGGCCTTTACTGAATTTCGAGAAAGGCACGGCAGAAGCATCAATCCGCTAAAGAGCACAGTGTCGTCGATCTATGCCCTCTCAAGCAGCACTATCCTCAGCGAAGTCATTAGTATAGTACGTTGCAAGGTGGCGACCCGTGTTCCGCCTCTTTCATCACTATTCTACAGCCGTTCCCGCCTGCACAGACCATATTTTTGGGCGTCGCTGTCCTGCTCGTCGTATGTCCCTTTTTTCGGTCCTGAACTGTTTAGCTTTGTGACATCTAAATCTATGGATCAGGCGATCAAGGATGTCAGTGCGAGCTACGATGCCCTGGTCGACTTGCTCGAGTCTATCGAACACTTCCTGGGTCGTCTTGATGTATATACCAAAATGTCTCTACCAGCGGCAATAGCGGAAATCATTGTCAAGATAATGGTTGAACTACTTTCCACTCTTGCCCTTGTGACCAAACAGATTAACCAGGGCCGACCAAGTAAGTTTGACTTCGCTGATAAGCCACTTGACCTGAACGTGGCGCAGTGAAATTCGTAAAGAAGCTCTTTGGAGAGAATGAAGTCGAAGCGGTGCTGCAAAGACTCGATCGACTTACGCAGGACGAGGCTCGGGCGACAGCAGCGCAGACTCTGGAGGGCGTCTACGGCCTCGTGCAAAACATGAAGGTGTTCATGGACGGTGAGCAAATGCATTTGGCTTGTCACCTCCAGCTCTTGATAATCACTCCTGCCAGACGGCAATGAATCGATGGACACTGTCCGGGCTGCTCTCGGTATGTTCTATTGCTGCAATAAACTAGTTCTATGTCTGATCGAGCGTTAGAAAAGATAAAACAAGTGGCCAGCGACGTGGCCAAATTGAAACGTCGGTTCTTCCTAACTGATCCTTCGCCAATCGGAAACCCTGAGATTGTTTGCAGGTGACAAGTTACAACAAGATATCCAGAATTGGCTCTCTCCTCCTGATCCGTGGAAAAATCATAATATTGCCTGTGGATTGCACCGCGAAGGAACCGCAGCGTGGTTCCTTCAGGGCGACACATTCTCGCAATGGAAAGTGTCTCCACCAAGTTCCCTATTATGGATCCACGGGAAACGTCAGTCGTTGCTCGTCCGTCCGTTATGATTTCGCCGAGATTGACGGCTTTCACCTTTCGTAGCGGGGGCGGGAAAGAGCATTATTTGGTACGTTATTCTTTCGATATTTGTCTCTTAGGCACTTATGGCGTTGGCTAGCTCCACAATCATCGAGGATATCAACACGCGGAAGTCTGGGCCCGCCTCGCTTGCGTTCTTTTATTGTGACTTTAGGGAGGAAGAAAAGAAGGATCTGCGTGGACTGGTCTCATCTCTGCTTGTTCAACTCTGTCACCAGTCCGACTCTTATTCCGCGATTCTTTCTAAATTCCACTCGAAACACCAAAATGGCTCGCAACAGCCCAGAGACGATGAGCTTGTGCAATGTTTAAAGGAACTCCTGAACTTTCCGGGGCAAGCTCCCATCTACCTGGTCCTGGACGCGCTGGATGAATGTCCAGATACGTCCGAATGCCCGTCTCCCCGCGAGAAAATCCTAATGCTTCTGAAAGAGCTCCTTAACACAAACATTCCTAATCTCCGCATTTGTGTGACAAGCCGACCAGAGATAGACATCAAGGTGGCCCTCGACCCGTTGACTTTCTGGTCTGTTTCCCTACATGATGAGGGCGGACAAATGGAGGAGATCGAGAACTATATCAAGTCGATCAT
Source organism: Russula brevipes (assembly GCA_022496215.1). Classification (NCBI taxonomy): domain Eukaryota; kingdom Fungi; phylum Basidiomycota; class Agaricomycetes; order Russulales; family Russulaceae; genus Russula; species Russula brevipes. The sequence goes on along the minus strand of WTXF01000150.1, from coordinate 7,481 downwards.
TAGCGAGGACCCAAAGAACAAGTGGCAAGCGGAAGACAAGGAAATGGTGATTGAGGCTCTAACGAGGAAAGCAAACGGGATGTAAGGAATCATCACCGACCTGGTTGACCAGTCGCTGATACCCGTAATGTAGGTTCCGATGGGTGTATTGTCAAGTTGTCTACCTTCGCGGTTGTCAACCCGCATCTCTCCAGGATGCTCTGTCTGAACTACCGCAGACACTGGACGAAACATATCAACGAACGTTGAGAGAGATCAAAGAAGCTGATTGGAAATTGGCGCATCGTTTGTTCCAATGTGTCGCTGTGGCTTTCCGCCCGCTCCGTGTGGTAGAACTCGCGGAGTTTCTTGCATTTGAGTTCAACGAGGACCATGTTCCGGGATTCAATGAACGTCGGCGCTCGGCAGATCCACTGCATGGGGTGCTATCCACATGTCCGAGTTTGCTTTCTGTTGTCGATCAAGAACAGTCACCAGTGGTTGAATTCTCTCACTTTTCGGTGAAGGAGTTCTTCATGTCCACCCGCCTTGCCAAAACAAGTGACAGTATTTCAAGCCGTTTCCACATTTCCTTGACACCCTCTCATACCCTTGTCACCCAAGCGTGTCTGGGCATTCTGCTTCACTTGGATGAAAAGGTCACCGAAGGCGGCCTGGAGAAATTTCCCCTAGCTGAATACGCTGCCGAGCACTGGGTCAACCATGCGCGATTCGAGAATGTTTCACAAAAGGCGGATGAAGGGATGAAACGGCTGTTTGATCCGAGAAAGCCACATCTTGGGATCTGGTTATGGATATATGACCCAGAACCACCCTGGTGGAGGCAAACATCACGGGACGGAAGGTCGTTGAACCCCAGAGGAACGGCCTTGCATTACGCAGCTGTTTGCGGCTTACACACCATTGTGGATTTCCTCATCGCCGTGCATTCACAGGACATACACTCTCGGGCCTTCGACGACGAGTTAACTGCGTTGCATGTGGCGTCGCTCAGGGGACATGCAGAAGTCGTTCAGATACTTCTCAAGCGGGGCGCGGATCTGGCAGTGCAGGACAAGCACGGCTGGACACCATTCCACGAGGCGTCGCTCGAGGGACATGCGGAAGTCGTTCGAATGATTCTCGAGCAGGGAGCAGATCCGACAGTCCAGGACAAGGACGGCTGGACACCGTTCCACATTGCGTCGCGACGGGGAGATGTGCAAGTCGTTCGAATGATTCTCGAGCAGGGCGCAGATCCGACAGTGCAGGACAGGCGCGGCTGGACACCATTCCACGAGGCATCGCTCGAGGGATATGTGGAAGTCGTTCGAATGATTCTCGAGCAGGGAGCAGATCCGACAGTCCATGACAAGGACGGCTGGACACCGTTCCACATTGCGTCGCGACGGGGAGATGTGCAAGTCGTTCGAATGATCCTCGAGCATGGCGCAGATCCGACAGTGCAGGACAGGCACGGCTGGACACCATTCCACGAGGCGTCGCTCGAGGGGCATGTGGAAGTCGTTCGAATGATTCTCGAGCAGGGGGCAGATCCGACAGTCCAGGACAAGGACGGCTGGACACCGTTCCACATTGCGTCGCGACGGGGAGATGTGCAAGTCGTTCGGATGATCCTCGAGCAGGGTGCAGATCCGACAGTGCAGGACAAGCATGGCCGGACACCATTCCACTTTGCCTCGCAACGGGGAGATGTGCAAGTCGTTCGAATGATCCTCGAGCGAGGCACAGATCCGACAGTGCAGGACAAGCACGGCTGGACACCATTCCACGAGGCGTCGCTCGAGGGACATGTGGAAGTGGTTCGGATGATCATCGAGCAAGGCGCAGATCCGACAGTGCAGGACAAGGATGGCCGGACACCATTCCACGAGGCGTCGCGAAACGGACATATGGAAGTCGTTCGAATGATTCTCGATAAAGGCGCAGATCCGGCAGTGCAGGACAAGGACGGCCGGACACCATTCCACGATGCATCGCTCGAGGGATATGTGGAAGTCGTTCGGATGATTCTCGAGCGAGGCGCAGATCCAACAGTGCAGGATAAGGACGGCCGGACACCATTCCACTTGGCGTCGCTCGAGGGACATGTGGAAGTTGTTCGGATGAATCTCGAGTGGGGCGCAGATCCCACAGTGTGGGACAAGCACGGCTGGACACCATTCCACGAGATATCGCGGCAGGGAGATGGGCAAGTCGTTCGAATGATTCTCGAGCTGGGCGCAGATCCGACGGCGGAGGACAAGGTCGGCCGGACACCATCTCACGAGACGTCGCTCGAGGGACATGTGGAAGTTACTCGAATGGTTCTCGAGGGGGGCGCAGATCTGACCGCGGAGGACAAGGACGGCCGGACACCATTGCACGACGCGTCGCTCAGGGGGCATACAGAAGTTGTTCGAATGTTTCTCGATGGGGGCGCAGATCTGACCGCGCAGGACAAGGACGGCCGGACACCGTTGCACGACGCGTCGCTCAGGGGGCATACAGAAGTCGTTCGGATGATTCTCGAGCGGGGTGCAGATCCGAAAGTGCAGGACAAGGTCGGCTGGACACCGTTGCACGAGGCCTCGCGATCGGGACTTGTGGAAGTTGTTCGGATGATTCTCGAGCGAGGTGCAGATTTGACCGCGAAGGACATGGACGGCCGGACACCATTCCACTTGGCGTCCCGATGGGGAGATGTAGCAGTCATTCGGATGATTCTCGAGCGGGGCGCAAATACGACAGTGCAGGACAAGGATGGCCGTACACCATTTCACGTTGCATCGCTCAGGGGAGATGTGGAAGTCATTCGGATGATTCTCGAGGGGGGTGCAGATCCGACGGTGCGGGACAAAGATGGCCGGACGCCGTTCCACTTGGCGTCGCGATGGGGAGATGCGGAAGTGGTTCGGATAATTCTCGAGCAGGGTGCAGATCTGACAGCGCAGGACAAGGATGGCCGGACACCACTCCACTTTGCGTCGCTCAGGGGAGATGTGGAAGTGATTCGCATGATTCTCCAACAGGGTGCGGACCCAACAGCGCAGGACGAGGTCGGCTGGACACCATTGCACGAAGCGTCGCGATCGGGCCATGTGGAAGTCGTTCAGATGATTCTGGATCGGGGCGCAGATCCGACAGTGCAGGACAAGGTCGGCTGGACTCCATTGCACGAGGCATCGGATGGGGGACATGTTGAACTCGTTCAGGTACTTCTCGAGCGAGGCGCAGATCCGGCAGCGCAGGACAAGGTCGGCCGGACTCCACTGCACGAGGCGTCGCGACGACAACATGTTGAAGTCGTTCAGATGATTCTCGAGCGGGGCGCAGATCCGACAGCGCAGGACAAGGACGGCCGGACACCACTGCATGAGGCCTCACGATGGGGACATGCGGAAGTTGTTCATATGATTCTCAAACGGGGCGGAGATCCAGTAGTGCAGGACAAGGACGGCTGGACACCATTGCATGAGGCATCGCGATGGGGAGATGCGGAAGTGGTTCGGATGATTCTCGAGCGGGGCGCAGATCCAACGACACGGGACGAGGATGGCCGAACACCACTCCACTTGGCGTCGCGATGGGGAGATGTGGAAGTGGTTCGGATGATCCTCGAGCGGGGCGCAGATCTGACAGCGCAGGACAAGGATGGCCGAACACCATTCCACTTTGCGTCACGATGGGCACATGTTGCAGTCGCTTCGGTCATTCTGGAGTGGCACGTAGATCTGACAGCGGGGGACACGATCGGTCGGACACCATTGCACGAAGCGTCGCTCAGGGGAGATGTGGAAATCGTTCGGATGATTCTGGAGCGGGGCGCAGATCCCACAGCACAGGACAAGGACGGCCGGACGCCGCTGCATGAGGCGTCGCTCGAGGGACATGTGGAAGTCGTTCATATGATTCTCGAGTGGGGTGCAGATCCGACAGTGCAGGACGAGGCTGGTCGGACGCCATTGCGCCTTGCGTCGCTCAATGGCCATGTGAGAGTCGTTCAGATGCTTCTCAAGCGCGGCGCGCCTCCGGTGGCGCAGCACAGCGACGGCCAGGCGTCGTCCCACAGAACATCGAGAAAACGGCTTCATTATATTTTGCAGTTAATCTCACGTCGCGAATTGGGGTGGATGAACACTGTGAGTCGTATTTATGTCCGTAATTCAGCGTAAGATAATGGGAAATCCACAGATACTACTCCTGACATGCATTTTGGTCCTATTCAATGTGTTGATCGACATCGACAGAAGCGAAATTGTATTGCTTCTTGTGGCCATATTCTCTTGACCCACTCCTTACTTGGCTCATACACATGCCAATATTTAGTATCTCCACGCGACTACGTCTTGCGTATGACCAATGTACCTGTCCTGTGACAAGGCGGCCCTTGCGGCGGCCGTTCCGATTCTGTGATGTCGGAGACGGGCATTCTGTGACCAATTTGAGCAAGAGGCCAGGACGTCGTGCTGCACGAGGGTCGAGCAAAGATATGGGACTTGTGTCACGTGCGTGCAAACGAGATTTCTCTGGCGAATGTTGTCGTTGTAAACGTAACCCCATTCCTGTTCCCAGTTGTCAGGGTATCGAGGGGCCTGGGGAACTGAGTCGTGGATTTACGCAGGCCCGGGGAGTCGGAAAACTTGTCGGAAAAAGCGTAGAGAAAATCTACCGGACTGACCTGGTCCAGAATCCGTCGGGCCACACAGACATTCGTCATCTTGGCTGAGAGAGTGTGGAGGAAAGACTGGCTTGGAGAGTGGTGAGGTCAGGACTGTTGGGAGGCGACGAAGCATGTGTGCGGTTCCATTTGTGGTAAGGTAACTGACAGCTTGCACGGAAAGAAATACTGAAGCACCGAAGCTACTGAAGCTTACTGAAGTTTTGAAGCTTACTGAAGTTTTGAAGCCGCGAGCGCCCGAGCCACGGAGTCCGATACACGCGCACATATATTCGGACAAGTTCGCAACCTCCTGGTCACACCTGGCGTGCCCCATCGATATCACATCCATACACATGCTCCCATTCCCTCTCCGCGTTGAGCCCCTGGAGGGCCAGCCGCACACCTGATAGGTCGATTGTTCCAAAGAAATACCATGTTTTCCTTTCTTCCCGCTCCCTGTAAGCGAACCGTGGCACTCAAAGCTCAAAGAGGACCTCATGGTGGACCGCTCGGCTGCGAGCCTAACCAGGGTGCTGTTGCCTGGCTCGCGCCAGATGAGGATAAGAGTCCGGGGTGCCTGCGTCGTATCGCCTGGACTCAATCGTCGCCAGCTCCACCGTTGTCACGGCGAACGCGGGCCTTCGCGTTGAGAGAGACCTGGCCGGCCCATGTCGCCAAGGGCGGAGCCTGGCTCGACAGGTGTGATCCAATGTCCGGCGTGTGTGAGCATGTCGGCCGCGGCGAGTCCGTCGATGTCTGCATCAACGAGGGTGATGCTAGGGTCAGCACGACGGCTTCTGGACGTCACAGAACCTCGTTTGTGCCCAGATCAGATTCCAATGAACGGCTGTGGCTGAGCGCAGAGTACTTATTATCACTTTGAAATATGAGGGTCATGAGATCATTGATTGCATCATATTGATGCGAAATAAGTGTGTGGGGCCTCGAAGGAAAAGATTTGGGAGAGGCGACGAACATTGGAAGAGATGACCGTCATCCGGGTCGAGTCCAAAGGACGGGAAGAGAGGAAATAGAGTCGCGAGTCCGAAAGGTCGCTGCTGAAGGTGGGGAAGCAGAGGTCTGGCGATCCCGTGATCTTTACGGTCAGAATCAACACGCGTGTGCGCACCGCATCGGTCACTCGGATCGCCAAGAAAATTGAGGGCGAGAGTAGTGACTGTTATAGGTAATCGACTTGTACACGAGTCGCTTGCTGGCGAGCGCGATGTTGAAGTCGGACAAGGGTGGAAGTTTTCGAGGATGACGATAATTTCTGGGGAATGTCAGGCCCGTTTTGAGCAGTTACAAGGAGTATGCTATTTCATCAGCAGTAATAAGAATTTGAGTCATGAAGGACAATACCAAGACCAAGACACAAGGATAAGAGTGGGACATGACGCGTGAATGAGCATAATAGCGGCGCACGGCATACATGCTTAACTATGATATCGTGAATGTCCATTGACGAGGCAAAATGGATCTTGTATCGTCGAAGGCATTGAAGATCGTAGTCACGAGAGATACCTATTGTAATCAGGTAACAAAACAAATAGAGAAACTTGTACCGTGAACACGCGTAACGGGGTAACCCCGGGAGGAAGAAATCACGAATCGCCGTATAGCGATCGTTCGCTTTCGCGCCCCGTCAGTGTCCCGTCGCGTGGCGTTGGCAGATTCGAGATCCGCCAGAGATCACGCTACGCCCTGCGCAATGACGCTTGTGAGAAACTGGGTTCAAAATATACTGGCGTGTACCCCATTTTCGATCAGGCAGACTTTCAGGATCGCCAGCCACACACCGTCGAACATTCACTAGAGACAGCGCGGCCCGTCCGTCATGACACATGAATCTGTCTCGTGGTAGCACGTTATTCTGAAATGTCACCTTGAATCGACATTGTTGAGACGAGAAGCTTTCCAATGTGACCCTACAGCGATTTTTATTTCGACATTTACCTCTGCCGTGAATTGCATATCATGTCTGGTGGCCAGGTGGATGGAAATGAAGTGGGGGGAAACTGAAGGGATGTATGTGGGTGCGTGCGCTCGATTCGGGAAAGAAGAACTGCTACACAGCGAAGGAGAGATAGGGCGGATGCTTCCCCAGAAAGACTGGAAGTGATGGTGAAGGTGGATATAGAGGTATTGTGTGTCGAGAAATATCACACGATAGTTGATGCGTTGATTTGTTGATGCGTTGATTTGTTGATGCGTTGATTTGTTGATGCGTTGATTTGTTGATGCGTTGATGGTTGACGCGTTGACGTGTTCACCCGGGCCGGTTCAACATGCATGCTATCAGTCAGCGCCGGGCCGCTGGCTCCGGCAGCCGGTATCCTACTCTCATGTTCCCGCATTCTCTCTTTCATTTTCACGCCATTTTTCAGGCCCCACATAGTTTCAGCACGGACGTCGTGTTCAACATGTAGACATGGACACCGTTAATCCTCAGTTTTTACTCACAAGACTCGGGTCAGTACACACTAATTTATCTTCATTCTAAATACCATCGAATCATATAATTCGTCCGTTTTTTTCCAGGTATATGATGGCCTTCTATTTACAATATTGAGTCCGTATTTTACAACCCTCCAACACTGGATGCGAAGGACAAGGAACAGGGAGTGGTGCAGGTTGGGGATGTCCATAGTCGGCCTTCTTCCACCCACAACGTCCAACACCTTGTCCAACACCTCCCCCAAGCCACCATGTCCATAGCCTCAGACGCAGCCTCCACGCCCCCCAACTTCGAAGATCTCATCAATGCCGCCTTGGACAAATATGCCAGACAGACTGAGGCAGACCTCCGCAAGCACCCGCCCACTCGCGTCCGCTCTCG
>WTXF01000015.1:0-358430 GCA_022496215.1 Russula brevipes | reverse complement strand
GAATCCGGAGTCGAGCACCTTGCCGTGCTCACAACCCCTCCCGTCTTTAGAGCCCCGGCGGTTTGGGGCGCGATTTCGAGGACAGGAGCAAGGCGGTCGTGGCACCGCAGCCGCGCATGGTCAGGACCATGTGCAAGGCCAACTGGCCTGCACAAAAGCGTCTGACAAAGCCGCAGCGAGTCACCCTAGAGAGGGTCGCCACCCGAAGCTTCAACAGAAGACGAGCCTCCTTGGAAGGAGGCGGCCCTCACATCGCCGAGAGCACCCGGGTCAGGGTCGAGGGCGGCTGAGGCGCCGCAACCGCACACGGTCGAGGCGATAGGCAAGGCGGCGAACCGATGCGGACTCGGCCGCTCTGAGGGCGCCCCTGTGACCTCAGTCGAGGGCACGGGCGACGTCGCCAGGCGCTGCGAAGAGAACCTGCCCACCAAACAAAAAACTCTGTCAGTTCCAGGGCACTAAAAACATGCCCACTCACCCTAGTCATCACCGTCCTGGCCACGTCGTCGTAGCAGGTGGGTCGTCGTGGTAGGGGGGCCGTCTGGCAGGAGGCCTGTCGTGGCAGGGGGGCCGCCGTCGGAAAGCCGTCGGGCAGGCGTCGTCGTCGTCGAGGTCGGGCGGCGGGGAGCTGTTGCACACCCCGCGCATTTGCGAGCGAGGGGGGCGTTGGAGGTGGCGTGGCGGCAGCGCCGTCGTTGCAGGGCTCGTCGTGGCACCGTCGTCGTGACAGGACCGTCATTGCAGGGGGGACCGCCTGCCATGGGGCCCGTCGTTGCAGGGGGACCGCCGTTGGAAGGGGGCCGTCGTCGGAGGGTATACATATGACGACTCACCAAAGCATACCCTTAATCCTATGCTCCAGTCAGAGTGTGCACCATCCATGCCGAAATCGAGAGCCAAGAAAGGGCACAGGGAGCGAGCGTCTTAAACATAATACTGGTCAACATATCAGTCGGCGTTCTCAACTTAATCCAAGCCGGAGTAAAAGGAAACATTCATACCGATTTATATCCTGGTGCGCCACTGGACCCGGACCCTGCAAGCTCCCTGCACTCGCGGCGGCCGAAGAACGCACGCCCTGAGCCCGCACTGCCGCGGTGGCAACGCCGCAGTACGCGCGCGCCGAAGTTGAAAACACGAGCAGCGTCGCGGGCGGGCCAACTGCGTAGCCGTTGCATCCGCGCGCTGGCGTCAGCGTCGAGGCGGGCAAGTGCGTGCCCCTCAGCGCTGCGTCAGTCTGCGCGCGGTGGCAGCGTCTGCGAGCGCGCTGGCGATACCGGGGTACGACGTTGTTGCTTGCATCCCGGGATGCTCTTCTGTGGGCAAGGGAGCCGGGGTCGTGCTGCGCTGACACAGGGGAAGATGGACTGGTAACTTGAGGGAGGCCGCAGGGATACTAGTGTGCCCGTCGCAAAGTCTGTCACTCTGTCACATGGGTAGCTTTTCGGTAAAATTAGCTATTACAGCTATCTGGTGCTGAAGGCGGAGTCGGGTACGGCGGCGGCCTTGTTTTTAAGGGTGTCGAGGGCGTTAGCCTTGCGGGCTTGCGGATAACTTTGTTTTTTCAAGTGCTGTAGGCAGAGTCTTGAGAGGTGTCGGAGAGGGTCGGGCTTGTTTGAAGGTTGCAGGTGCTGCTGGCGTCGGGCTCGCGGGCAGCGGCACTGCGTGCGTGGCGTCGGCAGAACCTGTGGCGTCGGTGCTCGTGGCAGTGCGATCACTGGGGGCCTTGAGGTTTGGGCTACTTTGGTCGCGGGGGCGGGGGTTCGGGTGGAACGTCAAGCCGATAAGATTGGACAGGCGGCGGTGGTGGTGGCGGCGGTTTAAGGGACGAGGGCGGCGGCAGCGGTGGTGGTGGTGGTGTGGGTGCGGACTTGGCAGACGGCGGCGGTGCGAGGAGCGGCGGTGGCGTGGACGGTGCAGCTGGAGGCAGAGATGGGGGATACGACAAAAAAGGATAAACAAGTCATAATGACAGAGGGTTCGTCGTTGTCCGACGAGGACCCACGCCGACTGACTTGAAACACGCGGCGACAGCGCAGGTGGCGTTGCGGCGACTACAAACATGAAAGATTCAGATTCGCACAAAGGAAAAATGCATGGGGAAAACAGGGCACACCTAGAGTCACGGTGGAGGCGCGAGGCCACCTGGGCGGTGTGCGTCGGCCGATGCGAGGCCCTGGCGGCGGCGAGGTGTTGGCGAGACCGGCGACGAGGTTGATGGGTGGTGATGGTGATCTTGCGACGGCATGGAACAGAGCCAGAAGGGTAAAAGCAAAGGTCGAAGTAGAGAGGACGCGAGGGTGGGTTTGGGCAACTTGAAGCTTGGGGTCCGAGTTGGCGGGCCCCAAACGCGTGATCCACCATAGCTAAGCTCACAGCACGGCGCGCATTCCTAAAGTGAGATACAACAGGAAGAGGAGAGGGAGAGAGGCAGGCAACACCGCGGTAAAACCCGTACCCGTTTACTGTACACCTGGAGCGTGAATATGGTGAATCGGCAATGACCGCAACGATAGCGCGTACAATTCCCACGGGAAACGGACACTGAGGACTCACTGAGGTGAATCGGCAATGGCCGCAATGATAGCGCGTACAATTCGACCCATGGAGGGTGAAAACGGCATTGGCCGCAACGATAGCGCGTACAATTCCCACGGGAATCCATACAGCTCACCGGGATCGGACGCAAAACATAACCGGTAAGCCGGCAAGCGGATCGGCAACGGCCGCAACAATAGCGCGTACAATTCCCACGGGGGTGGCACAAATTTCCCCACCCAGAAAATCGGCATTAAAACCTCATTCTCTAAAGAGAACTCGGAACTGGGGGACGGACATGCCCCATGGTGAACATTAATGGAATCAAAAAAAAGAAAGAAAAAAAAAAAACTGGAACTACATAGAACACTGTAGCATAATCATTTTTTCCTGATGTACATTCAAGGCAGCTGTTTTGGCAGTACAGAAGCATTTGAGAATGGACAACAGAATTGTGAAGTGGGCACTTACCACATATGGGTCATATACTGTACTGCATATAGGCCCAGCCAAGCCCAGTTGGACCATGTGGATCATTGAAAACCCAGGCCCAGTCAGCCCACATACATCAGCACTTGACTGCCATATAAGGTGCACCATCCCCTTGTTTTGGGGGGTTGACTTTTTCATACTGCAGTCACAAGATAGACTAACTATCTAACCTCATATCCCAGAAATCCAGTCCAGGCCCCCCTTGTTCTTAGTCTCTCAGGATTATAGCTAATCAAATCCTAACATGGGAATATACTATCTCTATCTACATCAGTTTCAGTGCTTTGGGAGTGTGTTAATGACCATCAAGCTACCTGGTCGATGCACACCCTCATTGATACCATTTCTCTCGAAGCCGCTTCTGCCGCACCATTGGCCTAGTTACCACGATAGCTACCGCTAGCCCACAAATGGTGAAGACGAGCTGTGCCTTGTTAAACGTCTCGTTCAACACATCAAATGTACCAGAAGGCGCCACGCGTGTGCAAAATAGGTCGAGTCCATATGCAAAGGCAAGTGACGTAGACTCTAATAATGCTGGAGCAGTGAGTATGTGTCGCACATTCGCCACCTGCAGTTTAAGGAATAAAGGAGTTGAGACCATGTGACACTGAAAAGGTATATAGCGTACGTGGTAGTTGTGTGAGAGCACACGATGCGTGTCCTCTGGAAGTACAGGATCATACTGAACGAGCCATTCTTCCTGCTCCTCTACTGTCGGCTTATCCTTCGTCCGTCGGGGATTTAACAGTAAGCGGGGAAATGATTGGATCTGACCATTTACGGTCGCCACTGAATAGCTCCACGTAAGGTCGCGCTGCGGCGCATTCAAAGTACGACAAACCTATGACGTCTTTTGTAGATACACCATACTTGGTAGACGTGGTTGATATGGACGTGATCCCATGCGGGAAGACGTATGACTGTTCGATGGCAGTTATGGCCCGCGAATTGTTGGAATAAGATGATAATTCCGAACTAGACCTCAATCAGAAATATTCCAACATCCATCATACAAACCCACCTTTTCATCCTGTCATCTGCTTTGGACCCCTCATGAAGTTCTACGATTACCAGCCTGTGGCCTTTTGTCTGCCCTACCCATTGATACTCCTCATCCCAGTACAAGTAGACCAACCAGTTCTCTACAAAGGTTGCATGCAAATCGCACCTTCCCTTGCCTTTACTGGAGACGATGCTTGCATGATAGACGATATTTCCCTTTGCCGCATCTATTATATACATTCCGCATGTTGTGGGAGATGATGTGGTCACAGCAAATAAATGCGGATTGAGGTACTTGTAGAGGGTGGTACGATTACCAAGGACCTTTCCGAGGGATGCGATAGGGCCAGAGGGGCGAGGAATAACTGAAGTGATACTTTCCCCAGTGGGGAATGAAGATGTCCAAGTTGCATGGGCTGTTCCTCGAAGGTGTTCTACCGTGTTAAATTGGTGGCCCGTTAACTGACGTTGGCCGGCGTCGCCAGTGGGCAACACGACATTCAATCTGCTAACAAGCTCGGCAAGCTCTTTCTCGTTCGTGGTTGTCTCAGGATAAACATAGACCTATGATAGGCGTAAGCGTGATGGCAAGCGTGGCAGACTGAAAAACGAACTTGACGGTACTCGTCAAGGAGGATGATAGCTTGGCCATTTCCAGGGAGCTGGTATGCCCCCAATGACGGCCCGGAGATGAGGTCAACTCCTTGGAGAGCCATTTCAGCTTGGGACTTTCCCAAAGCATCCTCTCCTGTTAAGGCATTGAAGTGAAATACCACGGTATCGACCGATCCCTGAGACTCAAATCAACTATCTTGGAGCCGAAATAGCAACAAAAGGTCATACGTTGTTTGCACGTCGTTCTGCAACTAAGACTGCTTCAGGGAAGCCACCCTCCGCGACTGTCGGCATGACAAAAAGTTTGACTGGGACGATCTGTGCGCCGACCTGCGCTGCCCAGCCGAAGCCTAGGATACGACTCCAGAGTACACCTCCACTACTTGAGTCTAGCCCATAAATTTTGCCGAGGTCGTTCGCAGCAACGATGACCTGCCGGAATCCAAATGCATCGCGCGCAAGAGAATCAAGGGCAGATGCTGTCAGAGAGGCTGGCATCGCGCGCTGAAGGGTGGACGCGTAAGAACCCGTGGCGAACCTCTTGACAAAGTGAAAGATATACTGGGGCAACCCCTGGACAAAACCATATGAGGAATACTAACAGGGTTGAGCTCACAAAAGCGCACCTTCACATCAGTGAGTTGTCGCCAGACGCGTCCAACAACCGTCTCGTCCTGGTCGATAATATGCGCTGCGATAGTTTTGCGTTCCGGTAATTCAACCATCTGGGCCACCTGGAGTCTCGAAAGTCCTTCTTCTCGGGTCCATTGCACGACGTCGCCCCGCCAAAGCTGGATGGCGCCCGTTGTAGTCGTCAGAACCAGATAGGGAAGAAGATCGAGTTCCTTGACATATGCTGTGTGTAATGCCACCTGAGGACATGATTCAGTGTGCAATGCATTGAGAAGTGGAACGGATAACCAACATGACTAATGATCCCGTGTGTTGCCGTATCAAAATGGAATGTGAAACCAGAAACGAGGCCGCTTCCTCCGGCCATGTGAGGGGCATAAACGTGTGCTGAAGCTTTCTGAGAATGTATGGAACGTCCGATGAGATTGGTTTCAGTATGCCGTCGCAATCTCACTTACGCCCAAGACGAACGACCAGAATACGCGACTAATGTAGGGCAAGCCATTTCGGTCTAGCCCACCAGAATAAAGTGACTCGGCATATTGTTCAGATTTTGCCTGAAATCATCCTAAACAATGAGGCAAACTAGATGCCAGATATAGACCCACCGAGTCATCAAATTCCCATATGACTTTCAAGCCCGCCTTGTCTGCGCCAAGCCTGAGCACTCGACCGGTATTGTCCGTCTTCAGGGCGACGAAAAGACCCTTGCTTTGCAAACCGATGTCTACTATCCTGCTGTAAGCGGAACCCTGCACTAAAACGGGTTTCTCGGTGAGGTTCGGAACGAGCGAAACCGAGCGAATGGCCCCAGCTTCCAGCCAGACGATGCGGGGATTGAGGGTTGTCGTGTCAGAAGACAGAATGAACATGCCAGATGAGCCATCCGCGATGCTAGAGGGAACATCGACTGACGCAACCAGCTCTCCGGTAGTAGATAAGGAGATTACATGCAAGGTATGGGATGCCGATGATTTCGCCAGGCGGATGACATAGACGGCGGTTGGCGTCGCAACCAACTTGGAGTTGACAAAGGAGGCACTGAGAAAGTTGAGGGCATAAGAGTCAACGCGTTGAGAGAATACCTTACATCTTGTGAGGAACCTCCCAACGCCAAAGTACCGTACCAGTTTCTCCCACGCGTTGAACAGTATGACCACGGGTAAACGTGACAATATCTTGGGATCCTTCTACGACATCGATTGCTGCAGTGATGTCCAAGTCACCACGGTCGCGAATGTGGTCTTCATGGGGTGCGTGCAGCTGCTTTTCCATTATGACTTGTCCTGTTGAAGAGTCAAATCTTCTGAGAATTGCGCCACCAGGGCCGGACAGTGATACGACAGCTGTGCGAGCGTAAGGTGGCGCAAAGTACGACAAGACAAAACTTACTCTCCCCACACGTTCGATAATGAATGATATTGTCCCCGGGTTCGTAAATGAATCTCCATGCTGTGCTAAGGTCGGACATGGGCAGCCATGGCACAGCTGACACGCACCTAGCGAGCCATTCGAAGCATGCAATGCGGCGAGTACATTCTCGCTCGTTGCGGTAAGTAATAAAGCTTCCGTTGGGGGTCGCTTTAGTTTGGCATGGAAAGTCGGCGCGGTGGAGAGGGACGAAGTTAGCGGTATGCCTGCATGAGGTTGATGCCAGTCGATGATGCCAACGTCGGACTCGTGCAGGGCGGCAGCCGCGGTGCAGAAAGAGATCAATATGAGGGCCAGACAGCGCATCGAGGGATACAACAGCGTGCGTGCCAGCACCAGTTTTGCGTGTGCGGAAAAGGGACGAATATTACATAATCCACTAGGGGAGTATAAAGCAAAGGCGTGCATCATCATGGAACAATCCACCCTGGCACTAAAACTCTCAATCACACATGTCAACCCCGACACCGCCCGCATCAAACACCCTTTTACTCCGTCGTCAGCTCTCCGAGCTAACCAAGCATCCCGTCGAGGGCTTTTCTGCTGGTGCGTACCCTATCATGCTCTTGCGCCCCTTCCAACGCCCCCGTCCTGATAGCCATCTTCGGGAAGGGCTCGTCGATGAGAGTAGCCTTTACGAGTGGGAAGTCATGATAATTGGGTTCGCTTCGCCTCCCTCTTTCGTCACCCGTCTTCCTCCCTCTCCTTCCGGTCGCTGATATTTGATCGTTCGATCGCAGCCCTGCCGATACTCTCTAGTATGTATCCTTTTCTGTCTACTTGTTTTCCTGTATCTTTATCCCCATCTCCAGCGAGGGTGGCTTTTTCAAGGCGCGATTGTCCTTCCCTCTGGATTACCCTCTCTTGCCACCCAAGATGCGCTTCATCACCCCGATGTGGCATCCCAACAGTGAGTTTTCCTATCGTACCCTACTACTGGCCCCCTGAGACCCACACCCCACTCAGTCTATCCCGATGGCGGAGTGTGTATCTCAATCCTGGTGAGCACCACATTTTCAAGCCACTATTTGACTGCAGCTGGACTTAATTTGTCATGCCACGCGCGAAGCATGCCCCCGGCGAGGATCAGTATGGTTATGAGGATGCGGGGGAACGATGGTTACCTGTCCACTCCGTCGAGTCTATCGTCAGTCATGTTACAGACGGCCTCTAGTGAGCTGATTGCCCCGACCCAGATGCTCAGTGTGATCTCGCTCCTCTCCTCGGAAAGCCCAAACTTGGATAGTCCTGCGAATGTTGACGCTGCAAAGGAGGTCCGGACAGACTTCGCTGGTCTGTACCTACGTCTCCCCTTACCTCCCTATCACTGACAAAAGCTATCCCAGCTTACAAGAAGAAAGTCCGCCGCCTTGTCCGCCGAAGCGCTGAAGAGGCGTTTGAGTAGTTGATTTCCCCACATGCATAACCATCCGTTTTGTTTTTTGGTAATTTTCTAGGCACATATATTCTGTTAACGTCGCCTCTGTACAATGCATTCACACCCCGATTACTCTGCTATCGATTGCTCCTTACTGTGTATCTCAGGGGGGGGACTTGTGGGAATTCAGCTCGCACTAGTAAAACCAGTGGATTTTTTATCACCATCATTGCCGTCTCTATCCGCATCCGCTGTCAATGTGACGCAATGGTAGCATGTGCAAGAGCCTGTTCAAGTCAAGGCAGTGATGGGTGCACAATCTGGTATATACTACACCCGCGGGAGCGAGACATGAAATCGTACAGCCATGGACAATAAAGAGAAGGCAGGCCAACAAACGTGTAAAGTAAAAAGAGTATAGGGATGACAAGGTGGATGAAGAGCGCGATAGAGCGGGATATCCAACATGAGAAAAGAAAAGAGGCAGGCACAGGTATTCATGAAGCCTGCTTATTCGTGCGGAATCGTAGAAGCGGTGCAAGTCCGGATAACGCGCAGGTCTTCTTCAAAAATTCGTGCTGACAGAGAGAGCAGAGAAAAACATGAGAAAAGAACCATTGCCCTACAAGTTCACCATAAGAACGCACCTCGAGCAACTCATCCGCCGTTGCGCGGCTCTTCACGTCCACACATAGGCACACACTTAAAAATGCCTTGAGTTCGCGAGAGAGCGCCTCGGGTTTCTTCAGTGTTGGCGTCCCATTAGTTGCGATCAGGTAGAGGGCCTTGAGCGGCTCTTCATCGAGATATGGTGGCTCTTGCTCGATCATCTCAATCGCCATGATGCCAAGCGACCAGATGTCGACCTTGGCTCCGTACTCTTTCTGCTTCACGACTTCAGGGGCCATCCAATACGGGGTGCCTACCATCGTTGCACGTTTAGACTTTTGATCGGTCAGCTTAGCACAGAACCCAAAGTCGGCTGCAGAAAGGAGTTCCGGTTGGACGAGATAGATAGATAAGCGAGAGAACTGCGCAGAAACGCACTTATTTTGACACGCCCTGCTGCGTCGAGGAGCACGTTATCAGATTTGATATCTCGATGGATGATATGTTGGCTATGTAAATGTCCAAGACCCTTGCACGTCTGCTCGGCTGTCAACACTTGTCCAAATAGGAAGATAACAATACAAACCTCATTCGAAATACAAGCAATCTGATCTTCCTCCAGTGTGTTGTTCTCGATGATGTCGGTTAGAGCCCCCCCCTCCATAAATTCCATGACCACCCAAAGCTCGTTCCCACGTACGAGATATGAGTTCAGGAAGTTGACAATGTTCGGATGGCGACTTTCTTTCATCACCATAATTTCATTCACGATGAGCTCCTTGCGCGGCTGCGTCGTGAGGTCCATCTCCTTGATCGCGACCTTCTTTCCCGTTGCAAGTGTCTTGGCGACGTACACATGCCCGGAAGCACTGCAAGCGAAATCGCAACGCGGTATGGATCAGACTACAAAACCATAGATCGCTATAAAATTACGCACCCCTGACCGATTTTCTTGATCTTGCTGTATATTAGCTTCGGGTCACCTGGGTCGACGACACTTCGCATCTTCTCCATGATCTGTGCCTCGGACATGGTACTAATCCGCTTCTCAATCTCCTTCGGCTTTGGCTTCTCAAGGGCCGCAGCGGCTGCCGCCACACCGCTGCTGCCAACAGGCTTGCCATCATCACCATCAACGACTGCGGTGATCCCACCGGGCTGGGGCAACTTTTTTGCTGTCTGCAAAGGCTTGACAGGCGGTGGGATATTGGCTACACTGGGAATGGTTGGAGGCACCACCTGTGAAGTGGAGTTCGTCCTTGCAGGCGCGGACTTGGCGGTGGCGACCACAGGCCGTGGATCTTCATCTCGTTGTTCGCGCTCGGTCTCCAGCTGTGCTTTCTCTCGCTCTTTCTCTCGCTGCAACGCTCGTTGGCGTTGCTGCTCACGTTCTCGTTCTCGCTCGCGTTCACGCTCCTTCTCGCGCTCGCGCGAACGTTCGCGGTCCCGCTCTTCGGATCGTGGGGGTTGTAGCGAATCTTTGCGGTCTGGGGCACTCGTGTCACTGGGACCCTGAGGTTTTGCACGTTGCTTCAGGTCTGCAGGATCCGGTTTCGCTACGGACGGCGCGGACGGCGCAGGACGAGTACCGGTAAGGAGCGGGCGTGGTGGTGCAGGTCGTGAAGCGGAAAGACCAGGAATCGTAGGTCGCTGTCCCCCACTTGTCTGCGATACGGAGATAGTATGAGAATGAGAATATGCGCCGTTGACGTAGTCGGCGGCGCGCTGAGCACCTAAAGCAAGATTTGTACTCGCAGGGTCTGAACTTGAAGCCGGTGGCGCCGACTCTTGGCGGAGGAGTGCTGGCGGCCGAGGTGTTTCAGCAAGCGTTGGGAGCTTCCCAAGGCCACCTAGACCAGTACCCGCACCGAATCGAGCTGGAAAATGGTCTGAGAACGGGGTCGACGAAAAAGGATGAAATGAAGCGCACGGGTGCTCGCAGAAGCGGTCGTCCGCGTCATAGACGAGAGACCCAATTCCTCCATCTCGCGCTTCTGATGATCAGTGTAAAATTCGAGTACATCGAGTACAGCCTGCGGATTGCGTTGATAATCTTCGCGTGTAATCGCGGACTGAGTGAGCAATTTGCTCCATTGTTCGGGCATGCCCTGTATGCCATTCGTAACGCGGCGAACCAAGATGAGAAAATAACGTACAGTGAAGGCGCCCGAGACGGGATCAAACCCAACATGCACTTTGTGTACGAAATTGGTCGGATTGCTCACGCCGCTGAGAGGACTTCGAGAGTAGATATCGTCCTGCCAGCCGTACAATTCTTCGTCTCCCTTCATAGAGAGATAGTAGCGCTTATCTCTTGTTTCAAGGAGCAAGCAGTATGGCTTCAGATCCGTGCGCTCGATATTTGCCAGGTCACGGAGTTGAATGGTGCTCTGAGGCGGTGCCGACTAGTCAAAGAATGAGTCAATCATCCCCGACTGATTGTTCAGAATCGCTACGGAAACAAAGCGCGCGTCTGGGCCTCGAGACCCGTGGTGCATAGAAAGGAAGGTGTGTCTTTGGTATTGAGGGGACACCCTGAAAGGTTCTAAAAGGCCAAAACGGAAGCTCACCTCATTCTTATGAACGGAGAGAGACTGCTCCCTCAACACCAACCACTTCTCCCTCCAAATCCAGCTAGCAAATGCATCCTCCTTGAAGCCGACGGAACCTTGGCGAATGATACCTGCCAGGGTAGCACCGTCTGAGCTGCGTCTGGGGAATCCGCCGATGTTTGGTGTGCCACCAATGCCGGAGTAGGAGGGAGCATAAGAGGAAGTCGCGACCAACGACGGAGCAAGGGTGACAGAAGAGCTGGTGGAGAAGGCGGTGGAGGATGAGCTTATAGAAGGTTGACGGATAGGGATCGGGGGTGCGGGGCGGGAAGGGGTGAGGGAGGTGGCTGTGACCTGGTTAAACGCCATGAGAGGCGGTTAGAGTGGACGGAGGAAAAGAACGGGCGGGGCTAGTTGTCGGGATTGGGAGAGTGAAGAAAGGGGGGCGTGCGGAGTCGAGTTTATCAAGGGGAAAGAAGATGCGCGCGAAGATAGCGAGGGAGGCGACAACGGAGTGCAAGTCGCCAGTGCACTGAAACACTGGCTGTTCCCGACCGGAAAAGATGGAAGCGGCGATGCGACAGGAAAGGAAGAAAAAGGAGGTGATGGTGATGAAGATAGAGATGGAGAGGATGATGATGATCTCGGTCGTAGCTAGGGCGGAGCGAGGAGGCCCTGTCCGTCGCTGCTTGATTAAATAAACACTCGCTTCACGACTTGACCTGACCAGGCCACAACCACGATTCACAGTTCCTGCCGTTGCTACAATAACGACAACACTTTCGTCTCATCCAACATAAAATTAGTTGCGTCGCCTTGTCGCTTCTTACTATCCTTGATGCACCCCGATGGCTTTGTTCACGTAAGGCAGCTCGGCTCGGCGGGTGGTGGCATGGGAAAAAAGTCACGCTCTTCCCTTCTCTTGTTCGCAAAGTCCGTCCAGAACGACGCCATGACGTGGCGGCAGTGCTGGACACAAGTTGGACACACCACCTGTCCACATTTACTGCGTGGATACTACCATTTGGTAACTCCGGTCACAAGTCAAAGCATCGAACGTGGTTGCGAAGAATTCGTGACGTTTATTAGAGGAAAAGAAATGGTGGCATTGCTGAGAACGCTCTAATGGTGAAACGAGGGGACAAGGAGGACAGCGCCTACTTGTTCTTCGTGTGCCTTGCATCCCAGACAATGAATACTGTGTCAGTGATAACCTCCACGAGCAGCGAACCATACGCACTTGTACACAAAGCGTTTCTTCGTATGTGAGAATTCCCCCAACTTGTGTCCAACCATGTCTTGGGTCACTGTCACAGGGACGTAGTCCTTCCCGTTGTGAACGAGAAAGCGGATCCTGCATCACGACCAAAAAAAAGGAGCGTCAAGCATCATCCCCCACTCTTTCTGGGAAGCAACACTTACCCAACGAAATTCGGGAGGATGGTGCAGGAACGTGCATCCGTTTTTACGGGGATGTTGTTGGCAAGCGCTTCACGGATATTGGGAAACGCAACGAAAAACGGCCCTGCACGTCCTTCAGTGTCATGAATCATGTTCACGTTCTACTAGTGCGTGGCTCACCTTTCCATGCGGACCGCCCCGAGCGTAGAATGGCCGAACAGTGCATTTTGGGTTTGGGCTTCGAGACCGAGAACAACAAGAAATTATTATTTGACTGCCGTCCCACGCCACGTGGAGTCGGAACTCGGGAAATTATCTTATCGCGAAGCGCGGTTGTGATCTGAGGTGACACCCGAGGAGATCCGGTGATCTGATGCCTCCTTATAAGGTACCGGATATATACCGAGTCCACTCGGCCATACAGCTGACACATGCGACATGCGAGTGATCTTATCACCCGTCAGTGAGGAAGCTGGTACCTCATTGGTCTTCTCTTCGTCTACCCATCATCTCTCCCTGGCCATCTAATCGAGTTGTGTCACAATGTTGCCCCTTCTTCCTACAAGAGTGAACCCAATTCCAGACCCATCCACAACCTGAGGCCGGTGCCACACCTCGATCGTTTGGTCGCTCTCTATACAACCAAACGCCGCCTTTTTAACCAACAGACTTGATGGATGCCTAGCCTTTCGATATCGTGGTTGACTCAGTGGGGACGGATCGTACCTCTTTCGATTCATTTTTCAGGAATCCCATTGTTATCGCCTCTGTTCACTGTTAATAATTACATTACCTCGTAGACGGTACTGTATTTATACCACTAAATCACTACTCGTTCAGCCTACGTCGCCCGCACCACACGCATAAAGATACAGGGTTAGCGTAAATTTTACGAAACTGTGAACGACAAGGCCTCCCATACGCGTCCCAATCTATGATGAACATAAATACCGTATATGTAGATTTCTCCATTTTGTTCTCCCGTCTGATGCACTGTATTAAGCACTCCACGACGAGCCGTTCGAAGTGCTACCTTGAGCGGCCGCAAGTTGTCCAAGTACGGTAATGACTTCTTCGCGGGCGAGTCTCCACCGAGCGTCTGTACCTGCAGCCCCCGTTGAACAGGTCTCGGCATTGTCTAATTCGCCTAGCCGACGCAATAGCTTTTCGTCGCGACCGATAGCGAGTACAAAGTCTTTGGCATGTGCAATAGCCTCATTTTCCTCAGGAAGGATCCAAGGCACTCTTGGAGAGTAAGTTGGACCGCCAGCATGTAGAATCGCGCCAACCGCTGTCGACCGCGAGATGTAGTTTGGTAAGACAAGGAAAGAGTTCCTTCCGGGAATGATGCGCAGACCGTAACGCTCCCCAAGGCTATGTGCATCTCAGCTACGGGGGATGATTAAAGAATGAAAAAGAAACGAACCTATCAAAGATATGGTTCTGTGCCTCCGCAGCTTGGCGACGCGCCCAAGCGCGATCCCCTGCGTCAATCGCCTCATCGCCGCTAAAGTAACGCCACACGATACTGGCAGCTCGCTCTTCAATATAAGAGCCTGGTGTGCGCTCGGTGAACTATGATGGACACGTCTGGTGGTCAGCCCATGCCCGACGGCTCTGGAAGCGAACTCTAACGCACATAATTGAGGATCTCGATGCACGTATTCTTCCACTTCAAATTGAAGTTCGCCACCATCGTGATCCAGGATGACTCGCCACTCTTGCCCGGGATAGGCTTTACAAAGCAACCATTCTCGGCTCTGCATTCCCGCCAATAGTCAACTCAATAAGCATATCACGGCACAACGAAGCGTCAGCTTACACAAACCCGACTTTGGGTACATCCTTGGCAACCTCATCGAGTGTCTTGACTGGGAGTCCGCTCAAGAGCCATACTTCATTCTGGCTATCCTCAGACAATCGTTTGATAACCCCAACTGCTTCTGAGGGGATGCCCTCGCCTTGACCCTCATGTTGGCGTCGTGGATTCCGTTGCCAAAGGGTATCCTCGAAGTCGATAAGTAAGAGACGGCGTTGCGAGTGACGATAACGGGGAAGTAAAAGTGCGAGGTCCAACGATGCAACCAGCGCATCACCCTGCTGATGCTCGATGTTCATACGCAAGCAGCGTGTGAGGAATGAGGTGACGAATGCTTGTGCCGTCTGAGTGACCACGTGGTTGTGTAAATCCTGAAAAGTGATGTAAGCGATGACGAGGGTGCAACGGATACTTATGCTTACGTCCCAGCGCGAGAAGGCCTCGTCGTCATCCATCGTTAGTGCTTGGTGGATTGCCTTTGCGGTGTTTCGCGTATCCCAAGGATTCACTGCAATGCAAGAGCGGAAACCACTGTAACTGTACGACCCCGTGAACTGCACATATTGAGAACAAGTCACCCAAAGGCCACCAGTCAACAAACCTCGCTCAGGATCAACGGTCGGTGTCGTTCTTCTTGACATACTACGAATTCATGGGTGCGCAATGCCATGCCCTCGCGCATGCTTGTTACCAAGAAGGCGTCCGCGACTGTCAGGAGTGCAAGGTACTGACTGAAACTGAGGTCTTCGGTGTAAAGGAAGACAACAGGCTGGTATGTAAGTGTAGAGAAGCGCGAGTTTATACGTGCCACGACATCTGCCACCCCGCCATGTGCCTCATTTTCTTCAGATGTTTGAAGGGCAACCTGGATGAGGATGACCTTGTGATGGTACTCCGGGTGCTTTTCAAGAAATGCTTCGAATGCGAGAAGTTTATGGCGTACACCCTACATGGGTCAGTAAGTCAATGATTTATGGCTTGAGAAGATATAGGAGGCTACCAACCTGAACTTCGTCCAGCTTGTCGCGGCCGACGACGAGTTGTACGCCGGCATACCGCTCCGACAATGTTTGAACCCATTGTGCGACTTCAGGATCACGTCTGTCCAGGTCGAACCATTAGCTCTATAGCATCACACTGTACGTAATAAAACCCAGAAATAATTTCTCACCTCTTCTCTTTGAGAGCCTTGACATCGATGCCGACCGGGAACACGCCGACATCGACGAAGTGATCATTAAACTGGATACCTTTAGGCAACGTTTCCAGAGCCAAGATACGGGACACGGTCTGACGAAAGTGACGTGCGTAGTTGGCCGTTTGAAACCCGATGAGATCTGCAGAGAGCATTCCACGAAGCAGGTACTCGCGAACGGACAAACAACGGAAGATTTCCGACGAAGGGAACGCAACGTGCATGAAAAACCCGATGATCGCGGTGGGCAATTTCGAACGGACAAGCTGTGGCACAAGCATCAAGTGATAATCATTTACCCAGACTAACCAGCGTGTCAGTGTCGAAGAGGACAACAAGTGAACCAACGTACTGATATCACCCTCTTGATAATTTGCGATGATCGTATCCGCAAAACGCTGGTTTACGGATACATACTGTCTGTAGCTCGAGCTCTCATAAAAACTCTTGGTCTTGGGTGCATCTGAGACGACATAATGCAAGCATGGCCAAAGGACTTGATGGCAGAAATTGTCATAGTATTGAGTAAATTCGTCGTCCGGAATCCAGACAGGTGAGCTGTCATATTCGTCTGCCATGCGGTGTTCGATGTTGCGGCGGAGTGGCTCCTTGAACGAGTCTGTGTTTGTGCCAAAGGTCCCTACCCAGCGTTTTCGCTTCAAGCGCGCGTCGAGAGATTTTACGGCGTTAGTGAGACCACCATTGCAGTGAGGGTTGGGTCCAACATGGTATTGACGACCACTTGGCGAGTCAGAATGAGGCCGACGCGCAATTGAGCGAGTACCCTTGCGCTGAGAACGAAGAGGGATGGGTGGGTGATGATCGTCACCTGGGCGTTGGCGGATGGCAGGAGCGCCTGGAGGAGCGCCGAGACTGTTGCGTGCAGGTGTCTTGATTTTCGCATCACCAAAACCGGGCGGTGTGAGCTGTGTCAAGCTCGCGAACAGTGGGCTGACGTGCTCCACGCCAGGAGTGACTGCCGGTGTGCCAGTGCGAGACTGACGACAAGGCAAATCAGCGTCGGACCGAAAGTGCCGCTCCACAGTGACGTCCAACATGACGAAAAGAGGGTCAAGGAGGTCATACTTGCCTTGTCCTTCAGATCCTCTACGATGCTGAGGATGGGTGCAGGAGCTCGAGCCCTGGGGGGGGGCAAGGACAGCTTGAACCCTTGGTCCATGACATGACCGGGAAAGACATCCGGCAACGGTAGTGTCGAATTCGAATTGACATCTGGGGTGGGGGGATGCGATTCCCCCAGTACGGCCGTATTAGGAAGGAAGAGAGATGCGATTACCACACGGTGGTTTCGGAATGAACTCATCACAGTACTTGATGTGAAGGAAGATCAAGGCAAAGGGCTGGGTGGGGCAGCCGAACATCTCAATGGGATCCATCTTTTAAAAGTGGTGGAGACCATTTGGGCCGGAGACTGCCGATCGCTCTTGTCCACCACCGCCTCCGAGATGGAGTGCTCGATTTCATATATAACGCGCATATCGCTGGGACTTTCTATACCAAGTAATTATCGTCCAGCGATGCAAAATCAGCCAGGGCCATTATTACCGAATAGCCAGTCCTTACATGTCCCCAAATAGCCATCGATCATCTGGGACCCGATTCAGTCAATCACTTTACCCATGGTCGCAACATCAACGGTAAATCAGCGGGATTATATCGTCCCTTGAATTATCCAAACGACTTTCCTTCCCGGACCGTCCACCTGTACGTGTAAAGTGTTTTGCGTTTGTAAATCAATCGTGTCCATGAAACCAACTGATCCGGTCTGAGCCAACTTGTGAACATCTTTCCCGAGTAACTTTTGGGCCGAACACGGGATGCGGCGCAGCTGGACTTTCAAATTTCGCTGTAGCCAGGACAGTACACGTAATGACAACACACAAAGTACATCCCCCGGATTATGCTATGCACCTTCCCGACCAGGGGCTCGACCTCCTGACGTGGTGATACAATCAGTACACAAAGAGATATGATCCAATTTCCGTCCTTTCCCTCGTTGACCGCGTGACCCGCCATCGCGTCATCCCTCAACCGAGTTGCATGGTCGCATGAGTTGCACCACCAGTCCATTGGCCAGTGTCACAGCCGCTGGTCTCCTGGCGCGGATGATGACTTCTCGACAATGTTCACTGCTCGCCGATGAAGCGATCCGCGCCGCTTCGTGAACGAGCCGCTCCAGCGTCCGGTATCCCGATGCCTCTGTCTCCTACGTGCCCGGCCTCACTATCGCACCACACGGACAAATCATCGTTCGGCAACTGTACGCACCTCCACTACCAGATCCACGATCGTGGTGTAGTCGACCTCGCTCGAGTGCTGAGGCTTCTCAAGGAACCATATGTCCATCACGATACGCTGCTTCACCCTTTGTTCCTGGTCCACCCCACCGAGTAACACGCCGAGCTCGAGCCCACGGGCAGATGCGACAACTTCTTGAGTGTGCGCGCCATGTGGTGTCGTAAGCTCCCACCCCATTCCGCCCGTTGCACGTGGGTGACCATTCTGTGCCTCTAATGTCACTCGCAGCTCCTTCACAGCGTCTCCGCCATGTACCAACGCAACACCGGTCACTGCACGCGCGAGAGCACGACCGCTTGCCCAAGGCGCCCCGTTGTTCACGCGCTCTAACACTTGACTCTCGAGATCCCAATGGCGAATTGAAAATCTTGAGTCGTCAGTTGCAGCGGCGAGTAGTAATGATGTCGAATGCAAGTGGAAGTGGATTGCGAGCATGTGCGGTTGCAGCTGGGGCGAGGGCATTCCGATGACATCCAGTCCAATTGCAGTATGAACGGAGAGACCTTCGATAGAGACAATGTCGGGAGATGGTGGTTGCATTGTTCAGGTAAACCTTAGAACCAACTCGGATTTCCTATCGTAAACAATCTTTCGGCATGGCATGGGGAGCGCTAACTTACTTAGGCGCCAGGTGACCAACCAAGTCACCGGCAAGCGTCGCTTCAAACCTCCAGTTGGGGAGAGGCGGCTCAGCATAAAATTTGTCACTGTGCATGCTCCTTGACGCTACTATAGACGAACAGAAGCAATGCGAAAGAAATGCGGCGGCCATTGGTTACTAAGATGGGAACTCTTCGGATTAGCGGCTCGAGGTGTCCAGGGGGCGACCACCCCGTCACCATATGCGTATTTACAGTTGAACAAACTTGCTTGTTGGGCGAGAGTAAAGGTCAAATTAGAAAGAGTTGGTTGTCTGGCGAACCATGTGGTGATGATCGGACGAATTTATTTGGCTCCGATCGCAGAATTACATTATCTAGTATAATGTATTAGCTGGCCTCGGAGGTACCCCGAAGTCGATTGATGTAACATTTCCTAGGGTAGCAGAGGATGGCGTACATGTTTCGGCTCTAGAGTAATACATATCATGGTTTCCTAGGTGAAACATAGTAGCAGACTAGGCGCTGATCGCAGGACGCCGGCGATTGCCATCGATCATAAGGTAGCATAGGCACATACTCGAATGAGATATTAGAACCTGGCGGAGGCGAGGATGCGGTACAGTGCATTCGCCTCTTCAAACCGCGAATTGCGCAGCGCGAAATGGGCAATCTCGGCCGAGTCGGCATCAGAGGTAGCATCAACAACATTGAGTTTGAGGAGGGCGCTGTAGAAACGGCAGAGCTAGATCTCAGAAATCAGACTCTGATACGGTAACGGACAACGTTGGATCAAGTACGTTTTGCACGCCCTTGGCAAGGCGGTCGTCGCTGATCAACCCTTCACGCTCTTCGCGTTCGGCACGATCTATCCACAGAATGCATTGATGAATGAACGGTCCCAGTACCTCCAAGCGTACAACGTCAGCAACCGTGACCTTGCCGCCAGTGATAGAGTCCGTTGCAGGCGTTGTGTCATGCAAAAGACGGCCGACAACATCGAATGTCGGTAGAGTAGGAGGAAGTTGTGCAAGAACATCCAGGTACGCAACGGATGCATCGGAGGGGGGGAGAGTAAGAAGCGAAACGACTAGGGGGGTGGCAATGGTTGGGTTGTGCGCGATGATAGGCGGAAGGTCGATGGAAATCAACACAGAGGGTGAAGTCAGTTGCGGGATCAGAGGGCAGAGGAGCTAAGCAAACAGATAAGTCATGATAAGGTGGGAGAGAGAATGGACTTACACGTTGCTCGGAGAGTGTAAGTACACGCTCACGCGCTGCGAGGAGGAGGGTCAGCCCCTGCGATAAGAGTTGAGTCTTCTCATCCTCTTCTGGCGAGACCGTCGCATCCTTTCTTGGTTGTGGATCCTCTCCCTTATCGTGATCTTTCCACTGAACGGAACTAGCAGTATGTGACGCATCCTCTACGAACCTGAGCACGGTATGAGGACGCACAAGAATGGAAGTGATGAAAAAGTTATCGCACGAATCAAGAGAGACCTTCTCCTCATCCAGGACCAAGTTTCCCGCTCTTAGTTTGGATGGGAGTGACTCTCGTGCCAACGTAATTGGTGGGTAAGGTCCGAGCTACATCGGGACCATGACACGTTACTATCGAGTAGAGAAATCGCCACTTACATGGTCTCCATCACCTTTAAGAACCTTCCAAAGAACCCAGACTAGTTGCTCATTGTCGCTAGTCTTTTCCTCGCCGGCCAACTGGATTGCAGAATTGCGTTCTTTGGTGAAGGTATCGAATAAAACAGACTTGAAAGGATTAATAGCGATTGGATGTGGTGCGTATAAGGAATACAGTATATATGCCACAAGGATTCGTTGCGGGAGCTTTGGCCACAACATGAGGAACAGAGGCGGACATAAAAGCCGGCATGTCAAAAGGCGTTCCTGTTGATGACGTGACAAGGACTGAGACTGACCTCAGATCGTGGAGAGTCGAGGATAGGTAGGAGCGCATCGAGAGCCAGCTGGAAGCGCGCAGTGGGCTGTACAAGTTGAGCGAATGCCTGGGCAGCCGTAAAGCATGTATTGGAGCAAGCCTTGGAAAGCAGATGGCCGACGGATGCATAGAGCGGGTCGGCATGGCCCTGAGCTGCGGGGGGCGGTTGCGTGTGATAAGCGGCTGCATGCATAACTTGGCAGACTGGCACAAGGACACCGTAGCTGTAATAACTTTCAGTAGGAGAAAGAAAAAACAAAGAATTCGTGAAGGTAAGAAAGGCGGGAAAGGCACACGGCGTCGTCGAAAACGACGAGTGTGGGGTGGGCAGAGAGCTGACAGCGCCCGAGGGACTTGTTGTCACTTGTTTGGCATCTCATCAATCCATGTCTCATTCGTCGTCCAGCAGCAGTACACCCCGTGCCCGTGGCGGGGGGCGTCGTCAATCACGCGGAGGCTTCGGAAAATATTTACGCGCACGGGGGACTGGGCATCGGTTTGGACGTCCAGCCGAGTTTCAGGAGCGATTGTTGCTTGAAGACGAACGACCTGAAGAACTTGATGAAGCAGACGCCGCAGAGCTCGAGGGGCGCTACGCAAAGCGTGCCCTTGACACCAATGCGGATCGCTACGAAGAATCCGAACCAGTAATTGGGCCCGATGGTAGGAACAGCACCAACCTGCACGGCGTTATTAATGTGATGTAACAGGGCAACCAATCGTAGAACCCGAGGTAGACCTGAGTGCGTTTCTAGCGCGGCAACGTTTGGAAGACCCGCCTGGGTTGTCACTCGCCCCTGCTACCGTGGGCGATCAAGACGTTGACCATTCACTTGCGCACATCACTTCCAACTCTTTCGCTGAACGTCAATCGCGGAAAGGAAAGACACAACGCATTGACTGGGATGCTTCCTTGGAGGCAATGCAGCATGATAAGGACGCCGCGCAAGCACAGTCCGGTCCGTACCATCTACGCTGCTAAAGACACCAAATCTGTATCAGCTGGTGTGTTCTTTCATTCAGACCTAAAGGAGCGATTGAGAGCTAGTGCCGCGCTTCAAATGGGAAAAACGGCAACAAGGGAACACACTCGTCGACAAGGTTGGGGCCATGGACTGTATTCGCGTACAACACTAACGTTTCCTACACTGGGTGACTAGCGAAGCCTTTGAAGGAGGCTCCCCCGTTGCCACACGATCCTCATCTCCCTATGAAATCACCGAGAGGCGAAATGGAAGATTTTCTAGATGATTTACTCAGTTGAAGGTCTTTGTCAAGGTCAGGTATCTCACCTGGTGAGGAAAGTCGATTCTTCACGTCCATCTGCTAGTACCTTTTGTCCGCGATGTACCTGACCTGGGCTCCGGGCGCCTTCAGTGTTGTGCCGGATTGTGGGACATGGTCAGCCACCGCACCATCTTCCGAGCGCGAGATCCAATGCACGCGCCGTCCGTCAGTACGCGTCAATCCTTGAAAAAGGCAGCGTTAATGCACGCAATTCCATGTCCCAGACTGTCATCGCTGATATCAATTGTCGTAGTGGTTTCTCTGTACAGGCTATCCGATAAATGGAAGGAAATTGTGGGCTTGTGTGAGACGCAGGCTGAAATATGGGTTCGCCAAGAAAACCAGTCACCCATCGGCACAGCGAGTGACAGCGACTCAGCACTCTACAGTAGACTAGTTGTTCGGCGTTCAACGTTCAACCAGTCACCATCCATCAGAATGGTCGGAGACATGCACTCCATGTCGGAAGGCACGTCAGTATCACGCTGGGCGAAGAAATGGTTGATCATACTGCAGCCGTTTTTATTGACGAAAGTACGTTCCCTCATTCCTGAGCCACAGTCTCAACACATGGTATTAATTCAGCCCCTTAGGTTCACATGCTGGATATTGCGTGTTTCACTTACTTCAATGCCCTCGGCAGCCCTCCTCGAGTCCCCATTCCCCAACGGCCCCTACCGTGATTCTTGCCACCAACCGTGGTCACTCACTTGTGCCGCAGTTGTGCGCGGGACGACTTATATTCATCAGTAAAAATACAAAAAACTTTACAACTTTTTGAACTTTTTAGCTTTATAGGGAGAATTTCTAAAATCAACAGGTTGTAAAGCAACTTTCTCTGGACTTTTCTTCATAATGGATTTTTGTATCATGACTTTTCTGGGAATGGGGTCGGTCTAATGACTTTCGACTTTTTACCTTTTTTGGCTTTATAAAGACTTTATAAAGGTCAAAAAGCATTACGTGTTTTTCCTGATGCTTGCCCCACACGGTATTCTCACAGACCTCTTAGCCAGGTATGTCACAAACTAGCCTCTAACGTGCCTTTTTCTCATCGCCTTCAGCTGTTTGATTGTGACGGTTACACGCGCGACCAAGTTGCCAAAATTGGTTCAACTTATGTGTAATCACCGAGGGCGGGCCTCAAACTCGGCGAAGGAGTGATCGATAGACTTGCTGCTGGAGGCGAGATGTCCTCCCTCCGGAAGAAACTTACTATGCAATCCATTTGACACTGTGTCTGACACCCTGTATCGAGGCAGATATGGAATACAGCTCCTGACACCCGCATCTATTCTGGCTAGATGGATGAACTCTTCTTGGACGCTAAGACAACTGCAAGTTTAATTTCTCAGAGTGGTGGATTATGCAGATTATGCCCCGTGGTTGAGAGCAAAAAGTCGCTATGACGCGTGTCCGGACGGCGCGTCATGCGCGTCATGCGTCATGTTCCAAAGACAAAGAGGAGTGCCGTATCTACGATGATACAATAAACTGGGGTGCTTGCTGGGGTGGGTATTCATCTACACAGTAGTAAACAGAGTCCACACTCCCTTCGCATACTGGACAACCTCTCCCGCATCCAAGTTGCTCTCTCCAAATAAGCGGTCCACGAACGTAATGGGCACCTCGCCCACCGTGTATCCAAGGGCACGAGCCCGCACCATCATCTCCATTTGGAAGACATAGCCGCGCGAGATAGTGAGTGTGATGATGTGCCTCAACACGGAGATTTTGTAAAGGCGGAAGGAACCCGTGAGGTCGCTGACACCGGGATCGAG
Source organism: Russula brevipes (assembly GCA_022496215.1). Taxonomy (NCBI): domain Eukaryota; kingdom Fungi; phylum Basidiomycota; class Agaricomycetes; order Russulales; family Russulaceae; genus Russula; species Russula brevipes. The sequence continues at coordinate 334,819 of WTXF01000015.1, read as the reverse complement.
CACGGTATCTGCGAGGAAGTTGGCCCCACGGGAGACGAACTTGCGCTTGAGATCCCAACCATGGACGCCACCGGGAGCTGTTCCGGGCATGGGAGGGCTAGAAGTCTTGCGGTACCGTGTGCCAGTGACGATGTCGAGGTTATGAGCTTGTTGTAGACTATGTTGCTTCGATCAGCCTGGAGCAACAAAGAAGGCGCGCAGGCATAGGAGAACTGAAACTGACCGGATAAATTGAGGTATGAACTTCGGCTGGTGTGTAGAAAGGTAGGTAAGCCATGACGATGTTGAGACGACGTGGCGACGACATGGACATACGTGGTGCGATAAGTCAGCATCCATTATGATCACAAAATCTCCCGTGCAGAAGTTGAGGCCATGGATGTATGCGGTTCTAAATGTCGAGCAGCAAAGTAAGCTACGCTAAGCCAGACTTCTGGACGGCGTACCCGAGACCGAGCTTGCCAGCGCGAGGTTTAAGAACGATCTTGTCCCCGCCGTAGACAGTAGCCAGCTGCCTCGCGACGTCTTGCGTGCCATCTGGGCTATTGTCGTCGACGACGATCACCTCCCAGGCGAGGTCACTACACACTTCCATCACATCAGTGCTCACCGCGTTCGCTCGCACCGGAAGTCGAACTGACGCACTTTTCGCTGAAGACTTTCGCGAGTAGCCATATAATGATGGGGAGATTTTTGCGTTCTTTGTAAGTGGGAAGGATGACGGAGTACTTATGGGTATTTGGGGAACGATGTTGGCCTTGCATGTTCAACGCGATGTCGCTCTCGAACGGATTCATGCCGTTGCCGTCGCAGCCACGCCTCCTTTGTAATAATTTGATGCGAGACACCGACGCCATCCGGAATCTCAGGAGTGTCCTTCGCGGCACTCTTCGAATAATCACCAACGACGACCGCGCATTCATTGGCACTTTTGTCGGGACAGACAAGAGCCTGAATGTCCTCCTCGTGAACACTGAGGAGTTTCGCCTCGGCGCGAGTGAAAGCACTGCTGGTCGATACGTCGGCCAAGTCATGATTCCCTGGCGTCTCATTCAAAACATCGGACTACAAGTAACCGACGAAGCTAATGCGGGCACTTATGTTGAGCAGGTATGTGGGTTGTCAAAGCGCTGGTGTCCTAAGGGTACTCTTTCCTGAACCAACACTTCTGCAGCCATATATCACGTAAAATTGCTATGAAATTGTCATGATGTTCCAGCTCTGAGCTGCTGGTGGTACAATACTATCTATCCTCATACAGCTCTTTCCATCCCTGAAGAATGGTGGGTGATGTAACCCACCTGTCGTTCGTGATTATTCGAAGAGTGCCGCGAAGGACACTCCTGAGGGCCCTGTTTCCAACGAGATTTTGCGAATGGCCAATGGAAGTGCCACCCCGCTTAGAACTATCTACACTTTATCGTAGCGCCGATCGTGCCCAGGAAAGCGGTGCACAGTATAATGCAGTGGTACGATAGAATGTTGGGTTACTAGTACAAGTCTGTCATCTCCTGCACAGTGATGGGGTTGATCTAGCTTTAAGAGGTGGAGGTGAAACGTCAATCGACATTGGTCTAGATGAAGCGAATGTCAATCCAAACCATGGCCAGTTCGCTCAGTGAAAGGGGTCCAATATTGAGTGACTGGTAGGTGTCACTGTTTGTTACCTTTTCCGTCCACATCTCACGCAGACACCGCTTGCTTGCACCACAGCTGCGATCACTGGAATGAATGTCATCGTCTGTCTAATAACCTTGGGTATACTGTATCACTGCAAAGCAACCACAATGAGACTCGGCATCCTCTAGGAAAGAAATGCTGGGAACTGCTAAGTTATCATGGTCACAAATGAAAGGTATGCGTGGTGCAACTACAGTCGACTCTTACAACCTTTACCTCTTGGGATAGGTCGGGGGGTGGGGGTGGGTTCATAAAAAGAGTATGGATTCGAAAAGAGTGGCTGAACGCTGTAAATCCATCATGCATCATGGAGAGATGGAAAACCCTATGTGTGCTACTGTAACACAAAGTATGGATTGTAAGGAAGTCGACTGTACGGTGTATCGCAGCTGCCCTACCACGATAGGAATAAGATAGGGTACTCCGCATTGCGCTTCAGTATCTTGGGTTGAAAAAAAAGGCAGGAGTGTGAGCCGCGTTCCTGACATGGGTTGTCACTGGGACATCACTTTAACGAACGATGTGAGGGTCAATTCAATCTGTAACATCATAATCATACTTACTTGGGGTTCAGCATTTACGATAGCGGCTGTCTCTGAAACGCGGAGCACCACACGCCTGCTTCCAATGCTATGCTTAACAAGGCTGCATTGATAAACCAGCGTTGATTATAAAGGATTGCCGGATACTTTGTTGACGGGAGAGAGAATGTTGTATGAACACCACTGCGGCGTCGCACGGAATCATGGGATGATTGCCCATGGGGACAAAATCAGACATGCGAGCGTTTGATAATGATCGAATGATCCCTGATGCATGCTTCGTGGACAATAAAAACATATCCGGCAAAGTGTGGGTCGCAGGCCACCTACGCGGCGGAGAGCGAGTCGCGAAAAGAATTTCCTTACGGAGGGATAGTCCCCAGGCGCCGTGGTTTTCTCGGCGTTAGTATCTTTTTTTTTTTCGTTTCTTGACTGATGACCGGATGACCACCAACGCAGTACGCCGGTGCCATACCCCACTGTATGTAGGACGTGTCAAATCTCATCATGCGCTCTGATCTGCGACCAAGAACCTGCCAATACTGTATCCATGTCACCGCGTCAGTGGCCTACGCGGACTTGGTATTGTAACGGGCATCTCAGGAGGTGAGTTGCAATTAAAGCACCGATATCGTGGTACACACCATAGATAGCGGAAGCTGTTCCAATGAATGGAGTATCCCCACGCAAACAGCGCCTACTTTTACAGTTCACCGATACGTGGCGCTTGATCCGCTCGTTTGCCACTCGGGGGGCATCCTCTCGCGAAAACGGGGTCAGAACGAAACCTAGATTCATAATAAATATATACAATTTGAAAGCACTGTTAATTGTGATTTCGTCGATATGTAAGGTACGCTTAGCATGAAAGAGAAGGAGCGATTAAGACATTTCGACATCCCCATTCTCGGCAGGCTTGGTGGATGGTGTAGCAGATCCACTGTCGACCGCCATGAATGCATCCAATTCACTATCGAGTTCAGCAGCGCTCTTCGGTGGCGCAGTGGAGGTACGGCCACGGGCAGCGCCAACGCCAGCCCCTCGACCTCGACCTCTACCTCGTATCGAACCTAATCTTCTATTGTGGCTACAAGAAAAAGTTTGTATGAAAGCCAGTGGGACGGCAGGACCAACTCACATCAAAGATGCCTTGGCGTTGGTCTGCGCTTGGCCAAGTCGATCCAGAAGTGGCGGCTTCTGAATTCGGTTGAGTAGAGATGACGCAGGCGCGCTGGCACGTCGCGGCATCCCTTGATCAAACTCGATTGAGATGGGTTGGCCTTCAATGCGAGTTAGAATTGGGGATGGAAGAAGTGATGGGGTAGTCCATACCTTTTGCCAAGACCCCGTTCAACTGCTTTTTCGCTCTTGTTGCCTCTGCGGGTGTCTCGAACGTGATGATGGCGACGCCCGATGAGCGGCCGCTGCGATCATACTAACGTTCAAAGGAGGCACAGAATGACAACGCGAAAGGGAGGAAAAACGCAAGCGCGTCAACATAACAAAGTCCGGGAATGGGGAGCGAGAAGGTTGAGGGCTTTTCTTCTACGACAACGCGAGGTAATGGTAGTCGGACTTTTCGTACCCTGATGAATGGCTCGCGAACGAGCGTGCCCATTTGCCCAAAAATTGCCTCCAGATGGTGCGAAGGTCACGACACGCGAATGAAGCAATAGATGACAAGGCATACCGTCAAGTCCTTCGGCGTAATTTCATAATGTAGATTCGTCACCATAAGCTTATTGTTGAGCGGTGCAGTTACGTCGGAAGATTGCGTAGCAGCCCTTGGAGTCCCAGGAGCTCTGTCGTGGACCCAGACGGTATCGCTTGAGGCGCGAGACTGATAATAGGATACCATACGGTTGACAAGGAGATATTTGCGCAATGTGACAGGGGCTCACTTTCGGGGCCTGTTTTTCGAGCGTCTTGAACGGCGCCATGTCCAGATCAATGTAAGAAGTGGAAAGGATGTGCAGGAGTGCAGAGGAAGAAACAATGTCACGCTACAGCGGAGACAGGCGGCGACGTTCAAAACTTGCGCATACAACACGTGACACGTGACCTTCAACGCCGGTCACGGCCGACATATCCAGCTGAGGCGGTACAGTACAGTACTGCCAAGCCAGTCTATCAGGATGATGTCCATGGACAGGAAAATATCTATAACCGCTGCGACGTCCTACTGTTTTCTCCTTATACTGATCAATGCAAGTGGACGAAGTACGCCCGACGGTATCACGTATCACACTACCGCCATATCATGATCCATGACGGCTACCTTTCTGAACAAGGCAATACTATCCGGGCGAGGCGCCTTGGGAAATGTCAGGAGACGCAGTTACATTACGACTGGGGGGCTGGATACATCGAGGCCTGCCGAAAATACCGGTCTCTATGACACACTAATCGGCCTCCGTGGATTGGCGGGCACCCCACCCCTTGCGACATGCATATCCTGTACCAAGATCCAAAGGTGTCCAATCTTACGACTGTGGCGTTGTGAGACATTGAGAATTATTCTGTTCCGAGTCGACGAATTGTAAACATGTGACACCTGGCGATCGCCTCCCAACGTAGTTGATTGGTGGAACCTATGCTACGATGCTACGAAACCCTCCACATGTCGTAAATGTTACATTGACCAGCGACAACACTAGGGGGACCTGAACCTGTTCATGCATTGGTACGTTGAGAACAAGAAGAACTAGCGCCTCCATATCCTTGAATGCTTCGATTATTGGACAGCCCTGATCGGTTCCTGTTGCATATGGTAGATCGCGACAAGAATGAAGCGAGAATGGAGGGAACAAGGCAACGTGATTTAGGGTGATACTAAGCCCGACGAAGTTCTGTGTAGCGAATTCAGGGCGAATTGTAAGGTTGTAAGGGCTGGTGTCAAATGACCTACGGTACAATGTAGGTGGGTGAAAGTGACAGTACATAGAAACTATGACTGCAGATGGCGAGTCAATAATACAGCACCTAGAGTAAAACACAATTTGGGGGCGAGTTAGAGTAAATTCGGCGAGACCCGTGAACCGGATCAGTTGAAAACACGCTCGAGGGGAGGGGAGATGGAAACAAGAATGCCAACAGCAAGGCGGTAGGGCAAGCTGACCACATTCGCCACAGTGGTTACGAGACTACGCGGTCGTTGAAGACGGCTTTTCTCGTCAGCACCTGCAGCACTGTGACGGAACATGGGTTGAATACCGCTATCTGCATATCCGGAACTCCTGGGGTTTTCATCATGTCGAACGGTGATAAGCGGCTCCGTCTCATCTTCCTCGATAGTCTCCAGTCGGCTAGGAGGTTTCGCGTGATGCAGCGGCGGTCGGGCTCCCACTGGTGCTAGCGCAACGCTCGGAGTGGTTGGAGGAGAAGGAGGGTCGAAGTAGTTGAAAGTGAGGCTGTTGGCGATGGCACGCAGAAGGCGGAAGATCGAGGCAAGAATGAATGCGACACGGCTGTATGCACGATCACCCGCAGCACTTGTGGCTACATTGCTGCTGCTGGGAGCTATTCCGCGAGGTCGTTCTCCTCGAGCGCGTTCTATTCGAGAGAGGGTTTTCTCCAGCGTGGCCAGGCGGGTATCATACGAAAGGCGTAGGGACTCGCTCTTGCGCTCCTGTTTCCGCATTGCGCGTTCTGTATCTTGCAAGGCGCTGCTGAGATCGTCGTGGATTTCTTCAACATAAGCACGCATTGCCATCGCGCGCTTGATTGTGGAGAGCTCTTGTTCCAGACTGTTTACGCGATCGACCACACCTTGGAGACGAGAGGCGGCAATGAATTGGGTGTCGGGGGAAGGATAATGGATGGCGTCATGAAGGGAAGCGGTGCGTTCTCGTAAACGAGAGATTAGGTGTCCCCACGGACGTACACCCGCAGCGAGACCAAAAAGTGTTGTACTGAACCACGAGATCGAGTCAACGCCACTGACCAACCGAAGAATGGAGCGAAGAAGAGCAGCGCCAACAAAGGGAGTGACCATGGAGGCGAAGAGATACGCGAATTCGTGTCGTTGAAGTTCTGCTGCTGCCAGTCTTGTTTGGGCTCTGATCGCTGCCTCTTCCTCGCGCTCTGGTAGATTCAGTGACCGAAACGAAGGGTGGGGTCGCCGCTGTCGTGCGGAATGGTAAAGTTCCCATGGAACTGGGGGGGGATCAATGACTTGGTTTAGTCAAGGCAAGACAGTCGCAACACACCTTGGACAAGTTGGTGCAGATAAATGATCAAAAATAAGATGAGGAAGAGGTTCTTGAGTTGATCACTCCCGGTCAGCCAATTCACGAGTGGTGTGATCACGGCAACGATTATGGAAAGGTCCAAGTCTGCCCAAGAAGAGGAGCGAGGCGGACCCTTAGAAAACTCACTCCCCATATCGACGTCGAATTCGTCAGCCATTCGTCCTTTCAGGGGCGGAGTTGATGCATTGCTGGCGGGGCCCTGGCCGTCCATCTCATCGTGGGTGATGTCGCTAGGGTCTTCCTCGCTAGAAGAGGGCGGCTGCGGGTCGTCCAGGCATCTGAATGAGAATTGAGGTGACAGTTTGGGACTGTCCGAGGAATGGATGCGATCACGAGGATTGATGGTTTCGTTGATCTTGAGAACCTTATTCCGACTTGCAGACACTACTGTGTTCATGGAGGGAGTATGTGTATCCTGGCCAGGCGGCGATGCGGTGAACGACGGCGACACGCCAGTGTCGCGTGGCCACGAGCGATCATGCGATCATGCGATCAGGTGTCCGCCACCGCGTCAGCTGAAAACGGACTCTTAGCACTCTTCTAACTTAACATATTCTTTCCTCTCTTCTGGCCACGGCAGTGCCAACTTACGGACGCGTGAGGGGGAACCGACTTCAGAACTATAATGCCGCTGGTGGCCGACGGGCGACGGTGGTAGTACCTCACGACCTGACACGACGTCTTCAAGATGCCATCTTGGGATAGTTCTTTGTGCTAGCTGGTCGGTGTTGCTCGACACTCGACTCCACCACGCCCTTCTGGCTAAGCGACCCTTTGTTCACGTTGTCTCTGTAGCGGATTTCGGCATCCACCCCTCGCGCGCCTTGTTTTCCATCCGGCAAGACCCTTGTTTCCTTGCTCCGGTACTGATAGACAAACGGGCGTTCGCTTTCTCTTAACATGTGGAACTCGGTGCTGTTTCCTGGAAGATATTCCCTGCATATTTTCGTGTTAAGAAAGTGCACACATCATCTCTTTGCACCTTGTTTTTAAGTGCTGGCTCCTTTAGAGACTCACCTACACCATGGGCATTGAACTCCCCGTCTTTTCTTTCCTCTCCTCCTTTCTCGTCATTCTGATTCTCCCAGCACAAATCCGCGGCTTCAACATCCCCTCTGTGTCTATCATCTCTTGGTTATTCTTTTGTAATGTCATACACGGCATCAACTCCGTGCTTTGGAACGGAAACCAAGCTGAGCATGCACCTGCATGGTGCGACATCTGTAAGATTGACTTTCAATCAAGGTATAGACCGTATGTTGATATTGTTTACAGCATCTGTTGTGCTCCTCGGAGCCATGGTCGCCCTTCCTGCGTGTTTCTTGTGCATCTCTCGCCGGCTCGAAGTGATCACATCCCCCCGTGGCTGCGAACAGAGACAGAGTAAGACTTACGAAACAACTTTCGAGGCCGCAACGTGTTTTCTGTTGCCGTGCCTGTATATGGGTTTGCGTGCGTCACACTGGTGTCTGGTTTCTGACATCACGAAGCTCATAACCATGCAGACTCAATTGTTCAGGATCGTCGCTTTGTTATACTCGAGAATCTCGGCTGCCAGGCAGCAGTCCAAGATTCTCTTCCCGCCTTAATTATCGTCTGGCTTCCGCCTCTCTGCATCTCCATAATTGGGATATTATTTTGCCGTGCGTTGATCCACGTGATTATTACGACTACCCATTCTGAGTCGTGACAGTGTCCGCTGCAATTAACGTCGGGAAGAGCCATTACAACGCAAGGCCTTATTTCGCATCCGCACCTGAGATGACAACATCTCTGTTTATTCGCCGGATTATGTTTTCAGTCAGCGGGATGCTATACGTGGCCATCGTCTACGTCTACGTCTTGTCCTCAATCACGTCTTCGGGCCTGCTACCGTGGACAAGCATCTCGCAAACTCGCTCGGGGGTTTCGCAAGTTGAGGTCGTGCCCTCACATTCGCAGATGAGCATACAGAGCGAGCTTATCTGGTGGTTCATTCCGGTCTGGTCCCTTCTCTTATTTGTGTTATCTGTCCTCGGAGAGGAGGCGCAAAGGGGATACCATACCATGTTCACTTGGCTTTATCAGAGGTTCGAGGAGGACATGTTGCCCCTGCAGTACGTCTCGGAAGATGTCAACTAACTCGCGAACTCACGCCTCACCCAGTATGAAATCTTCTCCCAAGACAACGACCGTTCCGGTGCACTTGCTGAGGTCTGGCTGGGACCACGAACTTGATCTACGTTCGCCGGTTGGCTCCTTACGCTCCAAGCGTTTTTCTTTCTTCAAGAAGACCGAGTCTACACGTGCCTCTACCCCCAGTCCCACTCCACCAGATGACGAGGCAGCGTTTGCCCAGTCTACGCAGAACTACCTTTCCTCTAGTGCTGCTCAGCAACTGCGTCTGCCAGCCCCTCCGCCCCCTACCAGACTCCAGAATTACGCGTCAGCTGCGCTTCCACCCAAGCAGTCGCTAGTGGGGACACCTATCACTCCTGCAGCTGACATGGATGTGGACCCGATTATGCCTGCGTCGCCGAATAGCCACGATTTTCTCTCGGATACGTGGCCAAGACCGCCAGTAATAATACCCTCAGTTTCACCTCGAGAGTCAAATTTCTTCGCGGACCCCCCTCGCCCGTCATCGCCTCTCTCCACGCGTTCGTCACTTGGCAGCACGATAGTTGATGCGCTTGGTGCGATTCCTAGCCATTTTCGTGATGCGCCGTTCAATGTCAATGGCCCTGGAGTTGCCGCGGTCCCTGTTGCACAGGGATCTCGCGGGCCCATGCTGCATCGCCCGTCGACGCGCAAAGGGCCGAAGAAGAACGATGTGATTTATATGACGGTTGTGCATGAGACGGTGGACGGTCCTTGAACTGTGTATTTTTATCTTTCGCCTATCATTGATATCTTCACAAGTGGCTCCTGGATTCAGTTGCCTTTGCATTCGCGTTCGAGAACCTGTAGCACTTTTTTCAAGCCTGATATCCTTCGAATTCTTACATCTGTAGCATTTGTTAACTGTGTGTTACGCAAGCAAGCTTAAACCTCGTATTATATTATAGCAATTACAGCATTTCTGCCCGTTCCGCATTTTTCGCAGAGTCGGGTGTCTTATCTTATCTTGCCACGTGTATTCACATGACAACCAAAAAAAAAACAATAAGGGGCCGGCTCATGACGTAGTTGCGCACAATCCCAAAGACAATAACAACGGAGTTTTCCAGCGGTGGCGAACAAAAGAGCTTACCGCCCTCATATACCTGCGATGGGGGAGACGGTTTCCAGATGCCTTTTTGTCTTCGACTACCTCCATACTCTCACAAAAGTCTGTCGTATCGCTTGGGAGCCCAGCACCCGACCTCACTGTCTGTCCGACTTCGACACCATACGAGGCAACGGGTATCACAAGAAGCTTCACTGGTACAAGAGGACGCTGATATTAGCACGGAAGCCCGCGTGATCTTGTTTTGAACAGAGTGGTGTCATGCTTGCTTCATCCAGGTGTCCAGATAGTAACCTGGGTAAGTGTGCATCTCATCTCGCTGGTCTTGGAACAAGGGGAACATCACGCGCGCTTCGAACGCCGGTTCGTTGCTTCCGTTGATCCGTTCGACGTCTCTCCTTAAGCGCTCGCCCTGTCGACTTTGTCGCCCTTGTTTTCTCGTCCAGACCTGAGTTGCTTGTAATAGGCCTATACTGGCCCGTTTCGACGCGACCAAGGGACAGCGAGAACAAGGAGTGAACAAGGCGACTCGGGACGAGATTGCGACGTGGCTGCGCGCATCTCGTTCCTGACGCCGCATCAGATTGGCCGAAATTTTTGACCACGTGGGGCAAAACAAGCGAGCAACTGCGATCGGATGATAACATGGCGCCCAGAAATCTGGGAATTTGCCGTTTCCGGCTGCCCCATCAGCTCGGAGTTTTGTCATGTTTTTCCCGTTACTTCCGGATATGGAAGCGTCCAGACCACGCTTACCCTTCTCCGGTCATAAACGACGTGCCTGTTTAGGAAGACCCAAAAGACGTCCCATTCTTGGTATGGAGAATCTCGGCTGGGAGTGCCTCGTTGCGACGTTCTCAATGTCTGCCGCTGCGAATGAATACAAGGGGACATCCACTTTGGTACCTCGCTCGGTGTCTCGTATTCACCTCTTAAAACTCTCCGGCGGGCTCATTCAAATATCACTTTCGCCCAGCTCCATCCTCTGGCGCCTTGCTCTGGCGAGTCATCTCTGGACCTCCGACTCGCCTTAACTCTTGTTCACCACACACCTACGTATCCGAGACACCACAATGAAGGATCTCATACCAAACGAACTTTACACCGCCTTTTCATTCATCGGTTTCGTGATGTGTGCCATTCCCTTTTACTGGCATCTTGAGGGTACGTGCGATTGCTCGCGTGGTGGAGGTTCGTGGTCTAACAATGCACCTCGTAGCTTGGAATACCGGCACTTGCTTGTACATGGCCTGGACAGGCGTTGGCTGTCTGCTGCAGTGTATCAACTCGATTGTTGGAACAACAATATGATTAACAGGGTCCCGGTCTACTGTGATATCTGTATGTTCTCAATCCCTTGTCCCTTGGGCGTCCACTGAAGTATGCCACAGCGACCCGCATTCAGGTCGCGCTCAATGCTGCCATCCCTGCTTGCTCGCTGTGCATCAATCGCCGCCTTTACAAGATCGCTAACGTGAAGGCCGTGATGGTTACACGATCTGAGAAGCGCCGCGCGGTCATGATCGATTTGCTCATCGGGCTGGGCATACCTGTTCTCCAGATGATACTCCGTGAGTCTACTTCGTCATTCACCGATGTCCGATTTCTCATACACATACAATTCAGAATATGTAGTTTCGGGACATCGTTACAACATTTTCGAGGATTTCGGCCCCAGCTTTAGCATCGTACTTATGCCACCGTCCTTTTTCCTCTTCTACGCGTGGCCCGTGGCAATTGGTTGTGTGTCTTTTGTCTATTGTGGTTAGTGCCCTGGCTTGCCTTCATTCCTTCGTGCCGCGGCTAACGAGCCATAGCTTTGACCATCTATACGTTCTGCAAGCGCGAACGTCAGTTCAGGCAGATAATGTCTTCCAATCGTGGATTGAACCGCAGCCGCTACATCCGCTTGATGGTCCTTTCCGGCGTCGAAATGATTTTCACTATTCCCTTGGGGACGTTTTTCATTGTGTACAATGCGAAGATGGGTGTGACACCATGGATCAGTTGGGAAGACACCCACAGCAACTATCATCGGGTCGTCCAGGTCGCTGGTTTCATCTGGAGAAATAATCCCAACATGGCTATCGGTCTCGAGCTGGAACGCTGGGCGTTCGTCCTGTGTGCCTTTCTCTTCTTTGCCTTCTTCGGCTTTGCGGATGAGGCGCGCCAACACTACCGTCTTGTGTACAACTCGCTGGCCAGTCGTATCGGCTACTCGACGTCTTCTGGCACATTCCACACATCATCGCATGGGTACGTAGTTCAACGTACTAGTCTCGACTTTGGCGCTCACGTCTTCTTCCAGCAATTCGTCTTTCCCGCACATGAAGAGCAAAGGTGGCGTCACTGTGTCTGTCGTCACGACTGGAGACAAGCGCGACTCCATCGTCTCGTTCACCGACCAACTGTCGATCCCGTCCCTTTCGATCGCCAGTGACCTTAAGCCCGACTTCAAGATCGAGGAGTATTCACCCACGGATTCCCTGGTTTCGTCCTCAGTGGATAGCTTTGGGTCCGGGCAGCCCACGGATCTACCTGAGCTGAACATGACGGCCCCAGCTGTCCCTCCCGCATCTGTTCCCCCTTCGCGTCCCGATACGACTAAATCGACCATACGTGCATACTCTGGCGACGCCGCTGACTCAGTCTGAACATTGTTTTACCATTGCGCGACATCTTTACTACTTCGGATTCTTTTCGACCAGTGCATATTCACACACTCACTTTACGTTGCTGTATTTTTAACGCCATGCATACCCATCTCGACACTTCGAACGGCGCAATAGTGCGCCACGCCTTTGCTGTAACGATATTCATCACTTTATTCGCTTTGTTCCTCCGTAGTCGTGAGTTTGTTCACACTAATGTAGCATTCTTGCTTGCAATATAGATGGATCTAGATACGGAGTGTACAATCTCATCTTATCTTGATACGATCCATGGCTTCCACCTCCACCAAAAACGTTTTGCTTATGTGCTTATGTAAAGCGGACACCCCACTCGAGACCGTCACGGTGACACCACGGAGCGTTGTTTTCCGAGTCCTTCTGCTAGCTAATCTGGCTTGCATCGAGCCGCTGAAATATGACCGTAAGTATTCGTATGCCTCCCTTCAGTTATTGGTGTTTGACCACTGGCACGGAAGTACCCACTTACCGTGCATCATCCTCAGCAGATGCGATTCATTGTACAGTATTCACCGGATTGCGGATTTACACTATCCCCGAGAAAGAATACAACATTCCCTAATTGAGGAATGTCCAATCGCCGCCCAAGAGACGTCTCAGCGCGTTCTGTCATGCGCCGTCATGCAATGCGAAATAGTAAATGGGGACTGCAAATACAAGCGGGCATCCATTTCTGTACTCCAGCTGGGTATGTCGCATTCCCGTCTCCAAGCTCTCCGAATTTCACTTTGGCCCTGCCCCATCCTCTGGCAAATCGCAATCGCTTCTATACCCTCTGGCTCCCCGTAGTCCTTGTTCACATCACGCTCACGCCTTCGCATTCGAGAGCCACAATGGGATCTCCTCCAAATGAACTCTATACGGCCTTCTCTTTCATTGGTTTCGCATTCTGTGCCATTCCCTTCTATTGGCACCTTGAAGGTACGTGTAACCAATGATTGAAGTACGGCTTCTAAGAACGGGTGGCACAGCGTGGAATGCGGGTACCTGTTTGTACATGGCTTGGGTCGGTCTCGGATGCCTCATGCAGTGCATCAACTCCATCGTATGGAACAAAAACACGAGCGACAAGGCCCCAGTTTACTCCGACATATGTGGGCTTTCCTTCCTGATTCCCCGTCTCTTGAGCATGCACTAATCACCTCACAGCAACTCGTATTCAAGTCGGGCTCAATGTCGCAATCCCGGCTTCCTCACTCTGCATTAACCGTCGCCTGTACAAGGTCGCTACGGCAAAAGGCTTGCTACCTGCAGGAGCGGAGAAGCGCCGCGCGGTCGTAACCGATTTGCTCATTGGTCTTGGCATCCCAATTCTCCAAATGATAGTCCGTGAGTGCGTTCAGTCGTTCTCTCTCAACCAATCATTTTATTTACATGGATTCGACACAGAGTACGTTGTTTCGGGATGTCGTTACCTCATATTTGAGGATCTCGGCCTCTTCCCGCTACTACCAACGAAGTGCCATCCTTCTTCCTCGTCTACACATGGCCCGTAGCGATCGGTGCTGTATCTTTTGTCTATTGTAGTGGGTGACATGGATTGTTTTTACTATTTGTTCCCGCATCTCATTAGTCGTAGCCAGGTCCATTTACGCATTCTACTGGCGGCGACAACAGTTCAAGGAGATAATGTCATCTAATCCTGGCTTCAAACGTGGCCGCTACATCCGCCTGATGGCCATTTCCTCCGTCGAGATACTTGGAACTATCCCGGTGGGGACATATCTCATCGTAAACAATGCGAGGCACGGTGTCACACCATGGATGAGCTGGGACCACACGCACAGCAACTATTCCCAGATCGTCCAGGTCCCTAGCTCCGTTTGGAAGGATGGCCACGGTAGTCAGGCGACGACCGAGATATTTCGCTGGTCCCTTGTCCTTTGCGCGTTCCTTTTCTTCGGGTTCTTTGGGTTTGCAGATGAGGCTCGCCAAAATTACCGTCGCGCGTTCGCGTTTCTCGCGAGTCGTATTGGCCACTTGACCTCATGGGGCACGCGCAATGTTAATGAGACCTTTTATGCGTGCGTCGTTTGATGCTTTGGCCTCGACTCATGGGCTCATTTTGTTTTTCAGTACTTCGACCCTCCCTGGCATGAAGAACAGTGACGGCGTCCCTGTAGTCACAGCCTCTGGAGGCAGGCACCAACGACCTTACGCCCGAGTTCAAAATCGAACAGCATTCGGCTTCGGACTCCATGGTGTCGTCCTCTGTGGATGGCTTTGAGCCCGAGATCCGGGACCAGTCATCCCAGCCAACCGCATCAGTTCCTCCTGTATCAGTTCCGCCTCACTGGCATGTGCTTGACGAGATCCAAGCAACTATACACACATCCTCTAGCGACGCCGCTGACACGGTCTGAACACCTTTCCATTCATTGCTCGTCATTTCGCCCTTGGGAATGCTCTCTCAACCAATGTACATTTAAAGGCACGTACTCGCCAACAGCAATCCATGATTGTGGTCTCATTTCACACCTACTGTAGATTGTTTACAAAATAGAAGGATAAGACAAACAAAGTCCTGAGCGCTGGCCAGCGTCTCACCACCATCGGAAAACGCAATTACTGCTTGAGCCCGTTCAGACGCGAACTCACTCAGCGAGAGACATAGGTGCTCTCATTAATTACGAGACCACCCAAGCAGAAGCATCCTTTGAAAGACACGTCACGTGTATGAGCATTCGGAGGTACGGGATTGGATACAAAAGGCAGAAGGCAATAACATACTCTTTGCAACAGAGCGAACGCGTGGTACATCAGTCAAATTAGTCAAAGCTCATAAAGATGGCGTTTGTTTGTGTTGCACCAAGGTGAGTCTATCATCAAAGCTCAACTAGCCGGCCCCACGTGTGGATTGTCCTTGTGTTGGAGAGCACCTTGACCCACCTAGGACGAGTGCGTGGATAGCAGTAAGGCCAAAGGGAGTGACGTGTACGGGTTGTAGATGGAAATATGGAAACTCCGAGGTGCTTCTTGCAGATCCCGAAGATCACCTCATTGACATCCTGGATCGACATACTCACTATGTCGCGTTCGTATAACGAGGACTGACAATAGCAACCGTCCCATCACAAAGGACGCGCGGCATGCCCTCGGGGCGTATGAGTCGTTGGCGCAGGGTGCGCCGATAGAGTTCGCCGGCTGGCAGCGAGGAGCCGGTACACGCACAACTGCGGTTCTAAATTCATCTGTAGTCTGTCGAGAGATGGAGAGAAACAAAGCTGGAACTACCACAGCTGTAAGAGGGAAAGGAAAACAATGTGTCCATACCTTTATCTGCAAGACGCCTAACTTCATTGAGGAAGACAATTCCCCTCTCGAAGAGCCATAATCGTAGGATTTTGAAAGAGAAGCGCTCGCGTGCACCCACTGTGCGCCCGCAGTCACACCCTTTTCCCAGTGATCATTATATGTGCGCCGTCACAGATCTAAATATATCGCCCTAGTTTTACTTTACAACAGAAGGCGCCGAAGCGCAGGCGCGTCAGGCCCATTCCTAGTATAGGTCGCTATACGGCCACTGGCAGCCTGCGGATGCACATCTAGTTGAGGACAGAAAAAGGACGTCAGACTCGTGCGCGAACGACACATAAGTTGTTCCACTCATGCTCGCGCCTAACCATGCCCAGTGGTGCACAGGTGCACAGCCTCCCCATGTCGAACGAATCTCATAACGGCGCCAATGCGGGGCGCCAAGGAGGTGGTTCACAGCAGGCATTGCCAAATTTCACTCACGCTGAGTGCAGAAAACTCACATATAATTTTGTAGATAACCTTGACGCCGGTTATCCACTGGCCTGATGATGAAGGGCGCGGTGCGATCCTTCGCAATAGCTCCACTAGTACTGTCGCGCTGTTCTAAACCCTTGAGATATCAGATATGTCAACGTATCCAGCGTCTTCGCCACGGATCTTCCCGAGAACCTCCGGCGCCAGGTCGAAACCGTCACAATGGCCGCTAAGGCAGAGTAATTGGCATCGAGCCACAGAAGTGACCGCCATCAATTAGACTTTGTGTGTGGGTCAGGATAGAGAACTGGTAGAGATCGCAAGACCCACGTCATGCACAGGTTTTACGAGGGCTAATGGGGTGCTGATTGCGGGGCGGTCATGAGAAACAAACCTACGTGATGTACGTGCTGAACCAGCACAACAGACGGCACAAATTACGTCCGTCATGATATCTATACGGTATTCAAATATCCAAGCCCACAACTCTCTGACAACTGACGACTCGAGTCGATGACCAGGGTGTATCCCAAAGGCACTTACATGAAGAGGGTTCCACCTTTCAAGTCAGGAAGGACTATGGCGTCCGTAATCCTTGACAGTTACAAACGAGACCGCTAGCGCGGGATGGGGCATACGAAAAGGGCTGCCCTCGACGCTGAATGGCATTGCCGTATCGCGTCCATTTATTACTTGTAAGCATTCCGCGTAATAGCGTAGTTGCTTGAAGTGCTCGTTGTTCCCGGGCTGCCCATTTGCCCTTCTCATGCTGCTCCGAGAACATAGGTAAATGCGGTGAGCTCATTGATCATTTCCGTGTGGAGGAAAAATTTGCCTTGCGTAAGGGTTCTGCGTATAGGGGAGCCGAGACACCATTCCCAGCGGGGACGATGTCGAGCTGCAACATAAGTGAAATAGCACATCAGACGTTGAACGCACACATACGCCACCACAATTCCCCCTTCTCCCCACGCAATGCTTCCATCAGATTGGAGGTGATACAACTCGTTGCCGTCTTGATCGTGGCGCCGCGCCCGGTGTCGTTCAATTGAAGTAGGGGGTGGCGGAACGCGGATCCCGGACCTGAAAAAAAAAGTTTGAAACTCGAAATCAACGATTAAAATTGGCAATCAAGAGAACATTTCTGGTTAGGTTAAGAAGGCAGAAAGTACCGCTAGTACTGAAGATCGCACCGAGGATCACTCAACGATGCCTAACATGAGACATTCGATTCACTAGTAGTCTAGAGAGAAATACGCATTTTTTTTATTGAGTTTGATACCATGGGCAATGGCTAGATGAAGCAAGACAATAAGATGATCTATCGAGTATCGACTACAGACGACTCGGAACTCGGAGACGTCTAACGGGTACACAGCAATACAAAAAGCAATTTACTGTAAGAAGACTACTCACGTTGGAACAGATGGTCACAAGAATTCTTGACGGAGGCGCACTGTGCACCAAAGGCATGGCAGATGCTTGAAACAGGGACCGAAGGGCTTATTTTTGGGCCTGGTGCAAACTCTGCAATCGTCACAAAAGTCTCGGTTCTGGTGGGCAGTGCAACAATTGAGCAAGGCGTCCGTATCTGAGGAGGCCCACTGGGCACTGGCCCAGGCAACGAGCCACTGAACGACACCCACATCAAAGTCTCAACATAGCCAAATCACTATATGTACGTGTACAACACCATCCCGCCAACCACACACTGGTGTCTCCGCCCGCGTCTTTGTATGTTGGGCGTTATAAATGCTGTTTCCAAAAAAAAGGGCGTATATCTGGTATCTTTACCTGCTTATTCTCTGAAAAATAAACATATGTGGGTAACATATGCTATATTTGGAAGTGGGAGGGGGTTCGAAAACAAAAAAGTTTGACTTGTAGTACAGTACTCAATTTTTGTCCCGCCACCCCCTTGATTGCTCTGTCACTGTCACTGTCAAGACTGTTGGACCTGCGGGATCGCGGGCTAAATGAATGTGCCTGGCATAAGCCTGATCATGATCGCCTGATCAGCGGTGTCAATTGTTGGAACTTGATGTTACAGTCGACTCTCTTATAAGGCATACCCCCTTCGGAGTCACTCAGAGGTATGCCTTACAAGGGAGTAAGCCGTGTTGGGGTGACTTTAAAAATAGCTCATGAAAAATCACGAAAAATCACGAAAAAGTTCTGATGATCTAGAGTACTTGTAGCTTATGTACGATGGAAATAGTCAGTTATAACTGTCTCCTTCATTCCCCTGAATTGTTCCAGACAGATTTGATGGCTGAAAGTATTGAGAAGTCCTTCGAGTTTGCGGGCAATTGGGTCATTGACTGTGTCAGTGTAATCGGTGAGCAACGAGATGGCCCGGAGGGCCTCACTAGGGGTGGGATGACGCTTAATGGGGTCAGGGTCGGAGTCGTCATCGCCACTCGTGATTTCGATTTCGATGTTTCTCGCGCTCGCGTTTTTTGTGTGCATCCATCACCGCCTTGAAGATCTTGTCGTCTGTGGTTTCATCAATGAGCTCCATTTCATCTATGCTCATCCGAAGAAGTTATGTATTGTTTGTCAGCAAGTTGAGTGAGCAGATGGTCCCTTTTGACTGAAATTTTGTTTTGGAGATTTCTCAGACCATTTCTAAGGACATCCAGAGGCATTGGAGGCAGTGGGATGAATGTTTTAATTCCGAAAATGTGGCTAAATTCAACATTTACGAGCCATGCGGCCTATGCCCTTTCGGTCGAGTGAGCTATGCCCTATGCCCTTTAAGGGAGGTATGCCTTATTACCTCGATTTCCCTGCGAACACAGTCGGTCATCACGAAATCCTATGCCTTATTGTAGAGTATGCCTTATCATGGTAGATGACTTATAAGGGAGTCGACTGTAGCCGGATTTTTTTGCTCAGGCTGGGCGTCCTCAAGCTCGGCGGATGATAGCCGTCGTTTGACTATCACATTGGCGGTTGATAGGCGCTTCTAGGTTACACAAAATACAACAGATAACGTTGACTTCAAGTCATGCCATCAGACCTGCCATCGACTCCGGGGTTTTTATCACTCCCGCCGCAAACCACGCTCTGCTTTGAGGGCCTATTGAACGCCTCATTAGGCCTCATCCCCAAAAGACGTTAGATTCTCGTGCCGGTGATGGGGAGGGTACGTATCGCACAACTGCACCCACGGATTCAGGGGTGTATGTTCACTTCTGTATAGATCATGGGAGTCTCGCTTCCAGTATTTAAATCTCTCAGGAGGTCACATTCGATATTCACTTTCACTTCCCCCTACCCTCGGACTCTGGTTGGGTCACTCGTGACCTGTATACCCTGGCTCTTTGTTCTCGTTCGCTACACCTCCGCATTCGAGAACAGCAATGGGTTCGTCTCCAAACGGGCTCTATACGGCCTTCTCTTTCATTGGTTTCGTGTTGTGTGCCATTCCCTTCTACTGGCACCTTGAAGGTGCGTGCAGGTATTTTGCGTGGTCGGAAGGTGGTCTAAGAATGAGTGACACAGCATGGAATGCGGGCACCTGTTTGTACATGGCTTGGACAGGTCTTGGGTGCCTCATGCAGTGCATCAACTCGATTGTCTGGAATAACAACATGATCGACAAGGCTCCGGTCTACTGTGACATCTGTGAATATTTCAAACCTCCTTCTCTCGAACGTTCATTGAATTAGCCCACAGCAATCCGGATTCAAATTGGGCTTGATGCCGCGATCCCTGCATGCATGCTGCTATCAACCGTCGTCTGTATAAGATCGCTACTGCGAAAGCGGCAGTAATGCCCACAAGAGCAGAGAAGCGCCGCGCAGTCATAATTGATTTGCTTATTGGCCTTGGCATTCCAATTCTCCACATAGCAGCCCGTGAGTGAACTAGATCATATACCTTCGACCGATTATTTATGCGGTTCAACGCAGACTATGTTGTTTCTGGACATCGTTACAATTTGTTCGAAGATTTTGGCCCTTACCCTGCACTGTGAATACGATACCATCCTACTTCCTCGTCTTCGCGTGGCCCGTGACGATCGGCGTTGTATCTTTTTTCTATGCTGGTGAGCGACTTGGCTCGGTTTCGCGCTTTAATGTCATCTCTCATTAACACAGCCAGGTCCATTTATGCATTCTACAAACGACGATGTCGGTTCAAGGAGATAATGTCATGCAACCCCGGGCTCGATCGTAACCGCTACATCCGCCTGATGATCCTTTCCTCCATGGACATACTTGGAACTATTCCGATCGGGACGTATTATCTCGTGTACAATGTGCAGCAGGGCGTCAGGCCTTGGGTGAGCTGGGCGGACACGCACAGCAATTATTCTCGGGTCGTCCAGGTCCCAGGTTTCATTTGGCAGAGCGACCCTTCAACGGTTCAGGTGCTCGAAATGTTCCGCTGGTCTCTTGTCGTGTGCGCGTTCCTGTTTTTCGCGTTCTTTGGCTTTGCCCGTGAGGCCCGCCAAAATTATCGTCACGTGTTCACGTCGCTCGCCGGTCGGTTTAAATCGTCGAACGAATCATCGTTGTACGTACGCAGTCTAATGTACTAATCTTGACACATGCGCTCACCTCCTTTCAGCACTTCATCTATCCCTCACATGAGGAGCAAAGGTGGTGGCGTCCCCAGCTCTGCGGTCACATCTCAAGACAGGCACAGCCCGAGAATTTCGTTTTCCAGCCAAACTTCCATCCCGTCAACTTCCATCACTATCGACCTTGCTCCCGATTTGAAGGTCGACCAGTATTCACTATCGGACTCGGCGGGGTTATCACCTGTAGATGGCTTTAAGCCCGAGCTGCATGGCGAGATCGCCCCCGGGCCCGTAGTCTGTCCTGCATTTATTCCACCTCATCAACGCGACAATACCGAACATGCCGCCCTCCCGAACTCTAGCGATGCCACTGACTCGGTCTGAACTCCTCTCCCCCGCAGTTTCCTTTATTCCGTTCGTGGTATTTCTTCTTCACCCTTAAATGTTCCCTTGTTTGCGTGTATTTCAACATTTTTTCATTCGATCCTCTTCTACATCGTATTCTTACCTCGCACCCTAGTGTACTACCTTTGTAATATAGACGGTCTTAGATACGGAATTACAATGTGAATATGTGAACAATTGAGTCCGAAAAAAAGTGTCGCATTTGAGGAGCGGAGATCAGTGAAGGCGGAGCATCATAAAAAATACATACTGTAATTCTTTTTGAGCTTTATAAAGTTTTTATGAAGTCAAAAAAGGTAAAAAGTCCAGAGAAAGTTGTTTTACAACCTTTTGATTTTAGAAATTCTCCCTATACTGTAAAGCTAAAAAGTTCAAAAAGTTGTAAAGTTTTTTGTATTTTTACTGATGGACCAAACTCTCAGAGGCTACTCACTCCAGTAGAGACAGGACCGGAGCTACATACGTTAGCTGAGCAATGAAAAAAGGAGCGTTGTATTACTATCCTCCGTTGATGAAAGAAAGGACTGTGGTCTCGCGTTGGTGTCTGTGATCTAATCAATCGCATAGGCCGGCCTTACAACTTACCGGACGGGAGTCGTCTCCAGCCGGTTCAGTCACATTTTCATCGCATTCGTGATTGTATGGAACAAAAGCACGATAAAAAGAGACCCAGTCTACTGTGATATCTGTGTGCTCCCAATATTTTGTCCCTCCGAGTCGGGCGTTCACGAAACATCCCTCAGCAACTCATTTCCGAGTCATCATGATGCTTCCTCCCAGCCTGCACACCCCGAGTAGCCCACCAGCCCGCATAAGATACCTACGCCGAAGGCCAATATGCACGCTGGGAGGAGATAAACGTCATGCGGTCATAAATAATTTGCTCATTTGCCTTGACATTCCAGTGTTCTAGAAAATACGTCGGCAATTTCTGGCTGGATCATCATCCTGGATGGCCTCTTCAGGCCACGCACAGTCCGTTTTTCACCCATGTCCGCCTCAAAGAGGGCCACTGTGAAACCGAGACCGTGGTCAGCATGATCACATCGGGAACGGAAAACGGAGAATCATCGTACGACCACTGATTTTCGGGGACTGGATGACTAGCTGATTGCACTCCTGAGCGCAATGAAGGTACCGACTGCGCACAGTTTGACGGCCGAGTTGTGTGTCTAGTGAGTGTTTAGTGAAGCAAGCCGAGAGGGCGCGCGAGTGCAGTTCAGAGGAAGAGGAAACTCAAGGGGAAATAGGAACAGAAGGAGCAGCGAAGATTAACTGCAAGAATAACCGAAAGCGAGGGGGCAGCGAGGGGAGCTCTTGAGGATGAGACGAGTGAGAGCGAGACGAAACAAGGAATGCGGAAAGGAAACAGCGGACACAGAGAGTCTTGCAGTCGGAACACCAGACGGCGCCGTAGCCCAGATGGGTGTCGACAGGTAGGAAACGCTTTGAGTCGAGAGATGGTAGGAGAGAGAGAGAGCGAAATGAAGGCGCGACCATACTAAGAAAACGTAAAAATCGAGAAGGCGAGAATGACCCAATACTGCTCTCTGAGTCGTAGGGACACTACGGTTAAGTCTTATACACATGCATTTCCTACGTACCGGTGGGTCCGAACATTCACAAAGCCGTAAGTCGCCGCGTCACTCGTTACCTACGTGGCAGGGCTCGCTACCACGATGGCTGTCCGAAAGACCGTATGTACGCAAAGGTTAGTACAGCAAAAAAAATAATGCAAAAGGGGACGCAGGGGTATGTTGAGCGCGTTTGACCAAACCGGGTGATCCGGCCAGGCGGTGAAGCAGTGAAGTCCGAGGGAGAAAGGATTCTAGAAGGTGGACAAGGACGAGGGAATAGCCTTGTTGAAGTCGTGTTCGGGTCGTGTGGTTGCTGTGACGTGGGAAGCGAAAGGGAGAGGCGTTGAGGATGGGGGCTACCAATGGCCTGAGAGAGGAAAAGAGATAAAAAAGCACGACGGCACAAGGACGAGTAAGACCCAGTAGGAGGCTGGGGAGGATGTAAGGAGCGTTGGATGTCTTTTCGCAGGACGCTAGATGGATGGACGCGTCGCCGCTTACGCGCTTACGGGTTCCGACTCGGAGCCCAGGCGGATAGCATTCCTTACACTGGACCTCAAGACTTACACAGGGAAATACATTTATTCTAGGTAATCCTGTCCTCACATCGAGGAAATGTGGTGGCCCGATAGAGGTACAAATATGAAGCATGAAGCTTGCATGAAGGCCAGTTTTCGCGGGTGACACTGAGCGCTCATCGCGCTCATCATTAGGTAAGATGGCGGGAGATCGTTTCATATTGCCAATCATTCAGTTTCAAGGGTCGGCACAAGGTGAGCGTGGCACCATTTGTGAACGGAGGGCGCAGCACATGGATCCCATGGAAGAGTCACGGGGTAGAAAATTGAAGCCGTCCGTACCTTGGTGGTTGGGGGCCACCGGCCACCTGCCAGTGGGCCGTAACTTGAACGCGTAATGGATCACGGCGCTCGAGCTCGCCGTCATCCGTCGCTCATCATCCAAGTGCGCTCTGCTCTGTCAAGACACAGGTCCAGCTCCGAAGTGGTGTGGCGAACTTGGACAGAGAAGCTAGCCAACATTGCCTGCCAGTGACGTGCCCCACAACAAAGGGAACAAACCGAGATGAGTGGATCAGTCGTTGAGAACTTCAATAAATTGACACCATGAAGCTCTGAGAACAAGGTGAAATCGATACGTGTGCCTATGATGTTCTGGGCCTGGCAGGGAGCATCTGACCACGGAAGAAGCGTTTCACCAACGATCATATCAGTGATAAGCACTGCTCGATGCCGTAACGCTTGCCGTGCGCCGCAAGGGACGTTGGTGGGTGGGAACACAAAAGTGCCAACAACCAACTGGAGCCAACGGCATCTGTCGCGGATTCCAGCGTCTATCAAGGGTTGTCTCCCGAGCCATATGTTCTGCTCCTGTTTGGGCAGGCACATTGCCGTCTCATTTCCAAAAGACGTCGGATCGCTGCGAGGAAGATGGAGCATACTAGTATTGCGGTACACAGTAGCAGGCCAAGTACAATTTCCACGAGGGATGTCTACTTCTGTACCTGGGCTTAGGCTAGGTGCTCAGCTCTCTGGTTCTTAAAGCTCTCAGGACGGTGGCTTTGACAATCTTGTTCCATCCTCTGCCCGACACTGGCAACTTGAAGTCATTTTTATCTCTCCGGTTCTCCAACTTTTTGTCCACCCTTGCGTTCGAGAACCACAATGGGTACCCCTCCAAATGAGCTCTATACTGTTTTATCCTTCATTGGTTTCGTGTTGTGTGCCATTCCGTTCTATTGGCATCTTGAAGGTATGTTACCTGGGAGGTGTTCTCGCGACTTGTGTACAGAGTCTAAAGCAATACCGGCTAACAGCTTGGAATGCGGGTACTTGTTTGTTCATGGCTTGGACTGGTCTCGGCTGCCTCATCCAGTCCATCAACTCGATCGTATGGAACAAAAATGTGATCGACAAGGCTCCCGTCTACTGCGACATCTGTAGGTTCATGATATTCTCGTCCCTTGGGCGTTCAATGAACCATCCCACAGCATCCCGTATTCAAGTAGCGCTCAATGTCGCGGTCCCAGCCTGCACACTTTGCATCACTCACCGCCTCTTCAAAATCGCTACGGCAAAAACTATGATGCCCACAGGAGCCAAGAAACGCCGCGCAGTCATGACCGATTTGTGCATCGGGCTCGGAATTCCAATTCTCCAGATGATTCTCCGTGAGTTCGCTCAGCGGTCCACATTTAGATTGTTTTGTTTACACGGATGCAACAGAGTATGTTGTTTCGGGACGTCGCTACCTCTTATTCGAGGATTTCGGTCCTTACCCCTCGACTGTGGGTATGCTACCATCCTTCTTCCTCGTCTTGGCGTGGCCTGTAGCAATTAGTGTTATATCCTTCGTGTATGGTGGTGAGTGACCTGGCTTACCTTCGTACCTTGGTAGTTCTGCGGCTCATTAGTCACAGTGCGAGCCATTTATGCGTTCTACAGGCGTCGACAGCAGTTGAAGGAAATAATGTCATGCAACCCTGGGCTCAATCGTGGCCGCTACTTTCGCCTTATGGCCCTTTCATCCATAGACATATTTGCGACCATCCCATTGGCCACGTATTACATGGTGAATGACGTGAAACATGGTGTCAGACCTTGGATAAGCTGGGAGGACACCCACAGCTACTACTCCCGCGTCATCCCGGTCCCGGCTTTAATTTGGAAGAATGACCCTGATGTGGCCCAAGTGCTCGAGATGTACCGCTGGTCACTTGTCCTGTGCGCGTTCGTGTTTTTTGCCTTCTTCGGATTTGCGGATGAGACCGCCAACAATACCGTCGCGTATTCACATCGCTCGTCCGTCGGATTGGCTACCCGACATCGTTTGGCACTTTCAGTGGATCCTCGCATGCGTACGTGGTTCAGGTGCTACTCTTGACCCATGAACCCACCTCTTTTCAGGAATCCGTCTCTCCCTCACATGAAGAGCAAAGTCGGCGTCACGGTCCATAAGGTTGCAGGGTCTGGTGACAGGTGCAACACGTCCGTTTCTTTCTCCGACCAACTGTCAATTCCGTCCACTCCCACCATTCATGACCTTGTGGCCGATTTCAAGACCGAACCGATTCTACCTTTGGACTCTGTTGGGTTGTCATCTGTGGATAGCTTCGAGCCCAAGCCGAGGGTCCAACCACCCCAGCCAGCGGTGACCATCCCAACAGCCCCTTCAAGTTCCGCGTCTGTTCTCCCTGGCACGACCGAGTCCACCATATACGAATACTCTAACAAAGCTGTCGACACGGTCTGAACACTTTTCATTCTCATTTCCCGTCATCTTGTTTCTTTGGATTATTCCTCTACCATGTGCGTTCACGTGCTCTCCTTGCATTTGCGTTTGCGTGTAGTTTATTATCATCCGGATTTCGACCATATCATGACTTTCGTCTACTAGTAACGTAGCTCCTTGGTAATTGTAATATAGGTGCGTCAAGATCTGAACCACAGTATGAACTGAGGCTTTCGATTCCGAAAGTCGAATTCAGGAAAGTGACATGCAGACGGACTCAGATCTCAGATTCGATCTAGCGAATATTCTGCTAGTTTTTGAAGACCAGAATCCTCCATTCAGTCAACTAGGCTTGAGGCTTGAGCGTCTTGAGCCCTTGAGGGGTCTTCAGTGCCGGAATCTCATAATCCTGGCAAAAAAGTAATGACAGAACTGTCTTGGAGTTGTTCCGTTCCGACAGGGGATCAGCTCATAACACCTACGACCAATCTCGTTCTGGGCTAAATGCGACATACAACATACAACGATCGCACCACACCCCCAATGGCCATCTGCCGGACTCGGACCCCCAGCCTTCTACCCAGGCTCAGATTCTTTCAACAGGAAGAGGAGCAAGGTACTGTGGACAAATGTCAGTACAGCTACGGACCTCAGTCTTTGAAGAATAGTTCAAGAAGTGGAGTGAAAGGCGACGACCAACCTAAGATTCAATTGTCTTCTTTTCTTCATTTTTGTTTTTCTGATTCTAACTTGATAGGCCGCATGTAGGCGAGAAGCTACAGTTTGAGTGGGATATCATATGTGAATGTGCATAATGGAGGGTGTCTGGTGGGACACCTTGGTCCTCTGGGTTCATTCGGTACCATCAGAGTCCTCCAGCTTGCGCTCCCGAAGTTACAACCTCATCCAGGCTTGAGTCCCTGCCAAGAATGCGCACGCAGCTGTACCTGCTCGGCACGGCACCCTCGCCCGCGATGGCGTGACCATTGAAGAGGTGGGTAACCATGGAAGGATGGCCCATGAATGGGTTGCTAGGCCCTGGTTGAGGGGGTGTCTTTTGTCGTCTGAAGGAGACACGAGGGCGAGACGATGGTAGATGTTGTCGTGTCGATTCCACCGCGGCCTAGCTGGTCCGCCAGACTGTGACAATCTCGATGCGTGCAGCGGCGAAGGGGCTGGCCTTCATCAGTGGGGTGATGTTTCACTTTGTCCGTCTTGTCAGACGCAGGGGGAGCTGAGAGAACAACCTCTATCAGGGACGGTTTCGTGCCTGCAACATGTCACGTCGACAGATTGTCAACTTTTTTCACGGCAATATAAACCCGGCTGTGCTCTTGGCATATTCCTTCAGGGCCACAATTCCAGCTCTGAAGGGGTACGGTGGAACCTTGGCAGATAAGTGATCCGACATTAGTATGAGTTGTGTTCCCTGATAAAAGGCGTGGTGGGATTTGATGTCATTTGGGACTGAAATATGAGGCATCGACAAGTTAACGACGTTTCCACCATGCCCACGACAAGTCATGCAGAGTTTGACGGCGAACTCGACCCTGGGCGATGTTTCACCAATTTCACCACCGGCCGGCGCCGTGCGGATAACTTGCCACATTGGGCGTGATGCGCGTGATGGCGTGGCGCGAAGGCTCTCAGGCCTCCCTCCCGTCTATCAGGTTTGCCGTAAACCCTGCTCCGTTTAAGGAGGGCCCCTATACGTCTCATTCCCGAAAAGATGTGTGGATTGATGCTAAGTACACCTGCACGTCAACCGCAAATTCAAAGGGATGTCGACTTGAGTACCTGAGCTCCGCGGTCTGGGTGCTCCGCTCTCACTCCATAAAGTTCGATGGAAGATACACTTGGTATTCACCTTCGCCTCGCCCCATCCGAGTCCTCCGCGAGTCACTTGTATACCCCTGCTTCACCCTCGGTTTTGTCCAGTACACTTTCGCATTCGAGGACTAATGTGGGCCGCTCCAACCGAGGTTTATGCTGTCTTCTCTTTTATCGGCTTCATTTTATGCGCCATCCCCTTCTACTGGCACCTCGAAGGTACGCGCAACTAGTGTTTGACGTACAGGGTCCTAAAAATGGGCGGCACAGCATGGAATGCGGGTACATGCTTGTACATGGCTTGGGCTGGTCTCGGATGTCTCATGCAGTTCATCAACTCGATCGTATGGTACGAAAACATGACCGACAAGGCTCCGGTATACTGCGATATCTGTAGGGTTTATTACTTTGTCCCTTGATGGTCCACTGAAACATTTCGTAGCGACCCGAATTCTGGTAGCGCTCAATGTCGCGATCCCTGCTTGCTCACTTTGCATCAACCGCCGCCTCTTTAAGATTGCCACGAGGAAAATTATGATGCCTACAGGAGCAGAGAAGCGCCGCGCCGTCATAACTGATTTGCTGATTGGCATTGGCATTCCAGTTCTCCAGATGATACTTCGTGAGTATACTCGGCGATCTACCTTGAGCCGATTGTTCACACGGACGAAGCGTAGAGTACGTTGTTTCTGCGCGTCGTTATGAGATACTCGAGGATTATGGCCCATACCCGGTCACTGCAATGGTGCTACCATCCTTCTTCCTTGTATGCTTGTGGCCCATTGTTATCGCGATTATATCTTTCGTCTATGGTGGTAAGTAACTTTCCTTGCCTTCACACTTTGATGGTGCGATTCATTAGCCACAGCCAGGGCCGTTTATGCATTCTACAAGCGTCAACGACAGTTCAAGGAGATAATGTCATGCAACCCTGGGCTCAATCGTGGACGCTACTTCCGCCTCATGATCCTTTCCTGCCTGGACATATTCGGAACTATCCCGTTGAACCTGTATTATATCGTGAAGAATGCGACGCTGGGCGTCAGACCTTGGATAAGCTGGGACAATATCCACAGGGACTATTCCCACGTCATCCTGGTCCCGAGTTCCATTTGGAAGTACCACCATGATATGGCCCAAGCAGTGGAGCTGCATCGCTGGGCGCTTGTCATGTGGGCGTTCCTCTTTTTCGCGTTCTTTGGCTTTGCGGAAGAGGCTCGTCGAAATTATCGTCGCGCGTTCAGATCGTTCATCGGTCGGGTCGGCCGCTCCACATCGTCCGGCACTCTCAACAATTCATCACAACCGTATGTTGCTCAATGTACTTATCGCGACCCGGGCGTTCACCTCTTCTCAGCGCGTCGTCTCTCCCTCATATGAACAACAAGGGCCGTATCACGGTCAATGTGGACCTAAGGTCCAGGAAAGCTTCAACCCATCCATTTCGTCCTCTGGCCAGCTTTCATTTCCGTCCGCTTCCGCCACTAATGACCCTAAACCTGACCTCAAGCTCGGGCAACATTCACCTTTGGACTCCGCGGAATTGTGCTCTGTAGATGGCATTGCGCCCGAGCCGCGGGTCCAGTTAACCCAGCCTGCAGCGACCACCCCAATAATTTCTCCTGAATACGTTCTGCCTGATCACCCCACTGGCACTGAGACGACCAAAACAACTATATGTGCATATTCTAGCGATATCACCTACAAGGTCTAGATCGTGTTCCCTTTCATGGCCCTATAACTTTCTTCGGACTTCTTTGCGTCTTGTGTACTAGTACGTTGCCACTTCCAACACTGCACCCTCTTTTCTTGTACAAGTTGTACTTTAAACGCGTGGATACCACTGGCATTTCCAACGCGTTGAACGGGACAGTAGTGTGCCGCGTTTTACTGAAACAATACTTTATTTATTCTTTCGCGTACTCCGGTGACCAGACCTCGTTTATCACCCTACTAGATTACAGTAATGTACTGTAACTTCTCCTTGTACGAAATTACCGCTTGGTGGCGGAGTTCGGACCGCCATCGCCGCGACGCCTCCGCATCTTCCGTAAGTCCATGTATCCGGCGGCCGACGGCAACCCGTCGCAATCCATCGGCGCCGTCACATAAGATTGCACGGCGGACGGTGTGATGGTCACAAGAAGAGAAGCGCCACGTGCCACGTGGTCACAACTGACCTTGGGTTCCAATTCTCTAGGCCGGTGGGTGCATGAGCCTAGTGCTCGCCGAGTGATTTCAACTATTCATCCAATATTGACTTTTGATGGGGATGCAACGCAGAATATGTTATTCTCCATTTCGCCGCAGCACCCCCGAGGATAATAGCCCTTACTACTTCATGGCCGTTATGCAACCGACCGTCGTTCTTCCTCCAAGTCTTCTGGGCGTGGCCTGGGGCGATTGGTATTCTATCTTTCATCTCCTGTGATAAGTGCGTTGGCTTTCCCTCTCCAGCTTTGTGTCACTGCTCATAGTTATATTACGCATCGTGCATTCTACAGGTGCCAACATCGTTATAAGGAGGGGGTCATGTCCTGTAGGCTTGGCGTGGCCCCTGGATACGCTTGATGGCCTTTTCTTCCCTAGAACCGCTTGGGAGTATTCCATCTAATATTGTAGCCACGGTGAAGCCGGGTATCACATCTTGGATTAGCTCATGCACAGAAACTATTCCCCGGTCGTCCGAATTCCCACTTTCGTTGGAAAGAACCACCTAGCTTGGACCAAGGTCGCAGAAAGTTCCGCTGGTTACTTGTCTTGCTATGTGACCTCCTCTTTTGCGTTCGTCGGCCTTGCTAGAGAGGCTTGCCGGCATTTATCGATATTTATCCCCCATGTGCACCACTCGCCTGCCCGTCGTATCAGTC
This sequence comes from Russula brevipes, assembly GCA_022496215.1. NCBI lineage: Eukaryota > Fungi > Basidiomycota > Agaricomycetes > Russulales > Russulaceae > Russula > Russula brevipes. Next base: position 304,255 of record WTXF01000015.1, on the reverse strand, counting down.
TACGTCGTCCGGTCTTTCCAATATGCCGTACGCAGCCCAAGTTCCACTGGTAGATCTTAAGTCATGCCCTCACCTCTTCTCGTCAGCAGCTCGTCACCACGTCACCCCTTCAAGCGAGAAAAAACCAACTTCAGCCCCAGTACTGACAACCTTTGAGCCAATTCCAAGATCGGGAAGGCTACGCCTTTGCGCCCCCCAGAATCATCATGTGTGGATAGCTTGAGCGCGATAGGCGGGCCAGTCACCGCAGCCAGTGGCAATCACCCGGTAGTCCCTTCTGCATATGTTTCTGCTTCGTCATTAGACAAGGTCGAATCTTATCCTAGTGACACCACCAGCACAGGCCCGAGTGCTACTCCCTTGCCTTGCCTGTCACTGTCATGTCGCTCTCGGAATCTCTTTCTTGACTGGTGTAGGTTCAAGCACTCATGCACCTATGTTTATTTCTACCACCATGCACGCCCCCTCCTATCCTTTGAATGGAGTACCAGTGCACCACCTTTCTCTGCAGCAATTCTATTTTTTGCCGTGGTTCGCTGAACCACTGCGCCACCGAGAAGTAACAAATGTATAGATAGAAGTTGGCGTAACGTACTGATCACGGTTTTCTCGGAGTTGTAAAGACTACAGGTACCGGGTCATAATGAAGCCGAATCTCACACTCTCATCACAGTCGTCTTGATTTGATTGATTTTAAATTTTTTGCGGAGAGTTCGTGAGTATTTTTGATGGTGGCTCGTTGGGGAGCGCCAAGGACAGTGATGCAACTCAGAGACCGGGATGATTTCGCATCACTCCTCAGCTGGCCAAAGATGACACTTTCCCCTGAGTCGGGCCACACCTGCTCAAAGTCGATATTTTTCAAGAGGCCTTCAGCATGTCTTCATACTTTGCGGTGAGCATGGGAGGGCGTCGTCCTAGAGTCAGGCCTATGTTTGGAGGCCCTCAGACACTTTCCGGAAATGTGGCCATACCTGATGCAGAAGACGGACGCGAGGCTCCTGCGATGGAGATTTACCGAAGGTGGTTCAAGGTGCAGCTATCACCTATAACGAACTGTGGTCTCATCCAGATCCCTTCGGCCATCCACTACATGCTTTCCTCATATTGACTGACTGGGTGCTCCCACATAACTGCGAGTCCTCATGGAAGCTCATCGATTTGTTGACTAGTACGGTGTGTTCAATGGTGTGCGGCGAGAATTCGAATTCGTCGTGTCCACAGGTTGGAGCCGTTTGGAATATCTTTGGGGATGTGTGTATCGACTCTGTAGTATTTAATGACCTACTAGTCATTCGTTGTCCCTCGTTCAACACTAACGAGTCACCATCGACGCCGTCACAGTCTTCAGTTGGATGCCATCGACCACTACAATCGCACTGGCAGGCAGGAGGAGGTCAGCAGCGTACTGTAGCGGATTGTTGCATGAGTTTTCCAAGGCGTAGCCCACGGCGTACCCGCTCAGGTTTGATGCACCCGTGAAAAAAAAAGGAGCCACCCGCATCCCTTCGGTCTCACGGTATCTCTTGGGCTATCTCTACCGCCAACTTTCAGTTCAACAGTCACCATGCATCAATGGGAAAAGAAGCCCCTCCTTGGTCGGTGAAGAGGTGGCCCCAAAGATCGTTTCCTGTTGGAACGAGGCCTACGAGGAGTCGAGCTCACTGCTCACTCGGACAGATGCATGTGGGACACCCAAGGATTTTTGATTGGTTACTGTCATTACGAGAAGATGCACCGTAGCCATGATGGGGTGGGGCAGCCTGAGAGTTCGTTTTCCCCAAGAGTCAACTTGAAGGCGCGTATGTTTGGGCTCCGCGAGCATCTTTTCACTATATCAAGTTATCAACGTATATCAACCTGAAACGCATGACCCACTTCAAGTTACGGGACTCAGTGACATAGCAAACGTCTTGCCATGGACGAACAGGTGTCATGTTCCACTGTCAAATCCTTCCCACGATCGGCTATCGGCTGGGAGATGTCCGGTCAGAGAATGCCTCGGTGTCATAGCCATTCAAGTTACTGCCACAAAAGGAATGAAATTCGAAAAGTCTACAGCAGTCACTGTGGTTGTCCGCTGCCAGTGGACGCCACAGCCATATCAAGGATGAGGTTCGATCCCCTCCTTTTTGATCGTATGGTGACCCTGCTATCGGCCAATTCAAAGTCGTGAGAGAGGAAGTTGTATGTGCTCCAAGTTGCCGCCACCCACTTGCATCCTCGTGATCATCGTCTTTGGTTGGGTGGGAGAGTTAGCGCGGTCCGTGCCTATTCAATGGCATTAGTCCAAGGCCCATGGAAAACGTCCGTGCCGAAATACTTTCGCCACCCGCGTTTCAGAAGAGAAGGTGCTAAGGGCAGGCATCACGATCAGAAGACGGCGAAGCATTCTCTCCAGGTCGTCCAATGTCCTCCCCTTAGTGATGGCGACCTGGTAAAGGACGTCGAAGTTGCTTGTGAGCATACTCGCGAAGTGCGCATAGATTGTTGATCCCCGCAAGTCAAGGGTGGCGAAAATATTTCGGCACGCTGCAAGTCAGGAAGGAATGTGGTTGTTCGCATGCCATCCAAAGCACAGCAGCCACTGCAACTGGCAGTTTCGCGGAGTGTCAAGGTCGTTGATGCGATTACGTCAGGTGCCCGCCGTCGGGTTTGACGGGACCAGTCGTGGGTAACTTTAACAGTTCGCTATCAGAGCCTCACTGAGTCAGGCTGCTCGGGCTGGCCTCGGTCCTCATGCCGAAGTCTGAACGCCATCAACCCCACCACGCCACCACTGAAACTGATTCCGTTTCCTTTCCTATCTTATGTCCTGTCAGGCACGTTGAACTATTTTCAGCAGCTTCCCCACTATTGCCTCTCTAGACATAAACACTGCCCCTGTTTAGGATGGCATATGGACGCCTCATTTCAAACCGACATCAGGTCGCTGTGATTAGGATGACACGTATTTCATCGGATATGAGGTATCACACATCACTACCAGGCCAACTGTGGAGGCGATCAACTGAACGCCGCATCATATGTCTTCTTCTGTACCTGTGCCCAGTTCATCTCATTCCTTAAAGCTCTCAGAAGGATGCGTTCAACATTCACTCTTCCTTACTCAACCCTCTTGCGAGTCATCTCAGAGCTTCCGGGACTCTTTTTTGTTCATTACACCCTCGCATAAGATGCCTCCTCCACCGAACGAGCTCTATACAGCCTTCTCTTTCATGGTTTCGTACTGTGTGCCATTCCCTTCTACTGGCATCTTGAAGGTACGTGTAACCCAATGATGAAGTACGGTTCTAAAACAGGGCGGCTCAGCTTGGAATGCGGGCACTTGCTTGTTCATGGCTTGGACTGGTCTCGGGTGCCTCATGCAGGGCATCAACTCCATCGTATGGAGCAAAAACATGATCGACAAGGCTCCGGTTTACTGTGATATCTGTGGGCCCCCGATGCGTTTTCTCTTGAGTCTTCACTGAACTGAATCATGCTACAGCGACCCGTATCCAAGTTGGGCTCAATGCCGCCCTCCCGGCTTGTACACTTTGCATTAACCGTCGCCTCTATAAGATTTCTACGGCGAAGGCTGTGATGCCCACGGGAGCAGAGAAGCGCCGCGCGGTCATAACCGATCTGCTCATCGGCCTTGGCGTTCCGATTCTCCAGATGATATCGCGTGAGTTCGTTCTGCCTTTCACCTTCATCCAGTTGTTTACGCGGATGCACCGTAGAGTATGTCGTTTCTGGACATCGTTACAATTTACTCGAAGATTTTGGTCCTTACCAGACAACTGTGAGAATGTGGCCGTCCTTCCTCTTCTTCTGGGGGTGGCCGTTGGTAATCGGCATTGTATCTTGCACCTATGCAGGTGAGATACTTGGCTTGCCTTCACCTTTTCGTTCTGTTGCTTATCCGTCACAGTCAGGGCCATGTATGCATTCTACAGGCGCCAACAGCGCTTCAAGGAGATAATGGCATCCAATTCCGGGCTCAGCCGTGGCCGCTACATACGCCTGATGATACTTTCCTCCATGGACCTGCTTGGAACCATTCCGTTATCCTTGTATTATATTGTGAAGGATGCGAAGAGGGGTATGATCCCTTGGAAGAGCTGGCAAGACACCCACAGCCACTACCACCGCGTCATTCAGGTCCCAGCATTCATTTGGAAGAAAGATCGCGATTCGGCTCAGGCGCTCGAGATGTATCGCTGGTCACTCGTCCTGTGCGCGTTCGTCTTCTTTGCGTTCTTCGGTTTTGCAGAAGAGGCCCGCCAAAATTACCGTCGCGTGTTCACCTCGCTCGCCAGTCGTGTTGGCTACTTGACATCATCTGGCACGTTCAGCGGCGCCTCATCCAATCCGTAAGTATCTATATGTGCTTGTCTCTACCCCGTGCCCTCATACATTTTCAGAACGTCATCCCTTCCCCACATCGAGAGGAAAGGCGGCGTCGTGGTCCATGTCGTTACGACGTCTGGAGAAAAGTGCAGCTCGTCCGCTTTGTCTTCTGACCAACTTTCAATCTCGTCAATTCCAACCAACGATGAATTTAAGTCTGATTTCACGACCGAGCAGTATCTACAGTCGGTTTCCATCGGATCGTCTTCCGTGGTTAACCTCGAGCCCGAGCTACAAGCCCAGTCAATCGAGTCGGCGGTAACTAGTATGCCGGCAGTCCCGCCGACCTCTATACCTCCTCATCTTCCCGACACGATCAAACCAACCACACGGGCATACTCTAGCGACGCCATTGACAGGGTCTAGAGCCACCCCCTTCCACCTCCGGCCATTCGCTCTTCGGATCCCTTTTCTACCGCTTTCAAGCATTCTCAATTTCACAGCTATCAGGACGGCCATCTTTCTTAGTTTTCACAGCTATTTTATGCCCGTATTCGTTCAGTTTCTCCCATACGTGGCCTCGATTCTCACACTACTTTATGGCACCTTTGCAATATAAATATACTGTAGATAGATAAATGTACGGAAGGCCGGTTCGGGTGTGAACTTTTGAATCCGGGAATAACTCTCGACCCGGATTTGAAATACAAAATCCGCACGAGGTGTTTTTTTTTTTGGATTCGGTTTCATATCATGTACCTAAGACACAGAAGCGGTCACACGGCGCAGAGTCGGTAATCGAGAGAAATGCCCTGCTCGCCTTGACTGGCTTAACTTCACCATTTCTATACAAGGACGCGGCCGGCCACCACTCAGAGACTGCTGTCAAGCCGAGGTTCGGCTTGGAAATGCACACCACGTGAGTGAGCCCAGCCCAGGCGTTAAATAGCGACTCGTGACAATGGTGGTGCTTTCATTCAGAGAACCGCGTAGGAACCATTCACCGCAACCACGACATGGCTCATTGTGAACTTGAAGGATCACAAGGATACGACAGTAACGACATCGTGTGAAGCCGTTCAGTTCGACTCGGTCCACAGGTCCACAGCCGGTCATTAGGTCATTACCAATGACCGTAGCTTCTACTAAGGCTTGCTTTCTCTTTCTCTAACCGCGAGCTACACTCCTTGTAGGAAGGAGAGGCCGCACGCCATTCAGAGTCGCATAGACCCCGAAGGCCAGTTTCGCAAAAGTGCTGCATACGAAGGGATGCAAGTGGGGACTCGGAACTCGTGCGCGGAGAAGTGTGCTAACAGAAAAGGGAACAAAAACACGGAATGATGAAAAGGTGGACGGATCAATTTATCAACACGATCAATATCGATCAATGCTGGCATGAATTTCACCAGGACTTATGGTGTCACGAGGCTACTAGTACAACCGCCAACTAGGATCCGTTCTTCAAACGTACAATGAATCGCATCCATTGGATTTCAGCATGGCGATTCATTGGCGAATTATCTGACCAGGGGAAGTGTTTCACAAGTTGATCATCAGTGGTCTAGCTAGTGATAAGCTCACAAGCGAGAGGGGTGGGAATGTAAAGTACACCGAGCAAGCTGATGCGCATCAAATCTAACGTTAACTTCAGCTTCTATCAATGGGTTACCGCTCTGGCCGCAAACACTGCTCCTCTCTTAGGAAAGTCCAGAAACGCCTCATTCCCCAAAGCGGTCAGGTCTCCGTGATGCATCTGAGGGTGGTACGTATTGCACAGATTGAAGGTACATACTAGCACGTTAACTGCAAATGCAGGCCAGATGCTGTCTTCTGTTCCTGTCAGGGCTGCACCCTTTGCTCTCATTTTTAAAGCCCATAGGAGGGTGCAATCGACATCCATTTTCACCTTGCTCCATCCTCCGGCGGGCCATCTGTATACCTTAACTCCTGTAGTTCTTATCCATCACACCCCCGCGCTCGAGAACGACGATGGGTAACACCCCTCCGAACGAGCTCTATACCGTCTTTTCTTTCATTGGTTTCGTGTTGTGTGCCATTCCTTTCTACTGGCACCTCGAAGGTAAGTGCAAGTATTCTGCTAGTTGATGCACGCATGTTAAGAACACATCGCACAGCTTGGAATGCAGGTACTTGCTTGTACATGGCTTGGACCGGTCTCGGATGCCTCATGCAATGCGTCAACTCTATTGTATGGAACAACAACATGATCGACAAGGCTCCGGTCTACTGTGATATCTGTAGGTTTTGTTACTTTGTCCTTTTGCGCGGTTCACGGAACCAGTTCCCAGCGATTCGAATTCAAGTAGCGCTTAATGTCGCGATCCCTGCTTGCTCACTTTGCATCACCCGCCGCCTCTATAAGATTGCCACGAGGAAAGTTATGATGCCTACAGGAGCAGAGAAGCGCCGCGCGGTCATAACTGATGTGCTCATCGGCTTTGGCATTCCAATTCTCCAGATGGTCCTCCGTGAGTACGCTCGGCCTTTCGCCCTTCATCCAGTTGTTTACTGGTACGCGGATGCAACGTAGAGTATATCGTTTCTGGACATCGTTACGATTTATTCGAAGATTTTGGCCCTTACCAGACAACCCTGACCATGCTGCCGTCCATCTTCCTCTTCTGGGGATGGCCAGTGGTGGTCGGCATTGTATCGTCCATTTACGGTGGTACGTGAACTGGCTTGTCTTGGCACTTTGCAGCCGCGGTTTATTGGTCACAGGCAGGGCCGTTTATGCATTCTACAAGCGCCGCCGTCAGATCAAGGAGATAATGGCGTCCAACCCAGGGCTCAATCGCGGCCGTTACTTTCGCCTCATGGCCCTTTCCTCCTTGGATGTAATGGCGACCATCCCTATATCTTTGTATTATATTATACATATGGTGACGCGCGGCCTCGTACCTTGGAAAAGCTGGGACGACACCCACGCCAGCTATTCCCGCGTCCGCCAGTTCCCAGGCTTCATTTGGAAGAACAATCCCAATACGGCCCAGTTGCTCGAGATGTATCGCTGGTCGCTCGTCCTGTGTGCGTTCGTCTTCTTTGCGTTCTTCGGATTTGCAGAAGAGGCCCGCCAAAATTACCGTCGCGTGTTCACATCGCTCGCCAGTCGTGTGGGCTACTCGACGTCATCTGGCACTTTCAACGCCTCATCCCACGCGTAAGTTAGGTTTAATGTGCCCGTCTCCACGAGTGCCCTGACCTCTTTTCAGGAACGCGTCTCTCCCTAACATGGAGAGAAAGGGCGGTGTCCCGGTCCACATCGTTACAAAATCTCAACATAGGCGCCGCTCGTTCACCTCATTCTCCGATCAACTTTCAATCTCGTCAACTTCTGTCGGTGGTAAACTGAAGCCTGATTCCAAGAACGAGCAATATTCCCATTCGGACGCCACTGGATCGTCCTCCATGGAAGACCTCGAGCCCGAGCCACAAGCCCAGTCAGTTGAGCCGGCGGTAGCTATACCAGCAGTCCCTCCTACGGCTGTTCCGCCTCATATTTCTGACACGATCGAATCGACGATACGCACATACTCGAGCGATGCAACTGACAGTGTCTAAAGTCTCCTTCCATTTCTAACCATTGTAATTTGTTTCTCCTGGTGCGGATTCCAGCGGTTTGTTCTCTGCGGCCCATGTATCTTTACTGCCATCGTTGACACGTCAAAATGGGGCCAACCATGTACTACATTTTGTTGTAGCAATATTTCGTGCCTTAATTCGTTCAATCTCTTAGCACTGCTATAATATAGACAAATAAAATACACACGAAACTTTTTGAGAATTTGAACATCCAAGTTGATCTAGAACTGAGGTCGACCTGTGAAGGGGGCTTTGACATAAATCGTTCTCCCTGTTGAAACATGCAAGGGCGCGCCGGTGAGTTTGGGAGGAGAGAGATCCAGGTAGGAGAGGCAAGCGAGGAAGAAGAGGAAGGTCGGACAAGACAAGGAGCGACTGGAGAGAGCACGAGACAAGAGCCACAAGAGAGAGAGCAGGCGAGGAAAGAAGGGAAGGCGTGAGAAGATGAGGGAAAGAGAGGCGGCGAGAGAGGGAGAAATGATGGGAGAGAACGAGAGGGAAACGAGCGACAAAGAGAGAGGACCCAAAGTCAGATGAGTCGACGCCAGAGCCCAGTAGCTCCAGCAAACGTCCGCAGGTCGAAGCAGTCCAGACTAGATGAAAGGAATTCTGCAGAAGGAATGAGGAAAGGGATCAGACGTCTTCCAAGGCACAAAAAACCAACACTGCCATTTCTCGAAGGTCTCTTGTCCTCATATACAGTGCGGGTGCCCCTACTTCGGCCGATGTCAAGGTTAACTAGGAAGGTTGAAAGGAGTTCGGTGTGGAATGTGGGTGGATAATTGAAGCGTGCTAGGGATCTGCATGGCTGTCCAAAACCGAGTAACAAAAACGTTCTTCCGAGTGTCGGTGGGTCGGCCAGACGCGTGGCTATTCATGTGGAATAAGTAGAACGTCTCCTATGGCATTGCTAGAGTTAGGAATTGAAAGAAAGGCATACTATAGTTCTTCTAGAGTCAGGGAAATCCCCCACGTCGTCGAAGAGGCGGTGGTTGTTGGCAGTGGTCGCTCGGAGAAAGGGCTCAGGCGCTCCCGAAACCTCTCGTTTGAGAGCCTCAGCGCTCAGCGCTAGCCCTCCTTGCTAACATTGACTTTCAAGTTGGCTGACAAAAGCCCAAGCGGTGGTCAGGTTCCATATCTCGATGTTGCCTGTGTGAGAATCCTAGAGCGGTGACGTCCAAGTTGGGCTTTAAAATAACCATGAGCCGAGCCCAGAGTCCGCGCAGTTTTGTTTCCTCGGGAGAGTCGCATAGGATCTGTTCGCTGTGCCGACGACAAGACTCGTTTCATTGGCCGATGACTGGGCGTTGTCTGACGAGTTTAAGTTGGGGGCTCACTTTCCAATACTTCACGCTCACGACGTAATGACCCCATTTTTTTCACTAAGGCCTACCTCCTCCAGCCATGAGCTATGTTCTTGTAGGAAGGAGAGATGCAAGGTATTGGGTCGATTGCTTTGTTAGATCTAAACCCACGGCCTTGATACGTAGCCATACAGATGACGGTAGGGCAACCTCCCTTGCACAAGAGGAAAAGTGTGCGCTGCTCTTTGTGCTCTGGAGCGAGGCGGGTTGTACTTGGCGGTAGGTAGGCCGGAGATTCAGCAGCACTGTGATGTAAGGGAAGGAAAACGAGATGTACCAGAAGTAAAACTGGCGCTGACTATGACATCGCCCTCGGGATACGGTGCTGTTCAGTTGCCATAACTACACATTATTGCACACGGTTCCGCGGTCTCAACGATGAGCCACGTTCGGTCCATCTCAACAAAGTGCGCCCAGTTATTCATGCTTAATGCAGCGTATGTCCTATCGGACCATCGTTACATCTTATTCGAATGCTACCGTGATTATGCCGCCGGTTCATTTCCTCTATGATGATCACGCTCGCCCCCAGCCCTTCGGTGTTGCAGCTCATTAGCGCATTACCGCTCATAGGCCCATTTATGCATTCTACAAGCACGGTCGTCGGCACAGAGAGTTAAGTACTGGATACTGTCATCTGGCTGTGGGCTCAACCGAAGTCGCTACTCCGTCTGATAGCCCTTTCTTCCCTGGACGTACTCGTAAACATTCCGCTAGGGATGTACTTTGTTGTGCCGAATAGATCCCTGCTCTCGTTTGGAGGAACAATTTCATACTGCATCAGGACCTGGAGCTATTCCGCTGGGCAATTGTCCTAGCTGCATTCGCTGTTTTCGCATTCTTCGGTTTTGGCGATGAGGGTCGTCATCATTACCGTCTGGTGTACCACTCACTGGCCTGTCGCATGGGACGCCTTACGTTGTTTGCGCCATCCAACGGGTAATTGCACGTGTACGTAGTGCTGTGCCAGTGCCATGTAGGCTGCCTGTCCAAATTCATGCGCTCACCTCTTGTCAGCACTCCGTCTCCCCCACCGATGAAGAACAAAAAAGGAAGCGACATGGCCCCTGTGGTTGAAACACCCTAGAGTGAGTCTAGGGCTGCGCACCGTAACCGTACCCGTGCTGTTACCCATCCACGCGTGGACTAAGCGATCCCTCCTCCGAGTCTGGCCATACACTGCGCTTCAGTTTGGAATTGGAAACCCCGCGGGCCGTATCCTAGCGTGGTATTCGAAGTGGGCTGCGAGTACAAGCAGAGCTTTGCTTCCGTCATGGTGCGCAGAATCGCACTTTCGCTTAAAGCCCTTCAGATGATATATGGGATATTAACGTTCACCCGCCTTCCTCCGCTCTTCGACTTTGCCGAGTCATTTATATACCTTCCAGCAGCAGTATCCAAAATTTCTTGTTTATTACACCTCCCTTCTATTGGCACCTCCACGGTACGTGCCAATTTTCGCATTCCCGATGTATGCGCTGTAAGGGTGAGTGGCTAGCTTTGAATGTAGGCACTTGCTTGTACATGGCTTGGACTGGACTCTGCCTCATGCAATGTACCAATTCGATCGTATGGAATAACAATACAGTATGATCGACAAGGCCCCAATCTACTGTGACATCTGTGATTCTTGAGTCGCGGACCCTCAAGCGTTTACTGAATATGCCACCCACGTATTTCCTCGTCCGGGCATGGACCGCATGGCCAGCGGCGACAGTGTCATATCTCTCGTCTACATGGTAAACAACCTTGACTCACCCCTCCCTATTGCGGTTCATTAGTCACAGGGCCATTGTTACATTCTACAACTGAAGTGCGAATGTCGGCTCCGGAGACGTCCTCCAACTAGTATGGAAGCCACTACCTCCGCTGATGGTTTTTGCTTCCGTGGACATAATTATCATCATTCCGTTCGCGATATATGTTATTGTGGCGAATGCGGAGCGGGGCGACCGTCAAACCTTGGATAAGCCGGGACGACACACACAACTATTCCCGGGTCATCCAGTTTCCGCGTTCCACTTGGAGGAGCGACTACAGGTCGGCTCAGGCGCTGGAGATATCCCGCTCCCGCTGGACACTTATCCTTGCCGCATTCCTCTTTTATCGGCTGCAAGACGTCGTCTTGGCCTTTCAACAAGCTATCGCATGTGTATGTAGTGGAATGTACTAGTCCCGATTCGTTCGCTCACGCGTTTTCAGCACTCCGTTTCCCCCCAAAATGAATGAAGAATAATACAGGCGGTGTGATTGCAACACCTTGTCTTCTATCGAGATCACTCCCACCACCATACTCGATTCCAAGTTCGGGCAGATTCCGCCCTCGCCGGATACCATAATGTCATCCTCTTTGAGTCGCACGGAGCCTGAGCCACAGGGCGAGACACCCCAGCCGGCCGCGACTCTGACTGCGATCCCTCTTGCGTACCTTCTACCTCACACTATTAGCCTTGACATGTTCGACCAAGTCTGTGTGTACCATCGCGATACCGCTGACACGGTCTGAACGCGATCTATCTCTCGTTATTCCGGTGTTGGGATCCCTTTCGTACATTACTCGAACATTCCTGTCTGCATGTAATTTGATTGCCGTACAGTACATACACTTGCCGACGCACTGAATGGGGCAGCAGTGTGCCACGCTTTGCCGCAACGAAATCGATATCGATATTGTTTTTTTCTCTCCATACAATGAGATGTATCCAGAGGACACGGATCCTCGTGTGGACACTGAGGTGAAGCTTTAGCTCCGGATGTCGACCCTGACACGCAAATTGCACAGCATACGAAGACTTTATCTGGCGAAATGCCCTGGTTTCGATAACGATTGATCTTGCAGTCGGTTGGCCAAGTCCGAATAACCTCTTGTATCAGAAGAGGACTGGTGCAGAAGACTCGACTGAGAAAAATACAACCCGACGTCGTCGTCTGCATTCCAAGATACCGATATCCTCGGCCATCGTGGGCTTCGCAGACATCTTGATAAAAATCTCCGCGGCCGACCACTGAGTACTGAGTGAGCACAAGGGCGCCTGCATATGGACTGTGTTGTGTCCTCGGGCGTTCGTGAGAACAAAGTCGCCTTACGACCACCACAAGCGAGCCGTCCTTTCTGCGCGTTCGCGTACAAGGTCCCCGCGATGCTCTTATATCCCCCAATCCCTTCTCCGTCTCTCTCCCCGTTCCACCCCTCTTCGACTCCCTTTATCTTTCGCTCTTCCTTCTCGTAGCCGTTCTCCCCATGGCCTATTCAAACGGCCTCTTCTCCGCGTTCTCTTTCATCGGCTTCTTACTCTGCGCCATTCCGCTTCATTGGCATTTGGAAGGTACTCTCGTTTCCGCCTTTCTCTCCGTCTGCTGCAATTGACCCGCTCTTGGCCCTCCTTCCCTCCAGTTTGGAACATTGGCACGCTTTTGTACATGGCTTGGGCTGGCCTGGGCTGCTTGAATGCTTTCATCAATTCAGTCGTTTGGAACAACACCGTTGAAAATAAAGCTCCGGTTTGGTGCGACATTTGTTCGTGTCCTTCGCCCTCCCTTCCTTCCAAGTTCGCTGATTGCGCTTTCCTTTTGTTGCTGGTATATACAGCGTCCCGATTCATCGTTGGTGCCGCCGTTGGTTTACCGGCAGCGACCCTTGTGATCAGCCATCGCTTGTACAAGATCGCGTCGAGGACCATTACTTTCTCGACGAGGGCTGAGAAACGTCGCGCTACTTGTATCGATCTCGCAATAGGTCTCGGAATTCCCATCCTTCAGATGGCGCTGCGTGAGTCTCTGCCTTGCTTGCCTTCCATCCTCTGTCTGACAGGTTTTCTAGAGATCGTTGTTGAGGGGCACCGCTTCGACATCGTCGAGGAATTCGGATGCTACCCACACACTTATAACACCGTTGTGGCATTTCCCTTGCAATACATCTGGCCTGTTGTCCTGCACGCCGTCACCCTCGTATACAGCTGTGCGTTGGGTTCTCATAGCCTCTCTTACCTTTGCGACTCATCGTGCTTTAGGTCTTAATATACGTATCTTTTGGAAAAGCGCCCGGCAACACCGGGAGTTGTTAGGTTCAAATAGGAACGCCAACCACAACCGATACATCCGCCTCATTGCGCTATGCAGCACTCAACTCTGCTGCACCCTGCCCGTCTCTTTATACCTAATCTATTTCAGTGCCCATTACATACCTGTACATCCGTGGATCAGCTGGGAGGATACCCACTTCAATTATTCTCAAGTGGCCCAATTCCCCTCGGTGATATGGCGCGCCGTACCAGCCCAGGAGGCCGCACTGGAACTTAACAGATGGCTCTTAGTCTCCTCCGCCTTCATCTTCTTCGGATTCTTCGGATTCGCGGAGGAGGCGCTGAAGAACTACCGCGTGGCATATTCATTCGCCAGCAGCCGGCTGCGCATCCCCAACCTCGGCACCACCAGAGCGAGCAGTTCCCCCAACACGTCCATCGGCAGCTTCGGGCCCGGCTTCAAGAAGGGCATGGCCACGCTCGTCTCCTTCAAAGACGTCATTTCCGCGCCGGGCAGCCACGGCGGCCGGCTCGAGACCATGGCGGAGCGCAAGGGCTCCTCTCCGTCTTTCGTGTCCGATTACAGTCTGACCTCGGCCGGGTCCATCCTTGACGGCATCGACGCACAACCCAAAGTCGCAGAGTTTCTCCCCAGCGACGGCGACGGCGACGACGTTGATGACGACTATTCGTCCACCCCCGTTCATAAGAAGGCTGCGGTGGTGGACCTCCCCCTCCCGCCGCTGCCGATCGCTACCACTGCGAGTCGTCAGGTCCCTTCGAGCAGACTCAACTCGCCTCTTCCGCATCGCCCGACCTCGACTTTCCTCGGTTCGTCCGATAACGTATGACCCTTTTTTTTTTGGTTACACGAGAGAACACTGTGAATCCCGTTGCCGTCGTCGGATACCCAACAGAGCGTTGAAAGTGGCGTACACTGTCCACAGAACATTCATGTAGCAATAGTTACCTTTGGCCGATCATTCCCTGTTTTTGTATGGCGTATAGCAAACTTTCCTTACACTGTAACTTACACAAAATTTATATCCTTTGACTTGACTATCAGTATCGGCGCACAAACTCAGTTGTACGTGTTCGAGCATGGATGGTAGTGAGCATATATCACAACCGTATTTTTTTAGCCTTCGTTACACATGGGTTACGCAGTCAGATGCACCGCATAAAAGACTACACGGGAAACCAGTTATCGGGACGTGAGAAGAGATGTGTTACAGTAGTACGTAGATGGATGGATTGTGTGAGGTGAGGGAAGCATGCCCCAAAAGACAAAAAAAAAAGCAGAGTAACCAGACACGCATTCCGAAGAGCGCAAACAAGCTGCACGATGAAATAAAATTAAAAAAAGAAAAGAAAGCTAGAGGTCGAAGGGTTCGAGACGACGGAGTTTTGGGAAGCGCGCGCGGATGTCCTGCAACGACGACGCGGCGATGCCATGCGGAAAGCTCGACCCGCTGAGGTCCTCGAGCTCCGGAAACAGCGGGAGCACGTCCTCGACGCGCGGACAAATCGGGCTGATGCGGTTCGCGAAGCGGCGCGGGAACACCCTGCGGGCGACCTTGCGGAGCGCGCGGGCCCAGCGGGACGCGGGGCGCACGAACACGCTCCCGTGGATGCTCAGGTGGGTGACGGCGGGGAAAAACGCGGCGACGGCGCGGAGCGTCGCGAGCGAGTCGCAGAACTTGATCGAGAGGCGGCGCACGGACGTGCCGTCGATGTCGCGCAGGTCCGTCGGGAGGTCGGTCGAGAAGAGGAAGAGGTCGCCGAGCGTCTCGAGGCGCAGCTTCGCGCCGGGGCCGGGGCCGCCGCGCGCGATGCTGAGCGCGCGCACGAAGGAGAGGTGCGAGACGGAGAGGTGTTTCAGGTTGGGGAGGGAGCCGCGGCGCAGCGTCACGTTGTAGGCGTAGGACCAGGTGAGCGTCTCGATGCTCGGGTGTGCCTCGAGGAAGCGCTGCGCGTACTGGTACGTGTCGAAGGTCCAGCCCCAGCCCAGGTTGAGCTCGACGAGGGAGGGGAATCGGCAGTCGTTGAGCAGGGACGCGATGTCGGAGCCGTAGCCAACGAAATGCGGTAAATGAAGAACCTGTTGTTGTTTTTGATTCTTAAGCTATGTAAACACAGCTGCGCGATATGGGAAGGAAACTGACGCGCAAGTCCGAGGACGATAGCAGGGCGGTACGAAAGGGACGGAGATACTTTCTGTCCCAAGGCATTCCCGTTAACACGGCAGACTTGAGGTTGGGAAAGTCCCAGACCAACTGAGATTTCATCGCATGAGCAGGGCGCGTTGCGTCGTCGGACACCGGCAGAGGACGAGCTCACCTGGACATCTTGAACGATCCCCTCGACCTCAGCGCCTCGAGATCTCGACGACCTTAATACCAGATTTTCTACGGAGGGTATATGTGAGAGAAAGAGGGAGAGTGTATCAGGTGATCCCTGCGACCAGCGAAATATGTTTTCAAACTCGAGCGTCTTGAGCAACCTCATATTGCGCAACGCCTTGAGCGGGTAGTCGGACTGCTGCTGCCTGCGGGGCAATGGGCTGTCCGACCCGGGGGGCAGGAGAGTGATGGGGACCTGCCATCGAAAGCAGCTTATCGGCGTGAAGGACAAACTAGAGTGGAAGAATTCCAAGTCGGAGATGACGAGCCTGCGTACGTTGGCGGCGAGACTGGGCCGCTCTGCGAGGTGTTTCCACACGTCGTGGTGGTCGACGGAGAGGGATATCTCGCGGTATTCGAGGTGACGGGGAATGACGATGTGCTTCCAGGTCGAGCATGACAGCGCAAGGGAGAGGAGATCTGGGCGATCGAGGGACTCTACGAGGTGTTCGAGGATGTCGAAGGGCAGACGGAGGAGCGATGCGCACATGGTGATGTGTGCGAGCAGAGGTTCGGCCAACCAACGGTGCAGTGACGCCCAACGCTGCTGGCAGTCTAGGGCTGGGTTTGTTATGATTATGTTACTAACAACTGTTATATAACAATTAAATAACATGTTAATAACATATCTCACAAGCAGGGGTCAAAAATCCGATGTTATATATTGTGAGATATTCCAGGAAAGGCTACAGCCGGTGGTGAATGTGCTCGGCATTGGTGCTCGGTACAGAGCAAAACACCCATGCTCATCGATCAGTACAGACTGTTGCCACATCCACATAACCTCACCGTGCTTTCAGAGGCCCAAGAACAGAGCCTTCTTACCCTTTGTGACAAATTCATAAAATCTGGGGATGACATTGAATTACTGTTTGACCTGCCAGACAGTGCCAGCGAGTGTTGACCTGGATGAGACAGCATTGACACCAATTGACCTTCAGATAAGGTCCACTCAACAATAATGCTTCGAAATTGCCAACTACATTAAGCTCAACACCCTCTAGCATGTTATTAACAAGTTATTAACGTGTTAGATACTGAATTGCATGTTAGTAACGCCGTGAGCAACTTGTGAGCTCCTAGCTGACATAATCTTGCTTACGTGAATATATCACTGTTATTAACAAGTGTATCTAACGTCACATGGAGGGCAATATTATCTCACGTTAGTAACAAGGACCAAATAATATCTAACCCTGCCCTATGGCAGTCGCAGTCGCGGTCGGCTCAGCGTCCGGCCCGCCAGCTCCAACGACACACAACACCTCGCAATATTTGCTCGACACACAGCGAGCACAGCCCGATTCTGAGAGACGAAATGAACGATGACGAGAAGAACTACGACTACACTGGGTGGCGGTGTTCATCCAACCAACCCCTACAGGTGTACGGATCTCACAGCAGGCAGGCGGGAGACCAGCCACAAGCAATCTGACATGCACACTCCTACGTGCAGGACAACTTTCTCGGAAATGCGGATGCCACAGCAAAAGCAGTCCCAGACATTGAGTCGCGTTTGTGTGTCTGAGCGCGACACACAACAACAAACAACAGGCGACGCGTCACGTCCGTCCGTGTCCGTGTCTGTCCCAGTCCCCAAGTCCGCTTGCGCCTGCGCTTCCATCCAATTTCCCATCCTCATGTCGACCTCAGTGCAATCTTCTTCCGATAGACCGAGGCCTGCGAAGCTCAACGTCGAGGAATATCTCACAACCGCCATCTCCGCCACCCCCTCCGATCTCCACCCTTTTTTCGAGGCCTTCCAGAATCTCCACTCACGCAAGTACGCACGCACCCCCTCCCCCTCCCTCTCCCCCACCTTTCCCCTGACGGGGGAGTTCCTGACGTGATAGGCAATCGTGTGTGCAGACTATGGCATCAGCTGACGCAAAAAGTCGACGAGTTCTTCGACTATCCGCTCGCGAAGCCGTATCGCGTCGACGTGTATACGCGCTTCGTCCGTGATTTTGAGGAGCGTCTAAACCCTTTGAGGCTGGCGGAGATGGGTATCAAGATTTCGCAGGATATAGACAGTGCGTTGTCTTTTCCTCCGCCTCCACCTCCCCACCCCTTGCTCGTCACGAACTGATCGCTTCTGCGCGTCCACCTTCAGACCCCGCGCAGCACCTCGAGTTCCTGACGGATTTGCTCTCTCGCATTACGCAAGACAAGTCCCCAGACGCCCACGTCTTGGTCTTCTCCACGCTCGCCCACGCAAAGCTGTTGTTCGGTGATCTCGAAGGCAGTAAAACCGACATTGATGCCGCTTGGAAGATCTTGGACAACCTCGACGGAGTCGACAACTCGGTCAACGGTGCGTATTATCGCGTCGCGGCGGACTATTACAAGGTGCGACTTGATCGTAACACACAAAAAAACTTTCCTGAGCGGCCGCCGCCCAACAACGTGTTGATGTGCGATTTTTGGCAGGCAAAGGCCGAGTATGCACCGTACTATAGGAACTCGCTCCTCTACCTCGCTTGCGTCGACCTGGAAAAGGATATGTCGCAGGAGGAACGTCTCTTACGTGCGCATGATTTGGCACTTTCGGCTTTCCTGGCCGAGACGATCTACAACTTTGGCGAGCTGGTGTGTTTTGCTCATCTGACAGTAGAGCCCAGAACGCCGCTTATCTCTTCTCTCCGGGGTTTTTTGATGTGGTGGAACTCGGATTGCGTAGCTAATGCACCCCATCCTCGACTCGTTGGACGGTACTCCTCACGAATGGATCAAGAAGCTCCTTTTCACATTCAACGAGGGTAATATCGGTAAATTCGAAGCACAGAGCCCTCTTTTTGGGCAGGAGGTACGCCATCACCCCCTCGAGGCCGGAAGCAAGCCGAGATCTGACAGCGGACGGACAATGATGATCGCAATTTCAGCCGATACTCCTGGGAAACTATCCGTTCCTGCGGCAGAAGATCTGCCTCATGGCATTGATCGAGTCTGTCTTCGCGCGGGGTGCCTATGACCGGACGATGTCGTTCCAAACCATCTCCGAAGAGACGAGACTGCCACTGGATGAGGTCGAGCACCTTGTCATGAAAGCGCTGAGGTGCCTTCTTCCCTTCCCTCCCCTCCCCTTCCCTTGCTTCTGTCTGTCGTTATGATGCTGACTAAAAGGGGGTTAGCTTGAAGTTAATCCGGGGTTCCATCGACCAGGTTGACCACAAAGCAGTAATTACATGGGTGCAACCGCGAGTGCTATCTCGCGCACAGATCGGCAAGCTGGCAGATAGGCTAGAAGCTTGGAAAAAGAAGCTGGATGGAGTGGCGGAACGTATTGCTCCGGAATTGCTCGTGTCATCGTAGTGTGTGTAGGTGTGCAGTTCTTCTTCCCCTTGGTAATTTACTTGACTCACTCAAGTTGGTTGCAGAGCCGAATAATGAGCGGCGCAGCCTTTTTCCCTCGACGGACTGTCAGGCATGTCGGGCTGTGAAGCTGTACTAGAATTGAATGGAATACAGTAGTACATCACAATGCGTTAGAAGCAAGGGATCGGTCGTGCGCCTGTACCTTGCCACTGGCACTGAAGAGTCCCGAGTCGAGCCCTGCCCCTGCTGTGGCCAGTGTTGCGCCGGGCGGAGAGATGTGAATGAGTGGTGGGGCTGTCTCCACTAGGTGCTGGCATCGCGATTGGGGCGAGGATGGGCTGATTGTTCACACTTTTTTGCATACAAGGAAAGGACAAACGACACAGCTCCCTACGGCTGGCTGCGGCACATGCACGCCTCTCCCCCTTTTTTCGCGCTCCGCCTGAGAGCACACGACCCAGGAGGCGCGGAGCATTTCCGCCCACTCTCGACGGGGAGGCGGGCCGCGGGTCCCGGAGGCAGAGGAGGGACGAAAAGGGCGAATTTAGACGTTTTGGGTGACGAGAGATGGGCGATGGAGAGATGGATGGGGAGGGATGATGCACAAGGATGCAACGAGGCAGACTCGAGCCATACGGGGGTAGCCGCGAGAAGGAAATGCTAACGTTAGGTGCGATGATAAGTGGTTTGTGATCGTTGAAAGAAGGGGGCGAGCTGGTTCTTGCTCGTTTAGGGACGGGGACGAGACGAGACGAGACGAACGTGAGGAAAGGCGGCAGCGAGAAGAGAAGAGATCGAGGGTGACCGGCGAAGACGTCAGTGGGAGAGGCCCTCTCGTAATGAAATCAAAATCAAATAGCGAGTTTTGCGTGAGCGGCGAGGCCAACACGCGTTTTCAGATTGTTGATGTTGATGGATAACCGTGAACGGTAAAGTCGACTCGACGGTCTCGTCTCTCTCTGCTCTTCTGCACCGCACCGACAAACGTGGCTCCGCTTCCCTCTCCTCGCTCTGTCATAACATAAAGTCTTTCCCCTTCTCCTCCTCCTCCTCCTCCCCATCCCATCTCTCCCCTCCCAATGGCCACCACTCTCACCGCGCACACATCCACCTTCTCCTTCACCGCGCCCTTCCCCTCCTCCTCTTCCTCGTCATCTTCCTCCGCCGTCACCGGCCCCAAGCAGCGTCGCGTTTCGCTCGCGACCCCCGCCTCTGAGCGCGAGGTCCCTGCGTTCAAATTCCGGGATGACACCGGCTTGCCCCTACCCTCGCCCCCCGACGAGCGTCGCGGCAAGGTCCGCCGTCTGACCAGCCCCGCTCCCCCAGAGAAAAAGGCCCGCAAGAAGTGGACCATGGAAGAGACACAAATGCTCGTCGAGGGTTGCAATCGCGTAGGTGTCCCCTTTCTTTGTGTCCAAACGCGTCGCTCATTTTTTGGTCCCCCTCCTTCATAGCACGGCGTGGGCAACTGGAAGGCAATCTTGAACGATCCTACCTTACATTTCGACAACCGTTCTCCGGTTGATCTCAAAGATCGGTGAGCTTGCCTTCACGTGCAACTCTCATTTTTTTTTTGACTCATACCCTTCCAGCTTTCGCACATACTTCCCAGACGCGTACAAACAACACTATCCGAACGCCAAGACCCACCTCTCCTCCAAAGTGCGCTCCGCCTTGCCAGACGGGTCCTCCATCTTCGAAAAGACGCGCAGTAAGAAGCGTCGCCCCTTCACCGAGGAGGAGGACCGCGCACTCAAGGCGGGCTACGACAAGCACGGCACAGTCTGGGCCACCATCGTCAAAGACCCAATCTTCCAGGAGCAGAACCGCCGCTCCACCGACCTCCGCGACCGCTTCCGCAACGCGTTCCCCGATCTCTACCAGGCAGCCGGCTACAAGCCACGCAACTCTGCAAAGAAGAAGCTCACCGCCGCAGCCCGCGCCGCCACCGACGAGCACCTCCACGCGGCACGCGAAACGGGCCCTGCGCGCCGCAAGCGACGCTACACCACCCAGGGTTTTTTACGGGGCGGGACGAAGAGTGTACCCCTGAGTCCGACCTGCTCTGAGGAAGATGACAGCTCGGGGGACGACGACGACGACGAATACGTGCCCAAGTATGCCGCCAAGCGTGCGAGTCACCCGGAGCCCATGAAGCACATCCTCTCCGCCGAGACACGCCAACAACAACATCATCATCAGCAACACCAGCAGGGCGGCCTCGAGCCCTTTCGTGATGTCGGCATCCCCTCCTCTGCTGATCCCCTGGCCATCCCCGAGTTCCTCCCCAGCGCGTCCCAGTCCGACGTGACCGATTCCGCGCACTCGCAGACCTGGTCCGCCCTCGATACTCCGATGCACTCCACCGCCACCTGGTCCACGGGCAACACCGCCGCCTCACCTGCCTCCTCCTCGCACGAGTTTTTTTTCGACTCGCCCTTCACGCGGCGAGGTCTCGGTCCCAACGGCATGACCATGGTCGGCAAGTCCGCATGGGGCCCCACCGACTGGCTCTCGGCAAACCCACGCTTGGACCAATCGACGGCAAACTCTAGTTCGCCGTCCTACTTTGGCGGCATGTCTCCCTCCCCGAACTCCCCTTTTGCCTTTGCCCACCTCAGCCACGGCGTCCTCGACCGCTACGACCTTTTTCCACCCTCCCTCGCCCACGACTTTGCCTCCGAGGCTGGCCCGGAACATGATGCGCTTAGCGCGTTCAGCGACCCAGAAATGATGCCGAGCAGCGCCTTCCACGGCGTGACGCACCACTCGAACTACGCCGGCGACCTCATCTTCGGCTCGCGCACGCATCAGCACCCCGTCTCTGTCGACTATGGTCCAGGCTTCGGGTTTGGCGCCGCCGGTGCCGCTGCGGGACTCGGGCTCGCTCTGCACCCGCTGCAGATGCACACGCCCGCGCTCCCCGGCATCGATGAGATCGAGCTCGCGGCGATCAACCTCAACGACGGCGAGTCGGATGGGGCGGCAGTCGACCTTGACACGCCGATGGACACCGTCGAGAGGAAGCCTCCGCCCCAAGCCCAGCCTCAAACCCTGCCTCACCCTCGCTTGCCACAGCCGCAGCAGCAGCAGCAGCCACCACAGGCGCAAAATGCATATGGCGTCGTGCACGAGGAGATCCTCGACCTCGAGGTGCAGCAGTCCGCGCCCGGGACACCTGTGCGCCCAACACGCGCGCACGCACATCAACAGCATCATCATCATCAGCAGCAGCAGCAACAACAACAGCACCACCAGCATCAGCAGAGTCGATCGCTTTCTGTTCCCCCTCCAGAACACCGATTTCTCCCCAATGCACTCGCACCGCCATTAACGCCTTCTCGCTCTCTCTCCCTAGACCTCGCCGGCCTTAGTGGCCACAGCAGCACCGGCGTTGGCGCTGAACACGCGCTTATGCTCTCTCATGGCCTCGGCGACGGGGCGGACGGATTCACGCTCCCATTCCTCGACTTGCATTACTTCCAGAACAACGCCGGCAGCACGGGTGGCGCAACTCATGGCGGTGCTGGCCTCGCCGCCACCATGGGGACGGCAGGCGCTGCCCTGGACCTGGCGTGTCTCAACCCGGCTGTGCAGACCAAGGTTGGCGGCGGCGGCGGCGGCACCCGCAATGGCGGTACTGGCGCAGTTCCAATGCCGAGGGAGCGGATGCACCAACGTGGGATGAGCGCCGTGTCGCCGCAAGACTTGTTGTTGAACAAGGGAGGTTGTGGGGACAACAAGCGGAAGCGCGCCAGTTGGGATGGTCGGTCACGCTGAGCGGCGCGGCGATGGGTCTGTAGTCGGCAAGGGCTTGCATTGTTTCCATCACTGTTTAGATTTTTCTGTCCTTTGTTCGATTATTTCGCTTTTTTTTTACTTGTTACTTATCACCACGTTGCACTCACACCGTCCCACACATGCATGCATTGGTCCAGGTTTTTTTTCCCTCGGTCTCTCATACAGTATTGAAGCGTTCGTCCGAAATACCCTCATAAAAATTCATTCATGCATTTTTCGCACACACATACACACAAGTCATGTCTCCCCAGTGTTTCCTTTTTGGGTCTCTATCCGGCGAAGTAGCTGTTCTGTCCCACCATTGTGCCCTGTATAAAAAACAAAGCTCTCGCGTTTCACCCGTCTCTCGGTTCGGAAACGTAAAAAAAATGGAACGACCACGCGAACATGTCTTTTACTTTATCCATGTGATATCCCAACACGATGCAAGAAGAATTGCAAACCCATGGCAAAATGTGCCGAATGTGCCAGTTGTGAAGGCGAACGAGAAGAGAGCATCCGACCCGATACCGTGTAAGGCCGGCGTGTGGGTTGTCGTCATCGTGATGGGAGATGGGTATGATGCAAAAAATGATGCATGATCGCCTCTCTCCCTCCCCCCCCTTTTTTTTTCCCTTGCGCCCGCACCCATTTCCGGTTTGCCTCTTCCCTCTTCCCTCTTCGGTGACGGTAATGTGAAAAGTGTGTGAATAATCCGGGGCGGTCCCGTGCCGTGCCTGCCCCTGGCCGCCCACATGTCCCCCCCGTCCCGCCGGAGTCCACGCCTTTCGCTCTCGGAGATGCCCCCAAGAGAGATCATGATGGCTCGTGTGTGCGTGCGCGTGCGCGTGCCTGCGTGATCATGAGGGGTGTGTGTCATCGAGGAGCGCCGCGCGCTCATTGTGGCGTCGGGTAAGAGACCTGCCCAGTGTCGGTGTCCTGCCAGGCAGGGGCAGATCACGTCCCCCTCGAGTGTGGAGTGGAGCAGTGACGATGACGACTTTGGGGGGGTCATTTAATCTGCGGTCGGCTAAGGCCATCATGGCATCCTACCATACATACATGCGGCGCAAACTGGGTGCGTCGTCGTTGTACGTACGTACGACCGCAATACGAGTAGCATCAGTCTAGTCTTTCACAACTGAGAAACGAGATCTGTCTTTCAAGCGCATACATGCTAGGCAGATTTCGTTGATACACGACGAGCCCTCGCACAGACGGCGTGATGATGACGATGTAAGCGGTCCAATTCGACAGACAAGTAATGGAACAGTGTGAAGTTAGCGCGTCGGTTGCGTATGTACGTGTGTACGTAGCAGGCAGGCAGGCAGGGTAGAATAGACAGGTAGGCAGAGTAGGTGTGTAGTAGATGGGAAGGTGAGTAGGTGACGATGGGCGGATGGCTTGGCTAGCCGAGCCTGGAGGGGCCCGCTACAGCGTTTTCGTGGACACGTCGACGGTTGCTGCGCGATGTAGATGCGGCGTATGTCGACGAAGCACCACCCGCATCCACATCCTGAGAACCAGCCAGTAATGAATCGCTCATCTCCACGTCCTCCAGCGAAAGTAGGAATTCCACATCCTCGTACAAATGGGGGAACAAGATGGACATCATGTCATCTAGCCTGTAATGGGTATCCGGGCGTCACCCGGGCCACGTCAGCAAAAAACCACCACCCGAGCCAGCGCAGGAGGGGGAGAAGGGGGGGTGGGGTGGGAGCGGGGGGAACACCAAAGGTCCGGAACCGTCTGCGCAGGACGTGATTTGGTGAAAGAGGGCGCACCTGAAGATGAAATCGCCCTTCTGCTGCTTCTTCGCAGGCGCATCTACGATCGACTTCTCGCCCTCCGATGCGAGGGCCGCCGCGTCTACCGGGCCGCGAGCACGGTCGGTGGTGTACAGCGATAAGCCCTGGCGTACGGCGAGATCCAATATATTGCGTTCGACCGTGTCTGCACCAACTCGCCATTAGCACATTCGATCACACATGGAAGGGATGCGTCGCCCCGGGGTCATCCGACTGAACGTGCCTTCGGCGTAGTAGCAATACACTGGGACCGATAAGTAAAAAATGTCAACGTGGATTTTCAAAATGACATACCTTCCGTCGGACGCAATTGTCCCAATCTGTCAATTCTCGCGATCGCTACAGCGTAGTACCTCGTCAGGAAATTGATCGATGAGGCTGATAGTGGTCGGAGAGCCAACCTTGAACCTCAAATGAATGGTGGACCACGCTCTCCAAGAGGAATACTCGAGAGGCGCAAGTCACATTCAGCCCTGCATTCTGTCGCTCTCTTGAATTCCATCAGCAAACCAGCTCCTAGTGAGATTTGGGTGGTTTCAAACAGACCCATGAAGGAGCAGAACCAGAATGTCGGGGTCATTGCGGAATCTAGTCGCCGCGTCTTGCTTTCGGCTTCCCGAGTCTATCCGAAGACTCGGTATGCCTGATCGCAGCCAATAAGACCAAACACATAGGTTAACTGAACCAGCGCATACCGTTTCCAGTTAGGGCGTGTTCGATGACTATTTCATAGAGGCGCTGTCATCGATGCCCCGGATACGAGTCAACGGAATAATGCGTACTGTGCAAGAATCCTCCCAGGCCGAAAACACGATACTCTTTGCGCCCGCGTCCGCGAGTTGTAGATACAGGAGGTGGCGCACCAGTGTATCGATCTTCGTCCCATAGCTACCAAACAGTTCCATCGTGTCGATTTCTGCAACCAGACTAGGACTAACGGCGTTGTACTCGATCTTTCGGCGCGACTTCGGAATGGCGTCGCCTTGAAGCTTCTCCGGAGGGTGCGTAGCCTTATCCTTATCTTTCGTCTGTATCGAGAAGTACTGTAAAACGTCGACGTTGATGGGAAAACTGGGGTGGCCAGGTGCATTGAGCACGGAAAAAAGATGAGAAGATGGGATGTACACACCGGCACACTGGACAGGCCTTGCCGTGGCGCAACAACCACGTCTTCATGCAATCCTACGTATATCGGAAGCTCATCAGCCCGCTATGCTTATTCGTTGATAAAATACGCCCGTCACCTCGCAGAAGACATGTGCGCTGTGAAGTCCCATGATGTTAGCATCGATGAACCAGCGTGGGCCGCAACGATCGGACTTCACCATTGTGTGATGTATCCACTGAGGAAGTCGTCCTCACACAAGATACAAGCTTCGCCCGCTTCGTCGAGGTCAGCGTCTTGCTCATCGGACAGATACGTGAGCTAGGCTGCCAAGTGAGCACTTGTCGCTTGGGGGTCAAGGGTGCGGAGCATACATAACGCTGCCGAGCGCGACCGGTAGCGATTCTGCGCTCGAGTTCAGTCTGGGCCTCGCTGTTCCTCAGAAGGGCTAGCCCAACGTCGACGTCATTCTTCCGCCACTGCGCCTCCCCAACGGTGTCGGAGATCTCCTGCAGCTGACGGAAGTATCTAGATCCGGCACACGTCAGCACCCCCGTGTGAAAATAAGCACGGGACCAGCCAAGCTGCCGCACGCACAAGATTCGCTCATTGAACGCCTTGCGGAAAAGGGCAAGATCAGCTTCTATCTGCTCGTTGATGATGGCTTTTGAAATCGAATGTCATGAGAGGGAGCCGCGGAATATTTCCAACGCAAACCTTGAGCACTCATCAATCGTCGAAGGCTCGATGCGCCCTCCTTTGCGAGGACCTTCTCTGGATCATCCTCCTTTGTCCCTTTGCAGCCACCTCCGTCAGGTTGACCACGATGGATTTCACTGCCCGTCCCTCATGTTCCATCAGCAGAGTCTTGCGCGCGTCCATAAGTTCTTTCTTGAGGACTGCATGTTCAGGCTGTTGCTCGATGTCTTCGGTGTCCAGTCCTAGATCTACCTCGCTCATCTCCAGGGCGGTGGCCTTCGCCGCCGCCGCCGTCTTTCGACGTTTGCGTTCTTTAGCATCGTGGACAGCCAAGACGGTCCGTTCCGCAGATAGCACTTGGCGACGGTCAGCGAGGAGCATCGCATAAGCTTGCAGATAAGTCTCCGCCTCCCCTTGAGTATCTAGTGTTCTTGAATATTCCTTCCCGTCTGCCTCACCTTCGTCATTGCTTGCAGTTAGGCTTTGCGTGAGTAGGCCATGAATATACGTCCTCCACTGCCAGAGCAAGCGAGATTGTGCGTTGAGTACCTGATCTAGGATCTCGTCTGCCTCTTCCAGCTTGGTATATATCTTAGCTGGGAGGGGCATAACCTTGGGATTCACGTACAAGATGCGCTGAGAGGATCCCGCCTCGGGGACAATAAGGCACCGTGACAAGGATATCTCTCTCAAGAAGCTTCTTCTTCCCAACGTCAGATTTCAGTTGCGCCATTGCTCTCACCGCTGACTCTTCTGTGACTACGAACGAACCAGGTTATCCAGCGTCTGATGGATATGGAGGGAACGCACATTTGAGTAACTTGCTGCGCATTTCATCTGCTGCTTTGTAGGCCACCACTTCTTGCGCAGCTTTACGCTCACCCATCCAATGGTATATATCACCTTGCAAGAACTTGACTCTATGCAGTGTAAGATAGCAATCGCGCAAGCGTTGTTGGAGAGCACGAGATTTATGTAGGTGTTCTTCACCGGCTGGGGTCTTCGGTAGCCCACTGTCACCTGAGTCATTGTTGTCGTCCTCGTCCAACGGGGAGTGGTCGTAGCTGTCGACGTGACGTCCAATACCTTGAATGTATTCATGGTCATCTCGTGTGTTCTCTCCTAAAGCTTGCTTACCTCTCGCCGCACGAAGGGATGCCGCCTCCGCCTTCAACTCGATGCCCCTGGCATCATGGTCTGTGATGGCAGATTGAATGTCCAAGATGACTTCCTCGGCTTCCTTCTCGGCCCGTAAGAGGATTTCTAGGCACTTTTGTGGGCGCTGATCACGGCTAACATCGTGTTGCATCATCTGTGCGGCGGTGACCATCTCGTTTATCTAGGAGAAGCGAGGCTTCAACGAAGCGTGCAGGGACAAGTCGAGATCTGGACGTACTTTGCTGCGTCGATCATCCATGACAATCCTCCAGTTTTGATCCTTCATTCCTTCAAGAACCTGCCTCATGGTCTTCAAGACTCCAGGCTTGTATGTTTTGTCCCCGGATTTTTGCAACTGTCCCACCTGGGGGTGGGTGCACATTTGGCGAAGTTTTCTCAGCCAGGTGCGCAAAAGCGTCGTGTTCACCTCTCCGTTCGGCGAAGTGACCACGCCGCGTGCATCGAGATCAAGCTGCGCTAGGGCCTTCTCCAAGCTTTGGTCGTAAAGCTGAGAAGTAAGAAGTACATATCACCTCTGCCTTTCGAGCAGGTAGACAGCGCTTACGTGTTGTTCGACCTTGCCTAGATGAATTGGGAAAACATAACGCGCCTGCACAGGGATCGTGAGCTCGGCCTGTACGGCTGACTTCATGGTCCTGGCGAATCAGTTAGGTTGGATCTACAATCTATTCTCAAGTTAACGTACCGGACAGCATACTGTCGGAATATTGCTGCGAATTCAGCTGCATAGCTGGGCTGAATAAGCTTTTTCCAATTCCTCGGTTCATATATGCTCGGATCGACACGAAGGAACCTATTGAGTTATGAACATCTGCACATGAAGAGCGACGGGGCTCTTAACTTGAGAACATAGGATAAATCGGAAACACGGGTTTTGGCAGGTGTACCAGAGACTGCAAACGATGAAAGGCGTGGAATGAGAGACACCATCTCTCTGGTGTGAGGGGCGTGAAGACGGGAATCACATTAAAGAAAGAAAACCGAGGAGACGCACGATGCCTTCCCTCCCCCGACCATTTGGACCTTCGAATCGAAATCAGTTGGTACGCCACGGTGTCCAATGAAGTGATCCAAACCTCATCCATGATCACGCGATACCATTCACATATAACCAACGGGCTGAGTCGCCTATCTCTTGAGTACTCGACCGAAGAACGCGCGGGTCGTACAAGTGTATCGCGTGCTACGTATAAATCCTGTCGCAAAGTGTCGTATGTCGTGACGCACACGTCAAAGTCATTAATGTAGGGCGGCCAGCTGTCGAAAAGAGAAACATTGAAATCGTCAGTGTCTTCCGCTGCCTTGGCTTTTCCTTTCTTTTTTTGTTTAGAGGTCGTTTTCTTTCTCGATTTCTTCCCCATTGGGAGGCTCTTCCAACCGGCATAGACAAGAACCTTGAGTGACGGTGCGTGCCGGGAAAGTTCATCAGTCCATTGCCGAGACAAGGAGCTTGGGGTGACGATGAGAGTTGTCTATACCGAAAGTAAGTTAAAAAGACTAATGAAGGAAAAGAATATATATACCCGAATCTCCCTCGTGGTCATTCCCTCCTCGGGATCGCATCGGACATGGGATAAACTTCGCCCGATGCCGGGATTGAGAAGGATGAGTGCGATACTCTCGAGAGTCTTTCCCAACCCAGGCTCTTCTGCCAAAATCCCTCCCAGGACAACCCATGGAGCTGGGGGCTCAGAGGTTAGGGTCCCCGTAAGGCGGTGATAGTACCAAGTCAGTTGTTCGTCACCCTGCTGTACAGTGACGCGTTGCCAGAGAATGGGCAGTTCCTCAGGGTCAGTGACCACGGGAGTAAGGTCACCCGATGGCCCGAAAGCTTTGCCCTCGCGGGAGAGCATCCAGGCAACGGTGCGCCTCTGAAACGGAAGAAGTTTGGGAAGGAGAGCTTGCGGTTGTAAGAATATGTCTGCGGACTCATGTAGAACTGCTCTGGCAGGTTGTATGACTGCATAAAGGAAAGGAACGTCAACTCTTCCTTGAAACGAGGAAGAGAATGTCTCCGGGAGGGTAGTGGGAGGAAATGCGAGATGGAGAAGGCCACGCCTTGACTTTTCTATTTCGAAACGATTCCGCCCTTTACTGAGGTTCGCGAGTGGTTGAAAGATGGCAGGAAGGCGGAATGAGAGGGCTACTTCTACGGCCAAGCGGAAGGGTAAAGTATGCAAAGTGTCGTCCCATGAAGTGAGGGGAGAAACGACAACACGAAGGCGGGCTGCCACCTCTACGGCAGGTTGGTGTACAAATCGCGTAAGAGTGTCAACCCAGGAGAAGAGATGGCCATCACCCGTCCCCATACCCTCGGTATATGGGGAGGGTATAACAAAAATATTACAAAGGTCAGCACACTGTTCTCCGATATGCGATGACTTTGCATCAACTGTGCCTCCGTACTCGCCGTACTTAATGAGGACGTCACCGCAATCGAGGGTTATGGGCTCGGTCGGACTAGTACAAGAATTCCTCAGAAAAACAACGAGAGCTCCCTCCGAAGAAACGAGACCATCTTCCTCTGCTTCACTATCTGAGATGAAATGGGCGTAAGGGTGGGGTTCTGGACATTCCTTGAAGTATTGCAGGTCGAACTCATGGCGGAAGGCAAGAAAGCTCCCATTAGAGGAACAAGATGCGCCGAGTTGTTCGGTGCCGAGATTTCTCCGCTTTCTGGAGACCGTTTGTGAGAGTTGATGGGGGCGCTTCTGCCCTGCGACAGTAGACAATTCAGCTTCAGGGGATCCTCGTCCAGAAGGGCATGCAGGAGATTCAATATTGATTTGCAATTGACCGTGAGACATTCAGGTCCACCGGATTGTACCCGCTCTTTTGTTCTGTACGAAAGTTGGTGGGAAGAAGCCGATGAACGCATGTCTGTGTCGACGGGGATGGAGGTGATGGTGGCTGGGAGAACGAGGGATGAGTCAATTAGTCAAATTAGGGGCCGGACGCGTTTTGCGCGACACGGTCACGTGGCTGACTCATCAAATTTCCCACCTTTTTTTGCTGCTTTTTTTCGGGTCGCAGCTCCGCTCGAGGATGTCTCGTCTCATTGTCAAAAATCTGCCATCCTACATCACGCCCGCACTTCTGAAGGAGCACTTTTCTCAGTCAAAGGGACCAGGTGGTACAATTACAGATGTCAAGGTCGTTCTGAAGCAGGACGGCACAGCACGGCGATTCGGATTTGTTGGGTTCAAGACAGACGACGAGGCCCTGAAAGCCCAGGGATGGTACGATAAAACGTTCATCGATTCGACCCGGGTAAGGGTTGAAGTCATTGATGTGAGCATCTTTGGTTTTTTCACCCGCCGTTTTCAGGACTATTTTCTAATTAGCAATGCGCCAGGGTGCCAAAGTAGCACCTGCTCCCCGTCCAAATAAGCGGCCGCGTCTGGACACATCATCTACAGAACATGATGTTACATCGACTCGCGGCAAATCGAAAGCACCTATTCGCAACTTGAATGTCCCCGTGTTAGAGGGCCGGAGAAAAGACGCCAGCTTTGAAGAGTTTATGGAAGTCATGCAGCCCAAAGCGAAGGTGGCGCCATGGGTGGACCCGTCTGCATCTTCATCGGAGAAGGTCAAGGCAACGACTGCTCAGGGGGGGTCGCAGGACCCACAAGAGTCCCAGCGGGAACTGACAGACATAGAATGGATGCAACAACGGATGAGTGGACGCATTGATGCCGACGTTCCGGGGGAGGTCTTCGAACAGTCGGACGGCGAGGAACAAGTCCAAGCGGTTTCGGAAGAGAAAAGTCCAGCCGATGAGACAATTCTTCGCACCGCCAGATTATTCGTTCGAAACCTCACGTTTACCTGTACCGAAGAGGAGTTACGTCAGCTGTTCCAGCCATTTGGAACGGTATCCCAGGTGAGGAGAATCTACCTCTTAAGATGGGTTGAATTCCTAGGTTGGTTGGGAGGATGGCCTGGAATTTCCACTGGCAGCCCCGGCGTGGGCCACTCCTCTCACGTTATGTGCCCCTTCCGGACGTACCATTTTTATTGACGACCTTCCCGTAGGTGTGTTAAGGGCCTACTCTCGTGTCTGCCTTGCTTATGCAGAAAGCGTCGTTGGTCAACGTTTTCAGGTGAGCGGCATTCTCTCGTGCAGTACAATCCTTTGGGATGAGAAATCTGTATAGGGACAGCAGACCCTTCGGGGAATGTTGATCACCCTGGGAAATTTACGATAGTAGAACTGATACTTCTTCACCTCGCGAGTCTTCTTCGCAATCATTCTCAACAGTTCTTGCAGGTACATATCCCGATTGATTCCGTGACCAAAGGATCCAAAGGTCTCGCATTCGTGACATATGTGCGACCCCAAGATGCCTTAGCCGCCTTCGGAGCTCTCGATAAGAAACCCTTCCAGGGTCGATTGCTACACATCATTGGTGCAGTCGATCGAAACAACAACTCTACAACTACAGACCGTGGAGGCAAGCCAAAGTCGCTCAAAGAACAACGGTGCGAGAAACGAAGGTCAGCTGCAGGAAAGGAATTTAATTGGGGCATGCTGTATATGAACGTGAGCGAGCGGCATTATTGGTAATGTCGTTATTCGCTAAGCCTCATTTATAGAGCGATGCCGTGTTGTCCTCCGTGGCTGACCGAATGAATGTATCGAAATCCGACATTCTTGACCCAGAGTCACCCAATGCCGCCGTTAAGCTTGCCCTCGCTGAGACCCACGTTATTCAAGAAACAAAAACGTACCTAGAGTCCCACGGCGTCGTTCTCTCTGCGTTCTCCGGACGCGGACACTCCGAGACTATTATTCTGGTCAAGAACATTCCATATGGAACAACAGTGGATCAGTTGCGCGAAATGTTTGTCGCTCATGGCGAGCTGCAGCGTATACTGGTACCACCTGCTGGAACTTTGGCCGTGATAGAGTTCGTTCACACAGATGAGGCTCGCACAGCCTTCCGCGCCCTCGCGTACCGTCGACTAGGCAACTCTGTTATCTACCTGGAGAAGGGCCCGCTTGGGATGTTCCACTCCACGTCTGCGGCCTCTGAAGTAGCGAATGGCGCTACGCCCATTGGCATCGAGGATCCGCATGCGGGAGATGATGACAACATGAATGTCACAGGCGGCAAGACGCTCTATGTGAAGAACGTCGCGTTTGCGACCTCATCAGAGCGCTTTGCAGATACATTCCGTCACCTCCCCGACTTTGCGTTTGCCCGCTTGCAAACGAAGCCGGACCCGAAGCGCCCGGGTGCACACCTGAGCATGGGTTTCGGTTTCGTTGGTTTCCGCACCACAGAGGCGGCGCGAAAAGCGCTTAAAGGCATGCATGGGTCCGCGCTCGACGGGCACACCCTTAGCGTCAAGTTCGCCGGACGGGGCGCCGAAGAACAAGAGGAGAAGAAAGGTGGAAAAGAGAAGGCCAAGACGACGAAGATGCTGGTCAAGAATGTTCCATTCGAGGCGACGCGAAAGGACATCCAAGAGCTCTTTGGGTGCGTGCTTTCGGCTTGGGCTCTTCGAGCGCGCACGCGCTGGGAACTGTTACTAAATACGGGCTTCCACCCAGTGCGCACGGTCAGCTCAAATCCGTCCGCTTGCCGAAGCGATTCGATCGTCGCTCGCGTGGCTTTGCCTTCCTCGAGTTTGTCACGCGCCACGAGGCGGAGAACGCATATAATGCGCTCAAGCACACGCATCTACTCGGACGCCACCTCGTATTGGAATGGGCGGAGGAAGGCGAGGTGGATATCGACGAGCTGCGTAGAAAGGCCGGGGTTGGTTATGGTGACGGTTCCGATATGCCTGGGAAGAAGAGGAAACTCGTGCTAGATGAAGATGGTGAGGGAGAAGAAAATGATGCGTAGTTCTACTCCGTTGACGACCTTGTCTCCCACATTATTTGGTCCGGTGACAGTTGTATAGGTAATAATGCATAATGTACGAGACCTTGGAGCAGCTGCCTCATTTTTTTGGGTGTAGATTCAAGTCACCAAAGTACTATCTTAAGTAGCATGACAGACCCATGACGGTCACACCTCTATGCTTCGACTGCTCCTTCCCCAGATAACCGCTCCTTCTCCCTCTTTTCTCTTCTCCGCTTGACATCCCAGTTGTAAACGCGCGCAGTGTTGACTTCCATCACCGTCATCTGCTCGCGGATGAACTCCAGATCCTCGATCGCGTTGTTTAAGCTGGTATTCGCCGCGTCGAGTTTGGACTTGAGGAGTTGTATCGCAGCAGGTATTTTGTAAGACAACATGACGTTTGCCTGCGCACCTGTAAATATCTGGGAGACAGGGCGACAGGAAAGAGAGGATGGACGCACCCCGAGCCACAGGTAGACTGTGTCTGTTTCTTCGAGCTCGGCCTCAGCGTAGAGGGTGTCGGCGAGCTCGAAGGTCGTCCTGACTGGTACGGGCTTCCCACTCTCATCACCGAGTTCCTCGTCATCGTCGAGATCATCAGCATTCTCGCCTCCATTCTTCCCTTCCTAGAAAAAGAAACGCCGGAAAAGAGAGAGACACACACGGAGCAGCGGGACACCCCACAATCGTTGCATTAGACAGACGATATGAGCTCGGAAAGAGCCCCAGAGTGAGAGAGAACGCGACGTACGCGGCGATCGCGCAGAAACTCGACCATGCTCAGCGTCTTCTTGATATCCGGAATCTTCTCTTCGAGCCCGCGCCGCCGTTGCGTCAGGTTGCTGTCCATATAGCGGTACTTCCTACAGAAATATCGCAGAACGCATGACGATGAGAGAGAGCGCGAGGGAGAGTGTGAAAAAGTGAAAGTCAGTATGCAAAGAAAGAGAGGCCCGCGTGCGCGCCAGTCGGTGCGCGTACCGCGTACAAAGGGTAAACGGATATGCGCGATCGGGGGATATGGTATACACGCACGCTAGGGCATCCTGAAACGCACTGATAACGCCTTCGACTGCTACGTCTGGACCCCCGAGGTACTCTTCCACGTCGTTCTGTGTAACAAAACACAAGCACAACCGTGATCAGGGTGCCGCGCGGGAGGGAGGGGGAGACACGGCTCGGGCTAGTCCTGAGGGGAAAAAAATCTGGGCGCACTATGAAGAGGGCTTTTGGGATGCCCCGAGGATTCTTTTCGCCCTCTTGGATGATATCCGGCGGTGCCTTTGAGGTGGACATGCTGGTGCGACGCGGAGGGCAGAGAACAACAGAGATCTAATCTCTCTCCTCTTTGCATCCTCCTGAGATTTCCAAAATCGGCAAATTCGAGTCCCGTCCCACAGACACAGACGGTGACATAACTAGCAAAGGGAAAAGTTCTCTATTCTCTTGCGCACACCAACACACCGAACTCTACCTGTGCACCTTTCTACTTTCCGAGCCAGCCACAGGAATTGTGCCGTAGCAGCACTCTACATTTCACTTCAAATTTCAAGCTCTAGCTCGCTCGTTGGATGGGATGGGGGCTCGATGTATGGCATTGTATGCTCCTCTCTGAGCATTAGCACAATCGCATCCTTGACAATGGACATAAACTTCTACGCGACGAAGCAAATTTGAGCGTCGGACATACACGTATATATTTACACGGTGGGAGGAAGTGGTCGATTTTTTTTAGCTTCTAGGTATCATGCATATCATGAGCGGAGCCAGAGTTCATAGAACCTCGCGACAGTAAGTTATGTGCGCGTGCGTTTCCAGAAACATCGTACATTGGTGGCGAGGCAGGTTGGATGTCCGAATCTCTCTCAGAGTTTTGCCGCCGTGTGGCAGGCGGCACATATGGCGAGACTCGGCGATTTTTTTTGGGTTGCTAGGAAAGATGTCGTGTGCATTCAGAGGCGTCCGAGTATTGGACCCTGTCTGGATCTTCGGGCTCAACCGTCATGTGGACGCCAGCACAACCTTAGATTGCGAGTATGTGTCTTTCGGAGTAGGACAGAATTGGCTACTTGGTCTTGAATCATGTGGTCTCGCAAAGCGACCAAGACACTGCCGTCGTCGTAACAATAGGTTTACACGATGGGCGGATCGAGATGACTGTCACGGGCTCAGGTAAGCACACAGTTCAGAAGAACGGCGGCGGCGATGTCGTGTCGTTTCCCTGCGTAAGGTAAGAGGACATAAGGTACTAACCCTCACCCCCGGTTCGACCACACCCCCTTCTCGGACAGGTCACACAAAGTCACGGGCCTCACAGGCTCATTTTGAAACTCCGAGCGGCCGATTGCGTGTTGGTACTAATGCGCCCAACGGGTCTGAAATCTCCCAGGGTGTCTGAAATACATTTTTCACATTTTACAGCAAGATCCAAAACTATAGGCGTGTGTTTACCTATATTTATCTTTGCGGGAATCCAAGATTTGACAGCTGAGTTCATAGTTAAGTGGTAGCGAAATTATTAGCGCCTAGGTTGTCATACAAAATTAGAGGTTATCCAATAGTTATCACTGTTCCCCTGCAAGTTTTGAGTTATTGCCAAGTTATCCTGTTTCCTGCGTGTGAACTCCGTCCACCCCGGGCTTTCCCGGCTTTGTTTCCTCGTGACTTCATTCCCCTTGGGGCAACTCCGTGGCCGAAATTCTCACGTCTTTTCGCGTCGGACACGTTCGGGTCGACCTGCTCTCTGCCACGACGACGCCCGGACGCTCCCCCTCGTTCTCGACTCCGTTGGGCCCGAAATCCTGAAGATTAGCCACTGAGCTAGTGGCCTAGGATGGGAAGGTGAGTGGGCACTCATATCCTAGAACTGACTATGTGTGTGAGCAGGCCGTCTTCGCCGTGCGTGGCGACATCGCCCGCGCCTTCGATTATAACCCTGGACCCCCTTGGCGACGCGACGTGACGGCCTCTTCCCAAGGACGCCTCCCCTCAAGACCTCAGGTTTAGGCACCCGGGCCTCGCTCACCTCGCTCGCCGCCTCGCTTTCACACTTTCTTTTCCTCTCCCTTTACCTTTTCTTTTTCCACCTGCCCACACTTTGCGCTCCAAACATCCTATTTCAATTCCCAGTGACAAAAGTGACAAAAAGGTGGCCAACCCTTTGCCCAGGTCAGCCCTCTCATATCCGCTCTGCCTCGGTCGACCGTCGTTGTGTGGGCCAGTTGGCGTTGCACACGGCCTCGACCGTGCACAGTTGCGGCGCCTCAGTCACCTCGTTCTCGTTCTCGGTATCGTGCCCCGAACCGCTGGGGCCCAAGCTCGTCGTCCAGCAAATCCGTCGGCTCCGCACCCTCAAGATGCACGGGAGCGGCTTTGTCTTTATGCGGGTCGGTGGCTTCCCCCGGCAGTCGCGCTAGCCTCCACTCTTTTCTCGACTTAGCAGTCAAATTTCTCAAAAAGATTACATAATTTGTTTTTTTTTATCACTGCGAATAATTTTTGTGTGAGAAAAAAGGGCGGCATGAGCTGCCGATTGACATTTAATCTAAGCCCTAAGTGTATAATATTTGAAAAAGTAGCCTATAGTTTTGGATCTTGCTGTATCTGCTTGCTCAATCCCCTCGGAGTTTTACGGGATCCATTCTACTAGTAATAACAGTTGTATCTATTTTTTTACTAAGGAATACAAGGTCTGGAAGTAGTCGAGAAACAGTTGCCGGAGTGAACAAACAGGGACACAGTTGATAAAGTCTTGTTCACCACGCTAATATTCACTCCCAGAGCCCAAAAATATTTGACAGGATACCTATACTACATTAGACTATGAGGGCACACACTCTTCAAGCTTCCGGTGCACTGTGCCCGTGTTCGAGAGCGATGAAGAGGCAGCGTGACAAAACACTCGAAATTCAAGCTCCACCCAGAAACCGTTATTGATGCGAGTGTACGCATTTAGAGTTTGTTTAGTCTCGGTTCCATCCGTTGAACTCCAGTGACCTTGCCGTTGACGTGGCCGGTGGACATTCAATTTTACCGTGACAAAAGTGTGACAAGCTTCATTGTGTCTCTTCATCGCTCTTGAACACGGGCGCAGTGCACCGGAAGCTTGAAGAGTGTGTGCCCTCGTAGTCTAATGTAGTATAGGTATCCTGTCAAATTTTTTTGGGCTCTGGGAGTGAATATTAGCGTGGTGAACAAGACTTTATCAACTGTGTCCCTGTTTGTTCACTCCGGCAACTGTTTCTCGACTACTTCCAGACCTTGTATTCCTTAGTAAAAAAATAGATACAACTTTTATTACTAGTAGAATGGATCCCGTAAAACTCCGAGGGGATTGAGCAAGCAGATAAAATGTGAAAAATGTATTTCAGACACCCTGGGAGATTTCAGACCCATTGGGCGCATTAGTACAGCCCTGAAGATCTGAATTCGTCGCACATAGTACAAACTCCGACAAGGCATTGGTCGGCCAGGCGTGACAAACCGACTTTTTTCGTTCTCGCTACTCAGTGCGTTTCTCATCAAAAAAATTGTTGGATTCTATTCATACAAGCTACAAGATGGTATGTATGAATTTTCATAGTGGTTGAGTGAAAAATGCATGAGATATGCATGACTGTCCGAAAAGGGGGTGTGGTCGAACCGGGGGTGAGGCCGGTGAGGGTTAGTATGGCAGGGAGTTAAGACACCTGATTTCCACTTTCGAGCTGGCAGACGCTTCGAATTCGAGTCACAGCTCTTGCATGCGCTCTTCTCAGGCCTCCTGCCTCCATTCCACTGGAGAATTCCCAGCGCAGTCATATGATGTCCCGGACAATAAAAAAAAGCAAAGGCGCTGAGACCTGAGGCCAACGAATGACATCACGAGACCGCGGAAAGCTTTGAAATGCCGTACGCCCCTCTTTCGCACCTTGGCAACCCTCACACGTTCGCCATTGCTACTCGACCTTCTCCACCCCGTGGACACCCACTCCTCGTAATAAAGTGAACACCATACGAACAACTGTCAAAACATGGCACCCAACACATATAAGTGGGTTTCCGCCTGGTTTTTACTGTCGGCGCCCGTCGTCATTTGGGATGCTTTCTATTGCCTGATGAGGTATGCCTTTGACATCGAACCCCAACCCTTTCCGTCACAATCGGGGTCTGATATGTGGTGGTCATTATGAAGGCCGCGCTCGATGGTCGGAGGTGACTTGCATTGGATCTGGCAGCCTTACAGCATTTATCAGGAGGTTGATTGGGTGCGTCGATTCCTCTCTGATCAATTGAGGGTGCCAACCGGCATGTGGGGGAAAGATATACGGCATCAAGGCCCTGCGAGAACATAATGGATTTACCAACGCTCAGTGCAAGTTCCTACTTCATCATGGTTGTCGAACGACGCGCTGACTTGGCCATCATCGTTGCCTTGATATAGCCGTCATCAATCTCATAGAGACCGCCCTTAACGTCCTCTACTTGTATCTTGCGCATGTGGCGAGGTACCCAGCTGCCTCGGTAGTTGGATTTGGGAGCGTGGTGATGACACTCTCCAAGACGGTGCTGTACTGGCTCCAGGAGTACTACTGCAACCTTTGCAACATTGGCCATAACGACCTGAAGACATTGTTCGTGTTTTGGGTCATTCCTGATGGGTGAGAAAAAGTTAGCTTCCTTCATTAGAAGTTGAATGACTGACAGCGAATGATGCGCCCCAGGCTCTGGATTGTTGTGCCAGCCCTGGTCACATACAAACTAGGCAAAGATCTCATCTCGTCCATCGACGTGGCAGCGCGAGAGTCGGAGAAGAGAGGGTCTGGTAAATTACAGTAATAGAAAAAGATGGCACTGAAGCTCGGGGGTTGGTTGGATTTGTGTATTACCGCCGCGCGTTAGTCGTGGCGACTGAGCCAACGTACAGTGAATGCAGATGTAAGCGTAGCCGAGGCGCGAGGCGAGTCTGGCGTTGGAGTCTAAAGTGAAGGTGCGGGTCAGCTACGGTTCCTGCGCATTATCAACGTTAGCCCGAAGAAGCGGAAGACGCCCGGTATCGTAAAGGCAAGGACGGCTTAGGCAGTCAGGGAAGGACTTCGAGAAAACACGCGGCGGAAACACCTCGTAATGTAGTAGGCAAGATCAGATCAGATAGCGAGTATGGCGCCAATGCAACCGGCCAAGCGCTCATCCAGTAAAATGAAGCAATTAGCGCGCACGAATCGCTCGTCGTGGGAGGGAACGATAGGGTCGCGGCCAGACGGGGCGAAGGAAAATAATGGGAAAACGTAAGGGAAAAGAGGTTTCTTTTTCTCCTTTCTATGGAATTGCGGGATCAATCAATCTCGACCTCAGGCTGAGGCGGCTGACGTCACAAACGACAGCGCATATCATATAAGGCCTCCCTAACACTCTCACCCCTCTGCGAATCTTCCGTCGCCTCCCCACCACCTTCATCGCTTCATCCCTTCTTGATAATGACTTCTACAATCGACATTTCCAATATCGGAAAGCCTCCTCCAGCGCGTGGCAAGAGGAAGCACGTCCGTTCACTCACTGGTATTTCCCGTCTACGACATGTATGCGGATTTGATACTCAGTCGCACCATTTTTCCACAGGTAATTTCCCTGAAGTCGATGAGAAGGGCCAAGAGAAATGGCCCAAAGGCGACGAGAAGACATGGAAAGCAGCCATGCGTGGCCCTTACGCTGGTGACCTTCCTTTCTCACCACCGCTCTTCCCTTCATCGTGCGACTGAGCTTTCCGCAGAGCCACCTGAGATCACAAAGTCTATTGTGAATCATATTCAGACGTCGCTCGCTCGGGCGCCTTATAATATCGACGACTTTGGCGCCTATCAGGCTGCTGCGCTAGCAGTTCGCGATAATCTCATCGTCAGTTGTGATCTCCTTGGTTGTCTCAGACAGCGGCCGCATACGTCCTCTGCTCTCCTTACGCGATAATCAGCCTCTCTTCCATCCTGCCCATTTTTCTCCCACTTCTACTTTTTAGGATCCTAGTCGTTTCAATCGTCATTCCTGCAGTCATTTGTCCCGGACATCACACTGTTGTCTATATGCGAATCTTACATGTCGAGAGCTGACGTTTCTCGATCCAGGTGAACTGGAACTCAACTCAGCTTGAATACACGCGCAAGTCTCCCAAACGCGCCTACTATCTCTCCCTCGAATTTCTCATGGGCCGCACGCTGTCCAACGCGCTCCTTAATCTCGGGCTCCTGGACGGGTACTCTTCTTCCCTCTCTTCTCTCGGCTTTGGCCTCGAGGATCTCCTTGTACAGGAGCGCGACGCTGCGCTCGGAAACGGTGGTCTCGGCCGCCTGGCAGCGTGCTATCTCGACTCCTCCGCAACACAGGAACTCCCTGTTTGGGGCTATGGTCTACGCTACAAGTACGGCATCTTCCAGCAACTTATCAAGGCAGATGATGGCACGCAACTCGAGGCGCCTGATCCATGGCTCGACTATCAGAACCCATGGGAGCTCCCTCGCCTCGATGTCACCTACGAGGTCAGGTTTTACGGGAATGCCCAACGATGGGGTGAAGGAACTGGCCGCGCGACGTGGAGCGGTGGACAGGAGGTACTCGCAGTCGCGTATGATGTGATGATTCCAGGCTACGGAACCAAGAGTACGAATAACCTCCGGCTTTGGGAGAGTAAGCCAAAGCGTGGTTTCGATCTCCAGAGTTTCAACGGTCTGTCGATATTGTGTACGCACCCATAAGCTGCCGTATATGCTGACGCTGTCCTTTCTGTTCAGCCGGAAATTATGAGCGTGCGGTGGAATCGTCCAATTCGGCTGCTGCGATCACCTCCGTACTTTATCCAAACGACCACACGTCGTGTATGTTGCACACCTCTCTCGATGTTGTGCAGTGCTGATGAACTACAGTTGGGAAGGAGCTCCGTCTGAAACAACAATATTTCTGGACTGCTGCTAGTCTTGCGGACATGTTACGTCGCTTCAAGCGCCTCGAAAAACCGATCTCCGAGTTCGCAGATTGTGCGTCCAAATACACTGGCTTATCGTTATGTCGCTGATGTGCGCGTACATGAATAGATAATGCAATTCAGCTCAACGACGTAAGGATTTTAACCTTGCAACGAACCTTGTCGCTGATGGCAATGTCAGACGCATCCAACACTTGCTATTGTCGAGCTCATGCGCATCCTCGTCGATGAGGAGGAAGTCCCGTGGGATAGCGCATGGACGATTGTTACCAACACGTTCTTTTTCACAAACCACACGGTGCTTCCCGTACGTCTCTACTACTATCAAGTCGTCTCGTTTGTAGCCAATTGCGTTCTCTGGGATGTAGGAAGCGCTCGAGAAGTGGTCAGTTCCGCTCATGGAGCATCTTCTTCCGAGGCACATGCAAATCGTATTTGACATTGTAAGTCGCTTTGATATTATCTGGCCTTTCGTTCCTGACAGACATTCTTCAAGAACATGTACGTCTCTGCATATTCGGTGAGGGCGTCTTTACTAACTTCGAAACTTCTGCGCGAAGGGTCCATCTCCAGGGTATGTCTTTCTTCACCGTTATTTATGTATGCTCAGTGCTCGACAGCCGTTGAGAAAAGTTTCCCTGGAGACCGCGATAAGCTTTCACGCTTGTCAATCATAGAAGGTTTTGTTCACTATCCCGTTATGTCATCTTCATAGGTCACTTAAATACTATCTTATAGAGGGCTTCCCCAAGCAGGTCCGCATGGCCAACCTCGCAGTTGTTGGGAGCAGAAAAGTCAATGGTGTTGCGGAGCTTCATTCCGACCTAGTAAAGAAGAACCTCTTCCCAGACTTCGTTGAGTTTTATGGGCAAAGCAAATTCGGGAATGTCACAAACGGAAGTGCGTGTCTACATCATGTTCTGTGGGTTCAACAACTTACTGGGTCTTCTCTAGTTACACCTCGTCGGTGGCTCGACCAGGTACTCTTTTTAGCTCCCTCTTTGTTTGGTCCAAAATTCCTCATTATTGCTCGATTTACGTAGTGTAACCCCGCTCTGTCTGCTCTCATCACCGAAACTCTCAAGCTCGAACGCAACGTATGGCTGAAGGACCTTTACAAGCTTGAGGGATTAGTTGCACACGCCGATGACTCAGAATTCCAGACGCGCTGGGCAGCCGTCAAACACCAGAACAAAGAGCGCCTCGCATTATTCGTGGAGCGCCTGCTGGGCATCAAGGTGAACGCGAACGCCATGTTTGACGTCCAGATCAAGCGACTTCATGAATATAAGCGTCAGACACTCAACATTCTTGGGGTTATTCACGTATGTAACATGTGTTTGACTGACTGGGGAGGCTAATGGTTTTATAAATCCCGTGCAGAGGTACTCGTTGATAAAGAACATGACGCCCGAAGAACGAAAAAAGGTCGTGAAAAAAGTGGTATTCTTCGCCGGCAAAGCCGCACCCGGATGTGCGCTAATTCCTCGTCTATTTCATTCCGCCGGCTGATCTAGACTTGTTAAGACTATATTGCGAAGCTTGTGCGTACGCTTTCCTATCTGTCGGACGGGTGATCGAACTGCACTTTGCAGACGATTCGACTCATCGTCAACGTCGCCCGAGTCATCAACGCAGATCCAGACACGAACCAGTACCTCTCACTGTTTTTCTTGCCAGATTACTCTGTGTCTATCGCCGAAATTCTCATCCCTGCCTCGGACATCTCGCAACACATCTCGACGGCCGGTACAGAAGCATCTGGCACGTCTAACATGAAGTTCTGTCTTAACGGTGGATTACTCGTTGGCACTGTCGACGGTGCAAATATCGAGATTGCTGAGGAAGTCGGTGAAGACAATGTTTGTGAGTTGCAATTTCTTTCCGCACGTAAACTCCGGCTGTGAGAGTGCTGATTTGGTGTGAAGTCTTCTTTGGGCATCTTACACCGGATGTAGAGGACTTACGGTATCAACACACATACCGCCCGATTCCGATCGAGGAGAAGTCACCAAACCTCGCACATGTTCTCAACACGGTCTCTTCGGGCATATTCGGCGGCGATGGCGTATACGAGCCGTGAGTGCTTTGTGGACAAGTCTGAGAAGGATAGAGTTGACAGTGTCATGATAGGCTACTCAATACCATCCGTCAGGGAGATTACTACCTTTTGACGGACGATTTCGACTCCTGTGCGTGTCACCCTGTCCATCAAGCGTGGCTACGACTGATGATGATTTGTAGACATTCGCGCCCTGGAAATGGTTGATGAGGCTTACGCTGACCGCACTGGGTGGACTAGGAAGAGCATCCTGACGACGGCTAAGGTGCGTTCTGCATTCATACACGTGTATTGCGCCTCCGAGCAGGACACCTGATCCAACCACTGGATCACTAGATGGGCAAGTTCAGCTCCGACCGTGCGATCCAAGATTATGCGCAAGAATACTGGAACATTGAGAGCGTCAGGGTGTGAAAGAAATGTCAAGATCTACCAGATGTCCCAAACGTATCTGTACAATGTAGAAATCTCATGGACCATTGTTCTTTTTATATCTTGGATATTCTTAGACACTCGGTGGGAGTGCCTGGGTTAAGAGTAGTCGCTTGTTCGTTATGTACCCAAAGAAAGGAATAAATGGATCCCCGTTTGCTGACCACGACGTTCACCGTGTAACCCTTCCGGGAAGTAAAAAAAACTGGGATTAAGGAAACGAGGAGCGGTATTGAACACTAGGAGTGGTATGGGACAAGAGCTCATTGAACTGCATGAATGTGGTGTGGGATCAGAAACCCAAATGAAGTGAGGGAATATTGGAGAGAGATTAATCAACCGTCTCGTCAGTTAGTAGATTTCAAGATCCAGTGTGATAAAGTTGAGGGTTGTGCGTGGCATAGAGGCAATGAATCGCAAAGAAGAAAGCAGGTCAAAACGAGAGTAGATGGGAATGAACAGAGAATGAAATGAAATGAGAAACGTAGGCGGAAAAAAAACATAGGCAAGACAGACACGAGACAACTCG
The DNA here is from genome assembly GCA_022496215.1 of Russula brevipes. Classification (NCBI taxonomy): domain Eukaryota; kingdom Fungi; phylum Basidiomycota; class Agaricomycetes; order Russulales; family Russulaceae; genus Russula; species Russula brevipes. Next base: position 259,811 of record WTXF01000015.1, on the reverse strand, counting down.
AGGTTTGTTTGTGCATGAGTGAGAAGTGAGGGTTAGGGGATGGCATACAAAGGTTGCTTCATCCGTACGAAATACAAGGGAGTGGTTTGCAACGGCAAGGTTGGAGAATAGAAACGGAAAAAGGAAAGCCCCAAGACGGTGCCAAGCCCGATTTATTCTGCGTTGTCGGTCGGCCCTTCTTCGCCAGCTGTGGCGAGCTCGGGCTCGGGCTCGGGCTCGAATTCGTGTTTGGGTTCTGGGTCTGGATCCAGTTGGCCTCAAATCAGAAATGTGGGTCACGTAACATGTAAGGATGTTCTAAACGTTACCAGAGGAAGTATCGGCGGGACCAGTGGTGGCACGCCTGATGCCGGTGCTGCAACGAGAGCTACTGGTTCAGAAGCAACCGTGGTCTCTGCGGCGGGGGGGCTCGACGATTCTTCTTGCGTATTCGTAGCGATCGCAATGGCCTCGCTGTTTGAATCGGCTGCTGACTCCTGCACGACTTGTTCTCCGGCGGCGGGAAGGGCATCGGCAGCAAAGGCGATTTCCTCAACCGGCGCTGTGGCCGTCTCTGGATTGGGTAATCCCTCTGCAGCATGTTCTGGGGCTTCTGCTAAAGTTTCACCCGCGGTAGGAGCGGCACTCTCAGTGGCGGGAACCAAATCTTCGGCTCCAGGTGCAGAATTCTCCACTGGAGGTTCGGGGACAGCAAGCTTGTCCTCTTCGAGAGCAGAGGCGGAAGCAGGTTCATCAGGTGCTGGGGTCTCAACGAGGTCAGGTGCGGATTGCTCGGTGGTTGGGATTTCAGTGCCAGGAGAGGACGTCTCGGTACCGGGAGCTGGACCAGGACCCAGTTCATGTACAGGTGCAGGGTCAGAGGGAGCTTCGGGAACAGCAGGCGTGGCTGTCTCGGGGACGGGAGCGGGTTCCTCAGGCACAGGGGTTGGGTTAGCAGGAGCTTCGGGGGTAGAAGGCGCGGCTGCCTCTGTAACGGGAGCAGGTTCCTCAAACCCGGATGTAGGGTCGGCAGGGGATTCGGCAGGAGTAGGCGCGGCTGCCTCTACAGGAATGGGTTCGCCAGGCACAGGTACGGGATCAGTGGGAGCTTCGGAAGCAGGTGCAGTTGCCTCCGTCACGAAAGCAGGTTCGTCAGGAACGGGTGCGGGACTAGCGGGAGCCTCGGTAGCGTCAAGCGTGGCTGCCTCCGTGACGGAAGCAGGTTCATCAGGCACAAGTGCAGGATCTGTGGGATCTTCGGCAGCAGCAGGCCGCACGGAGGGGGATGGGTTCCTCAGCACAGATGCTGGTGGTTCTGAGACACCGTGGTCCTCAGTAGGAGCGTCCTGTGTAGTGGGAGTAGGTTCTTCAATTGCGGGGACTGGGTCCGCTTCCGGGGCGTCGGTGGCAGCTGGTACGGCTTCCTCAGCGACAAGGTCAGGCTCGGCAGGAACGGATGTTGGGGCTTCCATAGTGCTCTCTGCAACTTCCGGGGCACTCGCCTCTTCGGAAACAGGTTCCTGGGCCGCAGGCACTGGTGTCTCTGCCGTCGCAGGGGCTGTCTCTTCTGTGGTAGAACCAGCCTCTTGAGCCACAGATGCCGGCGTCTCCAAAGGGATTTCGACACCAGTGGGAGACACAGGCTCCTCAACAACAGAGGCGGATGTCTCAGGTGCGGGTGCTGAAGGCTCCTCTGCAGGTAGAACGCCCTCTAGGTCATTGATGGTAGTCTGGGGCTCTGCCATGTCGCTCGCTTCGGCAGTCGGCACTGAGACTTCATCGACGGAACTGGTAATCAAGGGTTCCCCATTCACGTGAGAATGCGCCGAGTCCTGAGCGCTGGCAGTCGAGGGCTCAGGCGCGGGCTCAGTCACAGGTTGCTCAGGCCCATCTGGAGAGAGATCCCCGCTGGGCGCTCCACCTAGTAAGGGTGCGGCGGTAGGTGTATCTAAGAAGGGAATGAGGAAGGAGATTGGACGACGCGTACTAAAAGTCATACCATCAGTAGCAGCTGATTCGGCTGGACCAACGACAATTTCCTCTTCATGTGACGCGCTTAGATCACTTGCGGGGAGAGACTTGCTAGCGGAAGCATCGGGAATAGAGGTAGGTTCCTCGGCCGTTGGTTCTTCCTCAACCACAAGATCTTGGACTCCGGGTGTGCCTTGCGAAGGAAGACCCTCGTCTGTGGATTGGGTGACAACGGCCGCATGCTCTGTGTCTGGCTCGGAACTGGGGGCAAGTGCCTCGGAAGGAGCCTGAGTTGCAACTGCATCCACGGTCTCAGGAGCGGAGAAGGCAGTATCATTGACTACCTGAGAGGGTTCTGTCACTGGCTCGGAGGAAGTCGCTTCCACGTCGTCGTGCTCTTCCAGGATAGTATCATTTCTCTCTGGAACAATGACAGGCTGGGTGTCTTCGATTGTAGGCTCATCCGCTACCGATGCTGGCTCTTCGAGGGGACGTGCCGTTTCGACTGCATCAGTAGAACCTGCAGCCTGACCATCATCAAGAGGAGGGATAGTGGGCGCAGTACTATCAGTAGGGACGAGCTCCCGTCGGGGTCCAACGTTTACATATGGGATCATGATTTCTGGGACACGAGCGGGTGCAGCTAAAATGAGATTAATTTATGGGTTAATAATAAAGACGAAGATCCCACCTCTTGGGGGACTACTTTGGAACTCTCCAGGCGCTGCGCGCTGAGGCACAGGCCCAAGAGGGAGGTCTTCAGAGTCGTCCTCTGATAATGTCCCTTCTGCACTTCAGAAACGAGGTCGGGCTCAGCGCGGGGGTAAGGCCTCCTCCGTGCACGCGCCTGTTCTGTGTCTGAAGTTGCCTGTCGGCAGGCAGATCCTGTATGGTGGCTTTGGCCAACAGCAGGGTAAGGTCAGCTACCTTTGACACAACAGTCTCCCCTGCCACAGGCACCTCAGTAGCAGCAGCAGAGGCTCCGGGGCAGTGCCTGGACAGGTGCACTCTCTGCAGGTACCGTGGTCAATTCCGTTGTTGGGGCGCTAGCGGATGTCGGCGGCGCCGATGTGGGTGCATCTTTCTCCCCGGCGGGCATTGCCTCTTCCACGACTGGCACGGCAGATGGTCCTGGCGAAGACGGTTCTACAACGGGCCCGGACTCCCGAGGGACGGGGCCAGGTTCGGCGGGAGCGGCCTCAACTTGTGCGATTGCGCCTTCACCGACGCCAGCAGAATCAGAAGAAGCAGGGACAGAGGCAGGTTCTCTCTGCGCAGTTTCTGTGTCAGCCTCGGGAATCGGCAGCTCTGCCTCGCTCTTGACGGGTTCCTTCGTCACTGGCGGAATCACAGCAGCGTCCGCACCAGCGGGACCTTCAGCGGCAGTCATCTCAGGTTCGCGTTCGCGCTGCTCATCATCGTGGTGGTCTCGGGCTACGCCATTCTGAGTTGGAATGCCATGCGGAGGCTCGCCTTTCACGGGTTCATCGGCTTTGGGTGCTGACTCAGATGGTGCGGTCTCTACGGTTCTGGTGGGAAGGCCATCTTCTTTAGGCGTTTGGGTGATCTCCTCTCGAGTAGCCGCCACTGTGGCTGCTGCGGCGCCAACGGCAGCGACCGCAGTGGTACTAACTGTCGCAGCGGCTAGCGTCGCACCTTCGCCAACCTTCGCGCTAGTTTCCTGTGATTTCTCTGCTGGCGTCGCCGTGGCCGCGCCGTTCCCCGTCCCGTTCATACCTTCTCCAAATTCGCCTAACTGAGGTAGTCGAGCACTCTTCTCCTTCGGGCTCTTGGGATCACTGCTCCCTCCCGTGAAGAACGCGAAGCGCTTCTTCGAGGCGATGGAGAATGCAGCACTAAGACGTGATGACTCGGGCCGGGGGGACGAGGGACGAGGACGAGCTGGTGGGACGGTGGGCTCAGCCTCTTCCTTCACCAGAGAGACAGGTGCGAGGCGCAAAAAACGTTGCTCGATGATGAGCCATGCTGGGGTGGGGGTAGTGGGGGTAGAGGAAGTAGCAGCAAAGGGGAGCGACTTGAGCTGGCAGAGTACGAAGCGCGGCCAACGTTTCGAAACTGGATCAAGCAGGGAATCGGCCCAAAAGTCGATGAAGGCCTCGTCCAGCTTGACCTTGGTTACTAGCGTCGTCTTTGAGATGGGAGGTGCGGGCACAGCAGGCGGAGGTGGCAAGGGCGTCCGCGCGGAATCAACAGAAGAGTGTCGGGAGCGCGCCCGACGAGACGACTTGCGCGATAAGGGCGCTGGAGGAGGAACGGTCACCTCAACGTCATTGTCCCACAGCGTCGCGACGAGGTCGCGTGAGCCTGGAATGGTTCCGAATCCTTGATTCGAGAAGCGTGACCAGTCAGTTGGAGTCACAGGGATGGAGGTTGTTGGTGCAGTACTGATGTTCACGGTGAGGCCGGGGGCTACATGGGGGTGGCCGGATTGTGATGAACGGCCACCGTCAGCCTGATCAGGGCTGAGTGGGGTTTCGGGGAGAGAAAATGAGCGTGGCCTGCCTGGAGAGATGGGCGACTGAAGAGCAAATGTTGGTGCAGACTTGTCCTTATCCGATACATCCAGAGGAATAAGAGAAAGAAGGCGGACACTCTCATCGGAGAAAATATTGGAAAAGATAGGAATGGGTTCCGCGAGTGCCGCGTCCGTAGAGACTTCCGGAGCATCAAAAGTAAGTGAGGCCTTCTTGATTGCGTTCCACACATCGTCATCTTCGGTAATCGCAGCTTCGCTTGTAGATTGGGCACGGAGGGCGTCTGCGATGAGTCGAAGTGGATGTGACTTGGGTTTCGAGGGACCGGAGTACTCCGTGTCTAGCCGCACGAGTAATGCGTCGTATTGTCGAGTTGAGAATCGTGGAGGTGGCAACAAGTCGTCCTTAGGTGCATCAACGCCGGAATTGTAAGGGTAGTGCTCAACAAGATCTGTGAGCCGACGGGGTAAACGTTGTGCGTCATTACTATGTACACGGAATTGTCAGGGTGTAAGAAAGCCGAATAAATGACGGGTGCGAACCGTATCCGAGCCAAAAACAAGTGCTCAAGGATGCGCCCGGCGCGATCCCATCGGTCATAGAATGCGATCCAGTCGTCACCTTCCGCTGCGGGCTCAGAGGTGAGCAGCCATAAACCGAAGAGTTTCGAAAGCTTGCTGCCTGAACTACCATTCGCCTCGCTGCGCGCCGAGAGAGATGAAATGATATCGAGCGTGGTAAGGAGAAGTTGACCGTGTGTAGTAGGGAGTTGTGGAATAAGGAATTTAGAGAAGGCATCAGGTGGGTAGGAATCTGCACGCTCTGCTGCGGCAAACGTGTTATACCACGTCCAATCACCGGACTCCTTGCCAAAACTGTCGCCGTCGAGCTTGAGGTGGCGCAAACCCCAACGAAGGACAGCAGCGATGTCGTGCGATGAGCGAGTATAATAGAGTTCGGATTCAAATACAGCAGGGGAAGTTGGAGAAGTCGGTTCATTGGGGCTCGCAGAAGCCAAGGACAGGAGATAGAGGGAGACAAGTCTGTGTTGCACTTCGGGGGATGCGGAATGCCAGTGCGGATGCATGACACCGAGACTTTCAAGACCTGGGAAAAGATGAGGTATGATGACGAAGTTGGTACGAAGTGAAAAGGAAGCGCACCGCGTTCGATGATGGCTTGAGAACATGCACGTACAAGAGAGAGGGCTTCGTGAGGCGTGAGACGCCTCTCTCCAATAGCGGTCTCATCGAAAAGGACGAGCGCTTGAGGATCGCATTCGAAGACTACGTCTAAAGCCCGACCGCGGTCCTTGGTGACCGGGAGATTTATAGAGAGATGAGGGACATCTGGAGCAGCGTTCCCCACTGTTGGTAAGTCAGAGGAGGCACGCGATCTGGCGCGAAAGATATTGAAGGGCGAATCCTTGTCTCTTGGCCTTTCGTTCCCTCGGATCTGCAGCACACCGGGATCCGTGAAGAGCGCGGCAGATGGTGAGACATTTGGGGAGACAGCTTCGAATTTACCATCTAGCAAGGGAGTGGGATGCCCTGGATTATCGGCAGATGGTTCCTGCTCCTGTGGCTTTTTACGTCCCAGGAGCCTGGAGAGGAAAGAAGGCATTGTGTGGATGTCACTACGGATCGACTGATATTAACGATCGAGTAGAACCATTCCCATAAAAGAGAGACCTGCCGGAAAAATTTGATTATAGAGGGGTAAAATAGCGGACGGTCTTCGATTCGATTGCGTACCGCTTATTCTTCCCGTCCTTCGTGGCCGTCGTCGCTAACGTCGTGCGATTGCCTCGTGCGCGGTGCGTGCACGGCATGCGCGAAAAACAAACACGGACAAATAACGCGCTCTTTTTGGTCAAAGCTGATCTGATCGGTAAAAATAGGCATCATCAGCATCACGCCACACCATGGCCATGGCCACAAAGCGAGTGAGCACCGTCCCGTCCACCCCCCCTACCTTCGATCTCACAACTTGCGCATATAGCTTGGAAGGCTGCGTCAGGTGCGCTCACTCCATCCCTGCGATCCTCTCCTCAGACCGAGAATGACGACCTCGGTTCCAGTGGGCTGACGAGGTCATCAATGCCAAAGACAAGACGATGCTCACAGGAGAAGCCAAGGAGCTCGAGCAGGAGATTGAACTCCGCAAAGAGGGACTGCATCGGTACGCTTGCTCGATTCCCTCTGACACCTGTATCAAAATCCCCTCACTCCGTACGGACATATCGTTCAACCATCAAGGTGGCAACTTGCTGCGGAACAGTACCATAAGTCAATAACCAAGAAGAAGCTCTCTCCTGCTCTCGATGAATCCGACAAGCTTCTTCCGAGAGAGGCATTCGGAATCACGATGGTCCGCCATGGTGAAGACTTTGCTGATGACTCTGTGCTTGGTAACCATGGCATCATCCGTCCGCCCTGCCCACCTCTCGCTCAACGATGACGTACAATAGGGCAGGCACTTACAGTCTTTGGACGTGCGTTCTGTAATGTTGCGACCGCTCAAGAAGCATTAGGTCGAAGCCTTGGCAGCGCTCTCATTGTCGCACTTCAACGCTTCCTTGATCAGATCAAAGACTATGAGGCTGAAAGAAAAAAGCTTGAGACTCGCAGGTAGGGACAAATACAAGCACATCTATCCGGAGGGTAACGCTGATTGTGTCACTATAAAGGCTGAATAGGGACGCGGCTATGAAACAGGTTGAGCGCTTGGAAAGCAACAAGAAAGCCAAAGAAAAGGACCGACGCGAAGCAGAAGATGAACTCGAGAAATCCGAACTCCGGTAGTATGTGCATTCGTCAATTCAATTCACAAAGTTTCTGGTCTGATGGCGTTCCATCTAAGTGACGAGGCCGAAGCCGACGTCCAGTTACGCATTGAAGCCATCCAACAGAATGAGATCGACCAAATTCGCGAGCTAGGTCTACTTCTGGACAATGAGCTTAGTTATGCAGAACAATATGCGCAGATCCTGCGAGACGTCAAAGACAACTGGCCGGGAAAGTCGGTGCTACCGCGTTTCCTTCTTGTCTCGCACTGACTGACAAACTCCGTAGGCAACAAATCGCGAAGTTGATGGAACCACGAAGACCCATCGGCCCGATGCATCATTTTTCTAACGACAGAGCAGAGTCCCCAAAGCCTAAAATCAGGTCCCGCACCAGTTCGAAATCTCGCGCTCAATCACGTTCTTCTTCGCCAGGTGGCTCCGACAGCGGAATAGATGAAAAGTCCCCCCAGCCACGCTCGCGCAAAGGTTCTGTGCACTCCCGCGCAGGGTCTGTCTATAGTCGCAAGCGGTCCGATTCTCAGACCACCACGGGTAGTGCCACCTCTGTGGCGCGAGAGAAGAAAGAGAAGGAGGAGAAGAAGAAAGGCAGTTGGTCCGTGTGGAGTCGTAACGGTTCAAAGAAGGACCGTGAGCAATTTACGTCTCTGCGAGACGACGATAGTGACAGCAGCGACCCCGAAAGAACATCTGGGAGTCCCACTCAGGTCTCGAAGAACGCCTCTCTCCTTTCCCTTGGGAAATGGACCAAATCCCAGCAGAGTAACACGGCTCCTCGTATTCCAGCTCTGGGCTCCAAGACGCGCGGTAGAGAGTCAGAGCGTCAGAACTTTGTCCGCGCTGTGAGCGATTACCTCGGCAGTTCGGACGAGCTTTCATTCCGCGTCGGTGATGAAATTGTTGTCATCGGTGAGGTCATTGACGGCTGGATGATGGGCCAACTCGATGGAAAGAAAGGCCTATTCCCCACAGTGTACACGGAACCCATCACTGCCACATCCGGCCGTGCTGTATCAAAGCCACCAGTCGCGCCGGCGCCTCCGCTACTGCAGAGAAAGTCATCATCCAAGGGAGGCTCGGACACGGTAGCCGATTCGAGGTCAGGCAGCCGACAGACGCTTGTGGACACTAATCAACATACATCTCCGCGTCTCGGTCTTCGTGCACCACCACCGGCACTGGAGGCTGACACCGAGGGGGATGATGATGACAAGTCGCACCCGTTCGGTGACCATCATGCGACTACGGACCATGGGCAAGGGCCACGTGCAAGCGCAGCACTCCGCAGCGGGTCTGGATATAGCTACGATTCGGAGAGCCTTGCGGAGAGCGCGGCCGATGAGTCGGAGCACGAGCAATCGAATCTCGTACGCCGTCGCGCGAGTGACGATGACGGATTCGCCAACCATCGGGACAAAGGTAACCCCTACAGCATGAGCAGTAGTAGCCTTCCGAAGAAAGTGCCTCCGCCTCTGCCACGCAGGCAGACCGACGTACGCAAGGCCCCGCCGCCACCGCCCCCGCCACGCTGGCCTGACATACGCGCGTCACCACAACCGCCGACATATGGATTAAAGGACGGTCAGACGGGCGACTGCGTAAACTTCGTGCAGGCCATGGGACGCACCACGGGAATGTGCACAAACTGCCAAAGGATGCATATCCAGTAGGGCACAGGTCGGGTCGGATGTTCAAAACGCGCGTCCATCAATTTAACAATATTTTTGTGTTGAGAATATGTTTATTCCTTCCCTACATACCCCCGCCCCACCTCACCCCACTCTGGGCGACCATGATGCAATATTTTGTATAGAAAGGCGCAGCGGGGTTGCGTACCTTTGATTCCAATGTTATGATGAAGAATCTGCGAGCCTGTACGTACCCATGTGTATTGGTGCATGCTTTTTATTACCTATTCGTAGAATGTACGGTTCTTTTTGTGACAGTAGACCGTGTGGTGGCGCCAAGTATCCCTGTGCGGCGTGGTTGAAATACGTGCCCGACGATGCAACCACTCCGTAATGGTCCCTACAAGGCGTCTCGTGAAAACTTGGTTGTGATACGCTGCCTTCTCGCTCGTCACGGGAAAGCCCGCGCAGAACTGGGGGTCGTGGCATAAATGGGGAAGAGAGTAGGTGGAAACCCATTGTCTCCACGGTCTTGCGCCGCACACGTGCAATCGATCCTCTTGCAGGGTGGCGCGCGTGGAAACACTGTGGAAACTCCGAGGCGTGGAGTTTTCCCTCAAGTTCGGCAAGACGCGTACAACCGTCACCGTGACGGCCGGTCGGTCAGCGTTGGGATCGTGAGGATATGGGTTGACAGAATTTCAAATTTGTCCCGCTCAAAACGGGGCCCGCTGGTCATGCACTGCAGCGAACATTAACCTTATCACCCCTCCTCTTTTGAATGCGACTGCAGCGAGCAGGGGTTACTCACGATGTCTGGCGCGGTACCCCTTGCGCCCCCAGACCACATCCTACTGAACACCGTTGAGGACCATGTGTAGGACATCTTTTAACGAGTTACCCGCACGCCCCGGAACTCATACACAGGAAAACGCCAATTGTTCAGCAAAAAGGTAGGGCACATTTCTCACTAAAACGTTCATAAAAACACTGGGATCATAGTCGACGGGTCTTCCTGTGACGACAATCGATCTCGAGTACTAACAAAGCGAAAAAAGAATATTGCGCACTATGAACCCAAGTGCAAGAATGAGAGAGTTCCTCATCTAACTCATTAATAGTGATGCATCACGCTTCGTGCTCCTTCACTCCGACGGTCACACATGTCGATCGTTTGAAAAGGTACGGCAGGGGGGGGTGTCTAGACGAAAAGTGGTGAGCACGTTGGCTGTCTGACCGACCACATACTGACCTTGGTATATTGGAGAGTGGGTTGATGCGCCGTGGGTTGATGCGCCGTGGGTTGATGCGCCGTGGGTTGATGCGCCGTGGGTTGTCGTATACCATCATACTTTGCAGAAGCGACGACACTCTGGTCCTTCTGGACGACTGGTGCGTCCGTGTCAACGAGACGGGTCGGGCGAACAGGCGCAGGCGGATTCGCCACTTTGAGCTCCGACGCGTGCGATGCTACCTTATAATCCAAACGCTTGTGCAACAATAACACCGCTACGTGAGGCAAGAAGACGCACATAGGTTTGAGTGCTGTTCCGAACATGCCCTCTTCGGCGGACCGTCCTCTGTCCTCAACGTTTTGGTCACCGCGTCCTCACAGGTAACACAGACAGGGGGTACCCGCACCTCATCTGGCTTGGGAAGGCATGCCCACGAAGTCAAGGACCGCATTAGGCCTCCCCACGATGTCCGCGAGGCGTCTTGGAGAGACTCCAACTCGTTCTCGAGGAGGTTGTACACCAACTCGCTCACATCCTGATCAGGCCTTTCACGTGGCGAAAGAACGAACGCCCAGTTCCGATCGACCTTGCCGGAACCGCCCGCCGGGAACACCTTGAAGCGGGTCCCAAAGTGGCGATTGTACACGGTGACCCACAAGGCGCAGAGCGTGTCGACGTCGTGGGAGCTGGCGATGCGAACGGCTGCAGGTTTCCGTGGGTCATATGTGTCAAACGACGGATCGAGGAAAGCCCTGTTGCAAGACGCGATCAAACGCAGTTCCGCGTGGATGCGGGGGCTTGAGAAGGGGACCCATTGGCCCATGTTTGTGAGCTTCCTGCGGAGCGCTGATTCTGTCCAGCGTGCGTCGACCTCCCGTGCGACCTCCAAGGGGGTACGTAAAAGGAAGATATCTTCCACTGAAAGTGGTTCTCCTCCCACGGCAGCCCAGCAATGAGGAAGGGCCTTCCCCGTCCGTGGGAGCGCCGTTCTCATTTCCAACAGGCTTGTGGCACCCATCAAATACTGCGCCACGCGGTACAACCGGCGCTCGAGAACGGCCATGGGTTCTGAATGTCGGTCGCCCTGGGCCATCCATGACACGAAGCGAGTCGACAACATGAAAGTGGCCATGTTCAAGATATCAAGAAGGCGTTCGTAGTCGTCGTCTGATGGCGAGCCGTGAAACGGGTGGCTCGGTGATACGGCCCTCGCCAGTGTTTGAAGGATCTTGATATACAGCGCGGACGGCGGGATCTCCCCAAACTTTGCATGCATCACAGGAAGGAGCTCTCGCGCCCTCCTGTGCAAGTCTTCGTCAGGCCACCTGTACCCCTGGACAAGACGTCTGACAGCGGGCAAGCACTGTACGATCGTCTTCTTCAGCTTCGCCAAGCGCCTGTTCAGCTTGCGGGTGGAAGATCCCACGGCAAACAGCAGGAGGGCCCGCTCCGACTCGGCGGACGCCGCGACGTCGAAGAACCGGCCCGCCCTGTCCTCGTCGGCCGCGGTCTGCCTCCGATTCGTGGCGAGGACAAAGGTGAAATTCGATGCGTCGCGCTTGTCCAGCGCCACCGCGACCGTGTCCCCACGCGTCTGCCCCACGAGGGACAGCGCGACGAGCTGCAGCATGAGCAATTCGTCATCCGGCACGGCTAGGCGCCCGCGACGACTTCCGTGTTCGGCGAGGCGCCCCAAGCTGCGGTCGGCGCCGCGAAGCGCATGCGACCTGCTGGCCCTCCTCTTCCTCAGCAGTTCCAGCAACTGCAGTTGCTCGCTAAACTGGTTTTGGTCTGTGAGCAATACGATCGTTCGTCGTGAGCGTGAAAATATCGGTGGCCACAAATGGTGTGGAAAGGGCGCGCACTTTGAGCGAAATAGTGCGGGTGCGACATTGCATCGCCGCTCCAAAATCGTCTAAAATGCTCAAAAAAGGTGACCACGCGCAGGACCAATTGCAATTGCTTTAGCTTGTCGTCGGAGTGGTAAAGGATGAAGAGAGAAGGAGAAGATAGGGGGACGAGTTGGTCGCTCGGGGGGTGACAGAAATCTATGCCAGGTCAGGGCCATAGACCGGCTCCAGGCACGCAGCGCCTTGCCAGGTGGATCCTAAATATCGGATCCCATACGCCGCAAGCGGTCGCCGTTCCGCGCTTCAAGTCACCCGCGTGAAGTGTTCGCCTGCCAAGCCTCATGTTCTGCACGCTTTTGCCGTATTTCCCCGAATGAGTGATGAGTGATGCAGCTCCAGCTCCAGAACGTGTCTGGACTGCGACGGAATATGAAATTTGGGTCGAACGAAATGGAATGGAGAACGGAAGGGGAGAGCGTAACGTAAAACAAATAAAAACTTATATCACGTGCCTCCCGCATTTTTCTCACGCTCACGACTCTGAGCCTCGGCCAAACTCAACTCGAGTGCGAAGCGAAGTTCGACATCTTCAACCTCTCTGATCCTTTCCACTTCAGCCCCCCAACCCGGCAGAGGATGCCTACTCGGAACCGGAGGAGATGCTGACAACCCTGTGCCCGGTAACGGCTTGCTCCACGCGTTTGGTTTTCCAGAGGACATGCCTATCCCTGTACGAACTTGCTTCGGGGTCGGGGTGATGGCCAAAGGAGTGCTTGGGCCAGGGGTTGATTTGGAGTGGGAGCGAGACGGTGCAGATGGCGAGCCTTCTTGGGGCGGCACCGACTGCGAGTTCGAGGGGCTACTAAGTAACCCCCCAGCCTCTTTTGGTTCGGGGTGGAAGCGGGGCGAGACTTGTACCTTAATATTGGAGCTCGAGCGTGACGCTATTGATATGTGTCCATGGGAACTAGTACTGGATCCGGATAGTGAAGAGCGCAAGGGATGCGGAGAATATTGCCGGACGGAAGATGAAGACAGGGATGAATGATCTGACCCAGATCCGCTCCTCGAGCTTTCGTCATTGTCAAACATCCCCTCTTCAAGCACATGTCCGTTGGTGCAACCTTGAAGTCTCTGCAACTCTTCATCCCTGCTCAACATAAGGGTATACTCCACGGCTTCCCGCTCACTGAGGCCGAGTGCGCGAAGTTGCATCAACTGTTCGCGCTCAGGGCCGAGTGAGCGTAGTAGGGGGGAAGATTCCTCTGCGATATTCTTAGACTCCACTATGTCACTTCTCAGTTCCGCGTGCCCTGCAAGATCCGTGAGTGATCTGTTGTTGTTCCAGGAGCATATACATACTAAACCATTTCCCATGTCCACCTTGTTTCCCTTTACCCTTAATCTTCACGGGGTTCTTGCCACCTGATCCAAAATGAGCTGCGCTCCATGCCAAGACCTTGCTGCCGAAATTCGCCACCAAAACGTCTCCTGCGAGCTCGATCTGCAGGACGTCATTATTCGTTGGTGCCCTGAACGATCTCAAGGTTTCGAACGTGAGCAAGTCGAGAACAATTATTGTGCCACGAGACGAGCCTGCAACAATGACGAAAGGGTTCACGGCTAAGCTGGTTACATGGGCATCCGAAAACACATCGACGTGCCGGCTGGCTAGGAACGGGTCGCTCGATAGGGAGGTTGCGTCCCAATCATAAATGCTAATCATTCCGAGATGGGTTCCTGCTATGACGAAACTTGACTCTGCGGGATCATTAGAGAACGCTGGTTGTATGCACCGAATCGTGCCGAATGCCGCATCGCCGAAAGTCTTGATATCCACTTGCCCGCCAACCAAGTCCACAGAGCAGCGGTAGAACTGGGGCGTGCTTCGATAACAAATAAGAACAGATAGTTTGGTGGGAGAAGAAACCTGGATCAAGAGGGTTGAAATCTCCATCAACTGGGGATTTGAAGCGGGCTCTACGTCTGGCACCGGCAATGGGCGAACTGGGAAACATAGTTTTTGGACGTCACGTAGCGGAGCGTCGCCAGTGCCGAGGGCCGAGACGTCAAAACCGGACATGACGATGACGTCGCCGCTTCTACTGGCAGCCACGACGACACCATTCCCTAGATCTTCCGCAACTTTCGAAATCGCTTCCGTCTCCCGTCCTAACAAATGTCTTTCGGAAGTCCAGGCACAGCGGAAGGGTGTTACAGTCCAGACTTTGATGCGCCCGTCAGAGCCCACGGTTACAAAGGCGTCGCCATTGGCTGACCAAGCGCCGTCTAGCACAGCACCTTCGTGTTCTTGTCGCACCGAGCTCGTGTGGATACGGGCTGGGGCTTGAGTCCCGCTCATGGTCCGAGGGTGGAATACGACAATTATGCTACCGTCCTGCCTGCCCCAGAGCATTTGGGCAGTGGTTCCATCCGAAGCGAGAACACACGTCGTGATCTCGGGTGTGAAATCGGTATTGGGGAAACCGGTACCGAGACCAGGCGGGATACCGGTTGCGTACAAGTAGCCCTTGAGAACTTTGTTCCTGAAAGGTAAAGAGCGGGCGACAACACCGTACTTGATAGATGCGCTGAGAAGTCCATAATCGGCCATGACATGAATCACTGATATTTGGGCATGGAGGGGGCGATGGGATATCGCAGTGTTTTTGGAACGCGACCACTGCCTGTGACCGAGTCATGTGTTTCTCGATGAGCGATAACACGCGACAAACTATGACTACGACGCTCACCCCCTGATCATGTGGCGACGTATGCATTCACGTCTCCACGTCTTTTGTGTCGATCTAAAGGTCAGCGACTTGGCTTCGTTCAGGGCATTCTCCGGAGATACGCCTAGGAATTGGCAGACAAATGCACGGCGCCAAGTGTTGTCATCACTGACGTGTTCGTAAAGTTTCGGCTTGTCTGCGCAAGGGAGCAGAGAGATACTGGGTCGAGAAAAGATGTGATATGGGTGAGAGACTCCGAAGGAAGCAGGAGCAAAGGGGAAGAGTGTTGGCCATGTTGAGCAGATGGTGCTGATTGACGGGGGTACTGTTGCTTATGCGAGAGATGTCTTTCTGGGAACTTCTCTTGGGGCCTTTGCGCATAAAATGGGTGGACTTGGTGCTGAGGGTTGTTGCACGCAGAAGGTCTGCGTGCTATGTAGTCAGAGGGAAATACGTCGTGGTCGTGGTCGTGTCGGTCGCAAGTGAGTCATCAGACACGTCACGTGATATCCCTACGCGCCAGTGCGCCAGTTGCGACAGTCGACTACACAGGTAACAGTCAATATCACCAATGGACATCAACTTTAGGAAGATCGACATCGATGCATATGACGAAGATATTCTGTTGGAGGCAGAACTGTGCGACCCTGACCCTCGCAGCCCCCAACAAGCCACCGAAGACGCGAAAGCAAAGGCTGCCTCAGTAAGGACTTCACTCGCCAAGTGAGCCGTCATCCTCTTCATCTACAGCAACTCATCGGATCAGAGGTGACACTCTGGGTGCCCTTGTCACCATTCTTGACAACCCTCCTTATGGATCCAGTGTTGAAGAAGCCAAGGTGACGATCAACGTACCTGCGATCATCAATCCCTGACCCTCCTCAATAGAACCTCACTCTACAAACAGTCGTCTCAGTCCTTAACAGCACAAAGGCGACAGACATCCCGAATGTAGTCAGGTCGCTTCCGCCGGAGACACAAGATACTCTAATGAAGTATTTGTACAAGGGCATGGGTTTACCAGGTTGGGGAGACGTCAGTGGCAGCGTCCTGCTGGGTTGGCATGAGAAGGTGTGCCAGACACAAGACCCGTTTATTACAACCTTCCCCTAACCCAACTTCAGTTGACAGAAGTTGCAGGAACCGGCTGCATCGTCAGGGCCATGACGGACCGCAGATTGGTATGACCACTGATGATGAAGGCTTGGTACAGTAATTTGAATGACAGTGTTTCACTCACTGCGATGTCTGTGCGTAATTGCGACTCCAACACAAATAGCAACTCGCCTGCGCGGGGTACCGCTTTGGGCTGCCCTCCCAACTCTTCTTTCACCCCAAACTCGCTTCTCTGATCGATCGGATAGCTCTTTCCATCCTTATGAGGCAGTTGCGCGCAGCTTTGGGGCTCCATCTACCCGGGGTGTGCCAGTCTTCACCAAGGGCAGTGCAATAGTAGCATGACTAGCCTTACCGACACGTGAAGAGAACACGTGTTGGGGGACCAAGATTGCGAACCCCTCCTTCCTCCCCTGTTCCATGGGTCAGCACACGCCCAGAACCCCGATTTTTCTCGAAAATTGCCTACCCTCCGATCCGGACCCAGGAAGTGATATTTGCATAACGTCTGCACGCCATTGCCGTGAGGCGTTCCCGGGGCGTACTTAAGAACATGCGAAATGAGGGGAGATACCCGCAACATCCCACAACAATTTCAACACTTTCTGTATTCCGCGCGCCATCCCCTATCCCGCTATGCTTGATGCGTTCAAACTAAAGGAATTCGACCTCGAGCCTGTCTTCGACTCCTGGAAGAATCCGCCACGTTTTCTCGGCAACCCGAAGAAGGATCCCCAGTAGACACATGGCTCGACCAGGTGAAGGAGGGTTGTCTCGAGCGCAAGATCCCGAAGGACTACTGGCACAAGGTCGGCCAACGCTTCCTCGGAGACAAGGCTCGAAAACGCATGGACGAGCTGAAGGAGGTCCTGCGCAACCTCCACGGCGGAAATTATCGATGGGATTGGAAGAGGTTCAAGACTGCAATGAGGAACATGGGTTGTACGTCGCCACTCCCACCCCTTTTCCCTCTCCCTTTTCGATTGACTTTTCCTGATAGGGGATATCGATGACAAGAAGACAGAGTCGGTCAAAGTGGGGACCAAGTCCTCGGGCTCATGGTGGATCATCGGACGAGGTGGGGAAGAGGTTCCGGAAGGGCGAGCAGAGGTGAAACCGACCGAGAAGGAGAAGAAAAAGGCGCCGCAGCCCATGCGCAGGGCAACGGTCGGCGAGAGTAACCCTGCGACGACCGATAAGACCCCACATGAGAAGACTGAAACCGAGAAACCGGCGCCGAAGAGACGTGGCACCTGGCTCTCCCGATCACCTTCGAATGCTTCCCTCACATCTGCGCCGCCCCCCGAGAGCAAAGAGGTCGTCAAGGCCGATCCCGCGAGTTCCTCAGGCTTTTGGAAACTACTCCCATCATCCAACTCCTCAAACCCAGCTCCCCCGCCGTCTGCCGCCCCTCCTGTCTCGACGACCGTCGTTCCCGCTCCCCAAGGCGAAGGTTTGTCCCCTTATACTATCCATCCGTTCGCACGCACGACACACGTTTTACTCACACGTCCTAACATCAACAGTGACCACGACGGAGGCGCATGCGCCGCTCTGGTTGCTCAACGCCTGCAATGCGCTGGACTTCCTCACGACCGAGCACCCCAAGGTGATGTCCACCCTCTCGGCCGTGCTCATCACCGTCGGCAGCCTCCCCGCGATCCCGGGCCTCCCCGTAGCCGCCGGCGGCACGATCCTCGCCTCCCACGCCGTACAGGCCGCCGGAGCGATCGCCGTCGGCGTTGGCAACTGGCTCAAGTCCGCACAGGACTCTGCTGCCGCCAGGGCCGCGGCGGAAGCGCAGCTGGGCGGCGAGGCGGTCATCATCGAGGACGTCACCCATCGGCGATGAACGATGAACGGCCGGTCGGTGGCGGTGGCGAGAGCCTCGTGTCGTGTTGCGTGGCTCCCCCTCTTTTCCTCCGGCCACATTCTGGCTGCTGGAACCCCTCGACAAAGGTGCTATGAAATTTTGGTCCTTTCGGCGGCTCGCGGCGTTCCGGGTCTACGCCCGTCAGTCCGAGAGCAGAGAGTAGGGACCCGACTTTTTTTATTTATTTTTTCACGGTGTCGCTGAAATACGTAGTCTACCTTAAACACTACTTATATGTATAGGAACGCACGGGAGATACTGCAGTTTTTTGTTCGCGAGATGCGCCCACCGGAGGTAGAAGAATACATGGCGACGTTTTTGGTTTCCTATGCAGCACGAGGCTGTGGTGCGACCGCCTGCATGTGAGCGCGTGTATCTTGATGGCCACGGAATTGTTTGCTGTACCATGGTTCTGCACTGCATCGTACCGATATTCATCAAAATGGATGGCCTGACGCCTGAGGGTATTGTGGCAGGGCAGGAGAGGTTTTCATTTCTTCCAGCTGGAGGGAGGAAATCCTTCCACATTTTACATGGGACGGTGACAACTGTAGCTCTCTTTGAGTTCATAGAAAATCCCTCACACTTACTAGACCAGTTGCGCTACAATTGTTAATTCATCGGGAATTCAACAGGGAATCTTGTAGCCTATAAGATTCCCCATTAACTTCCTGATGAATTTACAATAGTAGAGCAACTGGTGTAGTAAGCTGACACCTCCCAATCCATGATGATAGGTCTGCAATTAAGAGGTTGCATACTTGCATTCTAAGAGCCGAAGGAGGTAGAAAGCAAGCGAGATGGTGGCCAGTAATAATAACGTCGCGATAAGAGTTAAGATACAGCTCCGGGACGCCGGACCGTAGGTACCACTGACTTAACTAACAAGAAAATGCGAGGTGAAACTGGTTCAGATCTGACACTGACAGAGAACGACGAAAGCCCTCCTCTCCTACCTTTACTGATCTCCATCTATCAACGCCGGACAAGCCATGGATGGGTGTAAAATACTTCATAGGTTAATCGGTGTCAACCTAGAAAACGCATTCACTCTTGCACTGGCATCCCATCGATGAGCTGGTAGGTACATCAGAAGAGAGGCCCTCGCGATGTCATTTCTGGGGATCTCGCTCTTGCAAAGGTGCGCCATATCAAGAGCTTCATGCATCAAATCTAGCCAATGGCCTGACTGACTTGTTCATCCCGCAGGTCAGTGCAGAGTTAACAGTGCACCCAAAATACGCTAGCTGGTATATCTAAGTCCAATGCACCTCCGCAATGTCCCCTTTCTCGATCCCACGGCAGCCCTGCCGGTGCTACACCATGCAGACCGGGCTGCTCTGCACCAGCGTGGGTGGAGCACACAGGCGGGCGCACAGGGACACGAAATAGCAACGGTCGATGCGCTCATGCAGGCTACTCAGACGCAGACGCAGACGACACAACGAGTGCTAAAACGCATAGCTGTGTTCGTTGAGCGGGGAATCAAACTTGCGGTATGATGGCGCCGCGCCCGATGGCGCGTTTCTAGAGTCGCGTACCACGCTGCAGGAGCAGGGTCATATAGGGCAATTAAAAAGCTTACTCACCGTTGTAAAAAGATGAGCACTTTGATTTATTTGCAGAACAAATGAATGACTTGCTCAAAATAATTCGTTGTGACTTCTTCCGTCGCTGGCTGATCGATACGAGTACGAGGGATCACAGTATTTTTCTTTGGTGGCGGATGCCGTGCGTGTGAAAAGCTATAGCTGCTGGTCACATTCCCTTTTTTGCGGGTGCATGACACCAAAGTCATCGGCGTGCATCGACGGCCGAACACTCATGCACATATGATCAAGCCAGTTACCAGAAGGCGGGCGGCCCGGCGCCGGGGGTTCAGATCGTTGAAGGCCAAGCGAGCCTCCGAGTCAGCCCGAACGAGGAGATTGAGAGAAACCAAAACTAGGAGACAGCAGCTCAAACTCTTGCGGAAGCAGAACCGACGGATGGGGTCAGGTTGTTTATTTTCCCGGCTCGATGATTTGGCATCAATACAGTACGGTCCTGCCTCCGATTGATAAGTCAAGCTAGTCAAGACCCAAACCCCAACTGACTGTACAGTACGGTGCAGTTGCAGTACCGTAAATATCACATCCGAGGTTGCCGAGGCCAACGGCAACGGGGACACCGACTTGAAACCTGTCGTTGACTTCGCTTGACTTGAAAAGCCGCTCCGAGGTCGAGTCAGCTCCTCGTGGCTCGGCTACAGGGCTATAGCGAGCCCCCCACGACGGCGGCTTGCCCCCCAACTGAACTGACAAAAGCTCTTGGCACGTAAAATTGACTGGCCGACGAGAAGTGGTCCTTCATTCTCCATTCCGGTCAAAAAGGGTCTTTGATGGATTTTTCTTCCGTCGAATCGAATGGCGCCTCGTCCCCGGCTTCTTTCATTCATTCTCGGCTTCCGGCTGGCCGGCGGAATTCGCGACGTAGGTATTAAGCGTGGTGGAGTCCCTCGAACTCGAAGGGGGGGTGGGGTCTTGTCTTTGGCATGGAAGCACAAGGTTATATCATTATCATTTCGCTCCAGCTCCACACGGGACAAGCGATCGGAGAGAAGACAGGCCCCGAGAGACGAAGAATGGATCAATCGCAGCCAAAGTCAACACGTACAATTGAGCAAAAATATCCGGGCTCGGGTGAACAGGTAAGCAAAGACTCCTTTGGTGTTGGGAGGTTGGCAGATGCGATGCGAGGTGCGAGCGCGAGCGCGGGTAATCGAGGAAGGAATGGAGCCATTTTCTCGAGATCGAGAAAGGAAACCCATCTATCGTCGTCATATGATATGTGTTTACCCACAACTGGGGAAAACCCGATACCACAAGAACGTGCTATCCGGAGTTTCACCCCATTCCGAATACACATACCAAATCTCTAAGCATCCGCACTACCGCCGCCGCTCCCTTGCGCCGCGCCAATGGCATTCCCAAGGGGCTCACCCGGACCCGAAGCGGTTACCTGTTCCTGGTCCTGATCCACCAGACGGATCCTGGAGGGGGGTAAATGAGAAACCATGAATGGTTTCAAAATGAAATCGATCAATCCCATCCATCCATCCATCCATCCATTCATCCATCCATCCATCAGCCGACAAAGTCCCGACTGACACCGCACTCACTGGTTTCGGGCGACAAGAACACGAAACGTGCGTTCTCGCTCGGCGGGGTTCATATCTGGCCAGTTGGTGATGCGGGAGAGCGTCTGAGCCAATATTAATTGTGACGTCGATAAATGATAAGTGATGATCCAAAAACTCAATTATCGGCATTACAAACCCCATTACCGTTGACTACGACTCCCATCATGGCCTTGACGGCATTGTTGTAGCCCATAGAACCAAGCGCGATGATTTTCTCAGCAGCTTGGCTTGTGGTCCTACGCGTCATGCCCGTATTAGGATATTGTGTAGAAAAGAGGGGGCGGGCTATGTGGGCACAAGTCAGGATGGTGATGCACTTGTCGTCTTTTCCAAGACGGAAATAAAGAGAGGTCATACCCTCAAGGTGAGGGTACTTGAGTGGTGCAATTGACAGTCCAAGAGCAGCAGTGAAGGGCTTTCGAAGGTCAGGAATGTTGTTGAGGAGGGGGTCGAATGAGAGGAGCTTGGTGCTGGCAGTGGTGGAATGAGTGACTACCAACTCCACAAATGCCACCTTGATGGCGGGAAAGCCAACCTCGGCAAGGATGTTCTTGACGACAGTAGCAGCGGCAACGGCAGTGTCATAGTGGAGGGAGCAGGGTATCACACCAATGGAGATGATGAGTGAGCTGAAGGGCTTGGCCTCCCCAGCATCAGCATAGGCAAGGGGGTTGATGGACATCCACTTTATGTCAATGGAGCAGATTTTTGCAGCTGCCATTGTAAGGAGTTGTTGTTCATCCCAAGGGAGTGTAGAAAACTATGCAAAGTGGGACTGGCCAGACTGGGGGCTGAACCCAGGCCTCCTGAATATATACCAGGTGCTCTACCTATTGAGCTACCTAGCCATGGGTTCATGACTTGGGTTTTACATCTTCACCACTAACTGGGTTGCCTTATATCTAAACCAACCTCTCTTGGGTGACAGATTATATCCCCTACAGGGAGGTGCAGACAGAGAAGAGGGGAGAGAATGAGTTTTTATTTCCGATTTCCGGTACAGAATTACAAGACACATCATTGCATCATCCTCTAATACAAGTACGGACTATTTAATTAATCTTCAAGTCTGGCTAAAAAGGAAGAATCATCTGCAAAAAAGGAAATGGGCTAGCACGTGCTACATTTACATAGCCGCACTCGATCACTGACGCAAGCTTATGTAACGCCGCCTTGTTTCCCACACACGAGATAGTATTGATCCATATTCTCTCACGAACTCGAGCCTGAGACTAATCTGAATGTGCATAGGGAGGTCTAATAGGCTGTGTAATACACGGTACTGATGGTGGTCATAGTGGGAGGATCCTCTATGGTAGAAAATGGTAGAAAATGTGAGGAGAGGTTGTCAATGAGGCATCGACTTGATGGCTTGATGGATGAGCCCAGAATGCAACAACGACCTAGGTTTGATATCACACGAAAAGGGTACCGGGTGCCTGCGACCCTCCATGAGCAATACAAGCGCGAAACAAAAATCATGAGAACTTCGGCGTGCACGCACCGCACAAACCCCGATGTGAACTGAACCGGCGGAACAACCTTTTCTCCGGCTTCGTTGTGAGAAACGGGGGCTTGGAAAGCAGCGATTATACACGCGGAAACAAACCACACGTTTCCGTCCGCAAAGTGTTTTCCTGGGCATTCCCTGCAGGACGTTGTGCTCAGGTGGATGAAAAAAAGGCGCACTAATACAACGTGCCTCCGCCCAAAGCCGAAAATGAAGTCCTTTGGGTCCGTCGGGTCAGCGCCTGTCTCGTTCTCGTTTTGCTGATTCATGAAGCGCTCCGGATTAAACAAGTCTGCTTCCGGATACATATCTTCGTCCCGGGTCATCGCCCTGCGGCAGAATGATGTGAGAACCAAGACTGATGGATATATCAAGATATCCGCTGACCAGACGTTCGGAATTATCATGGTGTCTGCAGGAATGTCATAACCTCTATACTGATCATCTTTCATCGATCGATGAGGTACAGCTGTGCGATTGGATGAGCCAATCAGCTCGAGTCATCGACAGGGATGACGGACCGAGTGGGACGGGGCAGTGCCAACTTCTCACAGTGAGCACGAGATAAGGTGAAGAATAGGGGAGAACGCCGTACCGATAGACCTCCTTGACTACGCTTTCGACATAGGGGAGTGAGCTTCGGTCTTGGAAGTCTGGAAGGCGGTCGGATCCCACAACACGATCAATCTCCGCTGTGCCTTCGCGAAAACGTCAGGGTGTAATATCATGGCCAAAAAGAATGCAGCGAGCGTTGCGGAGGTCTTGAAAAGCACGAGGGTTCAGCAAGGGCGCTGAACCTCATGACGAGTGGCACACACCGTATCAGCCGCAGCTACTCCAAAATGTGAACCCGTGTGAAGTGTGAGCGTCTAAAGCCCGGATCAGCAAAGATGGAGACAAAGGCACCTCCATACAGGGTCCCTGCTACGCCCTTGATATCCTCTTCGTCGTGGATAGGGGACATTCCGGCAGCGAGGTTGTCCGAGATAAGTCTAGATGTGAAGGAAGGCATGGCTGTGCCTGCCGCCTTTGACCAGGATGAATGAATACGATGAGCGGGATACACATATAGGCGAGAATCGCAGCTGACCGTTGCTTTCCGTACCATCTCGTACGGCGTATCATGCATAGTACGAACCTTGACCCGAGTCCGGAGAGCGTGTCGCTTGAAGCCGGCTCCCGGCATCCAGGTAGGAATGTGTTTGACTACACGGAGAGTGTCGTCAGGAAACGCCCACGGTTCCTATGCAGTGTCGCCAAATCGACATACGAGCAGGAAAGAAGTCGACAAGGACTGAGCCTGGGCTACCGCTTGTCGCAGTATCCGTCCCTGCCTCTTCTGCCAAACGGACATATAATTCATCGGTCGAGCGGACAGTGTGGCCGTACGTAATTTTCATGATCGTTCCTGCCGCAAACCTTTTGTTGTTTGTTTGTAAGGTCAAACGTGAAGCGATACGTCAGCCACGCTACCTGCGGATGTGTTGGAGGAAGGCATCGGGCGATTCGAGAAGACCGCCCAAGAGGACGTAAGCCTCTCTGCGCTGAGTCGAGCGGAAGGTGGATACACTTCCGATGAAATACTCCCGAATCAAACGGCGATGTTTGCGAAATCGAGGACCATACGGCAACTGGGGAAGAGATGCGTCCCATCCCATCCTACAAAAACAGGTCAATGGCGGTTGACTAGATGGTGGAGTGGGGGTATTCAAATCACATTTCGACTATAAGAACAAAACGTGGGCGACAAGAATAGTTGAGACTGCGCTTTTCCATGAGATCCCGAGCGGCCTGGAGAGTATTGAGCACGACCATGGGACGTCCAAAGACCGTGAAGTATACGACGTCGCCTATTACATTCCCTCAGACATTCGAGCGGGGCGCGTGAGCTGCGGCGGGTAGACAATACCGAAGGTCCTTCCCCATTCAGCGAAGCGTCGCTCTTGGTTATTGAATGATATTTGACGAAGATTGCCTATGAGCGGATCTGGCCTCGGGCCAGGTGGCAGCTTGAGGCGTCGGGCGGCGAAGATCCATCTGGAGAAGAGAAAGGTGCAGACGCCGAGGATTACGAGGTGGGTGTTGGTAGACACGCCGGGTGAAATGAGGATGAGATGTTCGAGAGATGCCATATCTTCTGTGGAAAGGTGGGATTGAAAGAAGAAGGCTTCCGCCCTGGTCCATTTAAAGCCGGCGACGTAGAAAGAAGAGCGGGATTTGCCTGCTGGGCGAGAAGGAGTGACCAGGGAACAGGGCCTCGATACGTACGAATGTACGTAGAAATTGCACGAGATACATCATATCAGTCAGCCAAGCAAGGGATTGGGAGCCATGAGAAGCTCCTCGCGGCTTGTGCCTGGAATGCATACAGTTTTCGAAGCTGGACGGCCCTCATGATCACGATCACCTTCCGCTACCCTCGAGGTGGGACGATAGAATGCAAAAGAAAGGCAGCAGATGGGGATATCGCGCATGCCAGTGAGAATACCAAAAAAGAAGTACCCGTGAAACCTTGCTGGCTGGAGCGGAGCGGGCACCGTTGATGCTGGGACAGCTTAGCCCCTCGACCGGTGACCGGCGACTGATGCATGTGTGCGAATGACGGACTCGCAGACGCCGGGGGCGAGGCTGGTGGAGAGCGAATGGGCGCCGCGCCACGCGCAGCCGAGGCCCTGGAAAGAGGCCGGGGGCAACGATCGCGAAAGAATTTTCATCGTTTCTTTGAGGAAGGGAGCTAATCGCCCAGAGCTGCCCGATTTGCTTTGACGTATAGCGAATGATATCCGCGGGAGAACTCGAACGTTTTGTTTGTTTCTGCGGTGCGGGTGCGGGTCGGACTGCTGTCACGTGGAGCACCCTCGTTCTCAGCACGTGTATCACCGCGCGTGGTTAATTATCCCATATCCCAGCATGGGGAAGGGGAAATACGGCGTGACCGTCGTCCGAGCTGATCTGGGCGCTATGGCCATCATGCCCCTTCATCGATATCACCATCAACGTCTGCAGACAAAGGCCGTGTGTCTAAGCAAAGCGTAGGTGGGCCATTGTTGCACCTACAACAACCAGCTAATTGTAGACCGCAAACGGAAAGCCCTATTCTTCTGCAGCAGCTTGATCACCCACGATAAAAGGGACCTGCAATCTCCGCCCTTCGTTTTTTTTACGTTGTTCTCCACGTGTTTTACTTGTATACATTGTTGGGAGGGCAAGCGAAGATTGTGCCAGACTCGTCTAATAATGCCAATCTATCTTGTGTCCTGACAACACTGTGCACAAGTCGGTCCTTGCGTCGCCAGTACGCTTTGGCCCCACGGCGCAGACACTCTAAAATTTTCTGCCGCTTATCACGGGGCCCCGGGTGCATGCGCGTGGTAACTGTACAGCCTGAGGCGCAAGTTGGAGCAGGTGCACAGCACCCGTAGCTGCAGCTCGGCCGCGGAAACCGGCAGTGGCACAAAAGCGGTTTGGTCTCGGGCGGACGGGGCCACAACCCCTATTTTGCCTGTCAGGTCAGACACATGAGACAAGGGCCGTTTTTTGTGCGGTGTTCCAAGGTGAATTCGGGAAGTGTGGTCGAGAGTTATAAAAGGCAACGAGCGCGGTGTGGGGCGTTTTGAACGGGGATCAGATAACGAGCAAAGGTGCCAGACAGACACCACACAGCACAGACAGCCCGGCACTCGTCCTGACTCTTGGGCACGGCGAGCCAGAACCACACCTTTCCTGTTGCAGGAACGATAGCGCCCATTTTCGGATCAATCGTCGGTCTAGTTGTTCCCCTTGCTTTTATTTCATTCCACATATAACAACAACAACATCCACCTCCGCCGGACGCCATTGCGCCCAAATAAACCATCCTAGGATTTGACGCCACCCTCAAGTTGCCATCGTACCTGCTACAGAGGAATACTGCATCGATGAATTCTCCCATTCTCGTTTGGATGCTGTATCTCAATCGCGAGGTGACGACAGAGGTCAGTTTCTCACTCACCGCCACAGTTCTTTTTTTTTTTGGGTCTTTCTCACTTCCCTTGCCTTTTTCGCGCTGAAACCGCCCGTATCAAGGAATACGAAAAGTGCTTCGAGCTCGTCCATAACACCGTCCCTCATGCGAAAAACATTCCTTCAAACCCGTCCTCTGGCGAATCACTGCGTTCGCTTCTCTGCTCTGTCTTTGGGTAACGTGCCCGTAAAATTTTGACGTCTCGACTTGCAGGCCAAATCATCGCCCAAATGATGCCACTCCTTATGATGCGGCACCGACGAATACCTCGTGCCCGGTGGCGGGATCACAGCACACACAACGGAAAACACTGGATAGAACAGGTTCGGTTCCGCCTCTGTCGTCTTCAACCATCGAACGAACTAACGCAATACCCCCCACTCGCCGACCCAGATGCTGGACCACGTCAATCCAGAACACCACCTTCGGTCGATGATCGGGTATCACCTGGCCTGGGAGAACTCGCTCATTGGGATGGTCATGGTACAGGGAAAGCAGCGAGAGGTGGTCAACATTGGCCTCGGCATCAAGCAAGTCGCAGTCGAGCCCCGCGATGCCACCGTCTCTACATATGTCGAGTCCCTCTCACACAAGGTGCGTCCCACACGTTTTTTTCTCTTCACGCCACGAGGCTGAGATAGCCAACACACGCCACCTCATTCGCTTTCCCCGCTCCCATGGCACTTTTTACATACATACGCAATCGTACACCCACACGCACATACACATACACGCACACACCCCGACCCCGGCGTAGCTCACGGCGCTCGAGATCTCCTTCCTCGCCCCGAACCTAGGTGACGAAGTCGTCCTCCGCCGGCTGTGCATCCTCCTCGCGCTCAAGTCGGCCTACATCAAGGCGATCGGGCAACCGATCGGCTTTGACTGGTCCCGGCTCGAGTTCAACATCTCCGAGGAGACGTGCAGCGGCGACGGGCAGCCCCTCACCGGCTGGGAGTTCCGCCTCTACAAGGCGCATCTCGGCGTGCAGCGCCGCGGCATCCTCGTCGAGGAGGGCTACCAGTGCGTCACCGCACACTTCCGCGGCACCCCCGACTCCAAGTTCGTGTGGCAAGACAACAACAAGGACCTTGAGTCCTGGGTCCAGTTCATCAATATCGACCAGATGACGAACGTCATACCTAAACTCACCGATTGACACCACCTTCCCCTTCACTTTCCACATCTCCAGCGCATTCCAACAACAACGGGTGGAGTTGCTCTGTTTTTCTCTTTCTCCCTTCACCCTCGTCACATCACCTTCCATCCTCGCTCCCACCCTCGCTATCTATACTCCATGTTCGTGGTCCCCGTTCCGTGCTCTGTTGTGTGCTCGATATACCTCAATTTCCTCTTCAAGCTTCGGCCTTCAAGCTTCAATTACGCGTCCCTAATAGTGTTATCCGGCATCCTCTACTTGTTTTTTTCTTTTCTGCGCGCTCTCCATGCCGGCAACCACGTTCCATTCCGTGACACCTTCCCTTCGGTACTAATCCCGGACGCACCCGCACAGGAAGTGTGCATACGCCCTTCTCTGCCAACCTTTTACAGTGCTCACACTTACCCGTTTTCCGAGCTGTCTTCCTTATCACGACTTTTACGCAAGTGGAGAGGTAGTAGTTATTATCGGTTGATGTATGACATTAAGCGCCACAACTGTATAGGTGTATGCAGCATGAACGTAGTATGTGCCAAAGATGCTCAAGGAAGACGTGCGGCGACTGGTCGCGATCATCACTGCCTAAGGGATCCGTCCTAAAAAGGGAGAATTTGCGCTACAGTTCGATGCTCGCGGCTGTCACACCTTGAGCGCCGCCTCCCTCCGCCTGCGTAGCGCACCTTCATACGTCTTGCACACCCACTTGATGTACGCGAGGCCGCGCCGGTTGCCCACAGCCACGAGGCGATGGTGCAGCACCTCGACGTCCGCAAACGTTAATAGTGGGGGCACGTCGTCGTCCTGCACGTCCAGGGCGGTCGTCAGTCGCACGAGCGGGTGGTCGCGGGCGGCGAGCGACACGCGCATCGTACGCATAACGGGTCGTTGTGCCGATGACGGCTCGCGCACGCTGTAAGGCGGATAGCGTGTGGCGAAGGCACGCAGGCATTCCAGCGCCTCCTCGAGACGGCCCGTCCTGTCAAAGAGAAGAACAAGGGAGGAATCAACAATCAGCCAATCTATCCATCAGCGGCAGCAATATGCGTCAAAAAAAAAGCCACCGGAGAAAGATGGAATCAGAGACGGGCCTTTCAATTGAAACGGAGATAAGAGAAGCCCCAAAGGGGGTTAATAACCGTAAAAGAGAAGGCGAGGTGGCGAGGGCGCAGGGACAGGGATGACTAGGATGGGAACAAGGGGGGGAGAGAGGGAGAGAGGAAAGGGAAAAAGGAAGGAAGTGGCGATTGTGGATGCTTACAGGGCAAAGACTCGGATCCGCGCCGCATATGCGCGCTGGATGTCCCGTGCGCTGGTATTACTCCTCGTTCGTGCATTTTCGAGGGCACCCACTCTTGCCACGCATCCTCGGCAAAACCCAACACACGCTCGCGCTCGGCCCCGCGGCGCGCGCCCGCACAGCGCTCGAGTGCCTCGACGAGCGCGCCCGCGTCCTTTTCCAGGCCGTGCTCCGCGAAGACCGTGCAGAACATCGCGTGCGCCGTTTCGAGCGACGCGTGTGCATAGAAGACTGAGAGGTACGCAGCGAGCAGCCGCGGCGTGACGTGGACGTCCGGGAGAGCGGATAGAGGGTCCGAAGGGGAAGATGTTGGAGGTGGACGAACGATACGAGAGAAGATGGCGCAGGCTTCGCCGATCACCTCGGAGTGGCTCTGGGGTGGAAGATGTGTAAAGCTGGGCTCTTGGGATGCCTCCACAGGTGCCGACGATTCGCGGTTATCAGCAGATGACTCGACCGGCTCCGTCAGGCTGGGCGGCGTGGATACATCTGCGTCAGCCTCGATTTGGGTAGCCAGGGGAGCCATTGAGCGCCTGAAAGGCGGCTTGTATGCAGCATACGCGTGAAATACATGTGTCATGATTCGTTCGTCAACAACAATGTCCTTGCTCTCCGGATCTCGTCGTGCAGACTTGACCATCTCGGCAAGTATCCAGCGCACGCGACCCAGGTCGCGGATGCGCTTTGCACCTTCCAGCAAGGCACCGAATAAACGCGAATCAGGTTGGAACGCGCCTCGTCCGCGTGCGTCTCGGTGTGCGTCGAGCATTTCCTTCGCCAATCGGAATGCCTCTTTCACGTACACTTTGGAGCCTGAGCGGGCGCACGCGAGGATCGTTGCTGTGTAGGCACCGGCAGTAGGCGGGATCTCGTGATCGACAGTCATTTCAGTGAAAAGGTCAAGCGCACGCTCAGGCTCGGCTGGGGTGGGTAGTGCGCAAGCCCGAATCATTTGTGTAAAAATGAGAGAATCTGGACGAGGATGCGCGACGTATCGCATGTGGGAAAAAAGATCCCAAGCCTGTGCACGTGCAAGTGAAGAAGGGGTGCGAAAGAGGGCAGCGATGAGCCGCGAGTAGGTCGTCATAGGTGGTGGTCGACCAGCATTTTCGTAAGCGTGGAGAAGTGAAAGGGCACTTTCAGGAATTGTACCGATTGCGACGCTCTTCTCATGCGCTTTGATGTGTAAATGGCGCTGGCGATCGGTGAGTGGACCTGGGGCGGGTATATGAAACAAGACATTTTAACGCGTGGGGAACCGCACCATTTACGAATGTCTGCAAGAGGTCCTCCAGACCCAACACATCCCCTCTCTTAGCGTACCACCCAAGAACATCGTTTGCGTGGTCTTCTACTAGATGTATTCCTGATGCCTATTACAAAGTGAGTAGTCGTCCTTCGGAACGGCCATTGTGACCGACCATCATGAGTTTGAGAGCCGTTTTTGCCGAGTGAGGATCGTCATGCGCAAGCTATATCTCACGTCGTTATCACATCTACGTGTGGGATACGACGCAGATACACACACAAACTCGTGTAAGAGATCTCCACTCTTCGATTGAAAGAATGGCCAGCGGAACATCCTTCAAAAGTGCAGAGTCTTGGCCAGAGGGGGGTGTATGCACATTTCGGATACTGTCCAGTTCCTGGATTATTGGAGCCAGCAGACTCAGTGCGACTTGATGCGGTGGTAAGCGGCCTTCATGAGCGTGGTTTGCGTTTTTCTCGTGCCATGAGAGGTAAGCTCTGTTCGTCGTTGCAGCAGAGTAGAAAACGTCTCGGATGAGGTTGAAGGTAAGGGAGAGGGAGAGATGCGCGACAAGATGGACTCTACGACCACTCTGTCCTGCTCTTCTTGAGACATTTCTGTTGGCGAGCTAGCGGCAACTTGTTCATGCCGAGGTAAGGCAAGAAGGTCATCATAGAAAGCCAGCAGCTCTTCCTCGCTGTAGGTGGGGTCGGATGGTATTCCCTTACGAAGATATTGTTAGGGCGGCCTCCCAAAGGAATAAGAATCGTACCTCGTTCTCGGCAGTGACGGCCAGTGCCTCCACCCTGTGCGCCAGTTCACTGACCGGGGACCCAGCGGTGTCAATACGTGCCGTCTTCTCCGCCTGCCGCTGCGAGCAAAATTAAAAGTGGAAATGATATATTCTGGAAACGTGAACATACCGGGGGGTATACGGTGGACCGACCACAAGCGTTTCAGGGTAAGCTGAAGGAGGACGGGATACCAAAGCAGCAGCCTGTTGGATGCACCTCCGGGTATCGAGGGGGACATGTGAGAGAGGATGAACAAGGATGGGCCGCCTTGGAGAGACGCGCAGGAACACCCAGTCCAGGAGGGCAGTTCGTGCAGGCATCGACGTGGATTTTTAAATTAGTTGAGCGCGACAAAAACATCGGGCTGTTGTCACGTGATAAGAGTGATTATCGGATCACGAGCGACTTTGGCCAAGACCCCATTCCTTTTTATTTCTCACATTTTCTCCGTCTCATCACCCCTTCCCTCTCCTGCTACACTCAAACTCACAATGGTCAAAGCTGTAGTTCTCGGCGCTGCTGGTCTGTATTCCTCTGGTTACGACGTGGTCCCAAAGCTGACCCAGTATGAAGGCGGGATTGGCCAACCTTTGGCCCTCCTACTCAAGACAAACCCCTTGGTTACTGAGGTCATTGACTCCTCCAATAACATGGCACCGCAGACCCACTGAAATGTGGCCGTCTTTCAGCTGGGCCTCTATGATATCGTCAACACCCCTGGCGTTGCCGCCGACCTCTCTCACATCGCAACTCCGGCCAAGGTTGAGGGAAACCTACCCCCAGATAACGGTCTCTCCAAGACTCTGAAGGGGGCTGACCTCGTCGTCATCCCCGCGGGTGTTCCTCGCAAACCAGGGGTAGGTAACATCCACATATATGTATGCGCATACAACTGATTGGTCTCGTTAGATGACTCGGTGTGTTCACTTTTCTCGCATGTCAGTTCAAGATGCAGCTGATATATCAGCAACTGAAGAGATGACTTGTTCAAGGTGAGAGGTCGTTCCAAAGGGTACGAACGGCGTGTCTCACCGTGCGTAGATCAATGCTGGCATCGTTTACGATTTGGCCGATGGCATTGCCACGACAGCTCCTACAGCATTTGTCCTCGTCATCTCAAACCCCGTTAATTCCACCGTCCCCATTGTCGCTGAGGTCTTCAAGAAACGAGGCATTTTTGACCCTAAGCGGTATATCCACTTGCGTGAATCCCAGAAGATCTCGATGCTGATATTCTCATAGTCTGTTCGGTGTAACAACTTTGGATGTCGTGCGCGCATCAACTTTCGTCGCCGAGATCATCGGTGATCTCTCCAAATCACCCGAGGTCGTTGTTCCGGTTGTCGGAGGCCACTCTGGCGTCACCGTATGTTTGGCTCTTTCGCACGCCATGTCAGTCGACCCTGCTGATGCGAATATTACAGATCGTACCTCTCCTTTCCCAATCTTCCCATCCGCTCCCCACTTCGCTTGACACAGAAAGGCTTGAGGCACTCACGAGACGCATCCAGTTCGGCGGTGACGAAGTCGTCAAAGCCAAAGACGGCACCGGATCCGCAACGCTCTCGATGGCTTACGCTGGCGCGGAATTCGCAACCAAGGTCATCAGAGCTCTCGCGGGCGAGAAGGGCCTTGTCGCTCCCAGCTATGTCCACCTCGATGCAGACAAGGAAGGAGGTGCGGTATTGAGGAAGGAGATCGGCAGGGGGCTGGACTACTTCTCAACGAACATCGAAATTGGGGTGAACGAGTTCTCGTCTTGCGGTCCGACTGGCCCATTACTGATCCCAAATTTTTTGGTGTAGCGTAACGGTGTCGAGAGGATTCTCCCCCTTGGAAATTTGACCAGCTACGAGAGGCAGTTGATCGCTGCTGCTGTCCCCGAACTTGCGACCAACATCGACAAGGTTTGTTCTTCAATCAGCTCATCGTCTTCGATACCACCGGTTCATCCTTGTTGCAGGGTGCTACGTTCCAGAGGGCGCCTGCTGCCAAAGTATAGAGCTTTGAATAGTACAAAAATGGCGCGATGTGTATGCTAGAGAAGGAAGTGCTTAGAATAACGTGTTTTGTTGTCCCTACAAAACAAAACCAAATAAATGACAGGCAACCAGCCGTGGGACTGCCGTCGGCCGCCGAGGACATGCTTTAGCTTTCGAAATATCATGCCTGAGATTCTAAGCTCGGGGCGCTTGGATGTCCAGATATAACTGTAGCCATTGACATAACCTCGGACTCTCGGTATCCGCGCTATGTTCTTTCATTTATGGGGAGAAGCGACAACTCAGCCAAGTCCTCAGCTCAAATACAAATACTTGCCCACCGACTCTGTTCTGGTTGCACTCTCGACCTGAACCTGGCATTCAGGTCTCCCATCACCTCATTTTACTGCCGGTCGAGTGCTACGTAGCTCTCTTTCCTCGTTCTCACCCCCTTCACCCTCCGGCGGACCTATTACGTTTCTCTCTCGCGCACTAGTTGGCTACAAGTTGGGTTTGATGTCGAGCACAACCGGTGTCAGTGACACGCCCGAGTCCGCCTTAGAAGACCTTTCTCGGTGCTTGATGGAGTGGCGGCTTACTTCTGTGCGTATCGCTGTTTTCGGCGGACACAATTATCTTACATCGAGTGTGGACGGACGATGTTGCTCACTGGCGTTGCCAAACACTCAGAATGCAGTAGGTAATGAACCTTCGGATCTCATTTTACTTCCGTCATTCTTTGTGCGTTGTGCGCCCCCTGAGCCATCGCAGCTTCCACCCCCAACTGAAGTTTTATCCTTACGCGATATGGGATGCTAACCCATTTTCCTTTTTTTTTACTCTATTTGGACACTATTCCGGGGTGGTATTTTTTTTATAGTGGCGAGCGCGGCGTTGATCGTAAGTGACTTTTCTTTGCTTTTGCGTAACGCTGCGCATTGCGAGAAATACCGTAACTGAGAAGTAATTTGCTTCGTTGCCGATCATCGTGTATAAGTTTTACGACTGGTTCTTGACAAGTGGTGACGAGGTGCATACCCCCATTTTTCCTTGTCCCGTTTGCCTTTTCCCTTCCATTAACGTTAGCTGGTGGATCTTCTCTAGCTGAATTTTCTATGGCGCCGGGACGGAAGACACAATGGCACCTATGCCCGAATCTTATTCTTCTCAGCGCGATACCCCGCACTTGCTTGTGCGATCGTGGATTTGGGTCAGGTGCGTGCGCTGCCTTTCCAGGGGTGGCAAGCGCCTCTCGGCCTCGAAGAGAAAAATCTGTGCTGATGGGAACGAGCGAGGATAGCCGACAGTCACTCAGAGACACGTCACGACGTATCTGCGTCTCATCACTTTCTCAAGTTCAGAACGTGAGTATATCATACGCATTTCTACGTGGTTCTCACAGCAGTCCGCCGGTCGCTGACGATACCACTTGCTTGAGTCATCCTCGCGACGCGGACCTGGGCCATATGGCAAAGGAGCCGATCGATGCTCGTCTTCCTGTTCGTTTTGACTATTGTATGGGTCGCTCTTTGCGTCCGTCATGTCTCGACTCACCCGGATGGTTGGAGGTCTGCGCGGTGCCGGCTCTCGTGATAATTCGTCGCGATATGGCCACGGCGGTCGGTGCGTGGTTCCGTTTTCGCCCGTATCGTCGAGTCAGCGGTTTTGACGCCATCTTTTTTGGCATCAGTTGTGTCCTCCGCCAATTTGAGCCTGAGCGGTTTGCGGCCATGCGTCATGTTGACGAGTGCCGTCAAGCTGGGTTGGATTGCGGTGTATGCTGGCGTCATAGCGTTTGAAGTTGGCTCGTCTCTATCCCTTTGTCGTTCCTGTCTGACCGTGGCTGGCACCAAGACAGCCGTACTAGCTTTGACGTCGTACAAAGTCCTCCAAACCCATAGAGGAGTCCCGAGGGATTTGAGATCAAAGTTGCTAGACGTACTTTGGATCGACGGTTCGGCCCTCGCCCCTGTTTTGTGATAATTCGGCTGGCTTGACTGACTCGCCCTTCGGTAGGGATCATGTATTTCGCTCTCATGCTTCGTGAGCATCTCTCTCCTGTCTTCCTGGCCTGGCTATCGAATCTATCACATGTAGTCCTTTGTATCCTGAACGTGGGCTTGGTGCTTCAAACCTCGGTGAGTACGTTTCCGAAATATCATCCACGGAGACTTTATTTATGGACTCACCCTCGCAGAATGCGCCGTTGCGGGGCGCAGGCTCGCAGTATGTTCTTGACGCGAATGCCCTTCCGGAGCCGCGCTAAAGATTCTTGTGTTCCGATTAGAATGCAGACTGTCTTCCACAGCATCCTTTCGACGCGGATCGTGCTAAATATCACAACTGCAGCGAAGAAAGATCTCAATGATCCGCGACCTGATTTCGCCCAGCCTCGGCATTCGACCAGGATCGAATTTGGGCATGTATCTGGTATGATGAGCACTGTGTCTGAAGAAGGTGGTGCTGGAACAGTAGAATTGCGAGAGAGATGATTAATGGGATAGATCAATATTACATTGTCCGTCGTAAACATTGCAAAAGTTGTGTTGAGCATGACCATGCATGATCGCGCGTGCTCCGCAAATGCGTAGAAAGTTATTCAAAACTATGGACTGAGGACAAGTTGAGAGGGCATCTCATAGCATGATAGTATGTGTACTCGGTCGTAGTTCAGCCATTCAACTTGGAAAAGTGCCCCAGATGGTACATAGATTATACAGTAAGATCAACAGTGGAAGAGTGCATTGCGTCAATGTATTGCGAGCAAGGGGCATCTACGGTCTTTTCAATAGTGCCATGCCATCGATCATGCACTAACCATGCCTCAGACTGGCCGCCCTGCCACATTCGTAAGCACTTGAGCGTTTTCCTATTTTTGCATTAATATTGTGCATGCCGAGCTCACACGCGCGACATCAGCAGGACGACTCGGACGTCTCACAGACTTGCTCTCGGTCTCCTCCGGATCGCTTAGGTTTGCCGTCGTGATTTAAAAATTCACCGCGTTTCTTCCTAAGCTCTCGGCGCCCTCGGGCTGAATTCAGGCGTACCGTAAGATGTTATTGTTATCTAGTGCTTCGAAACAAAGGAAAACATTTCCATTGTACCTCCGCTGCTGCCACCCGATGCCACGCTATCGGGAGGCTGATCTATGCCCGAGCCCTAATAATAGACGGTTCGACGGCCCTGATGTCAATCTTCTCTTTGTCCCACTACGACCGCCGCGCCGCGACGAGAGGAAATCGGGCAATAACGAGCCACGCACAAAAATAGCATCAGCGCACAAAACAGAGCAAGCGCCGACAACACGACAATTATGCCGGTGGGGGAGGGGCAAAAAGGTACGCACGACGTTGCTGGTCCAATAAAGGTCCCCCTCTACCACGTCGCGTACAGCCGCGGCATTCTCCGCCTCGATGATTAGCACGCTCCCATTCTTCTGTCCCGAGACCGGGTCGGATAACGGGCTGCCAGACACTTTTTTTTTCCATTTCGTTTCATTAGCGAAAAAAGGGGAGCAAACAGAGCGAGAGCGCCTCAACTGATGACACCCTCGGCGACGAGCCGCTGCATGCGTTCGAGGTGCGCCGGGCGCACGGCAAGGCGCCGCGTGAGGGCGTCTGGGTCGGTCCGGTCCGAGTTCCAGACAATGAAGACCCGTTTTGTTGGGGCATCGGTATTGCTGGATGCCATGTTTCTGCTGCTCGGTTTGACGCTGAAGTTTACAAAGAGATGGTAGGTAGAGATGGGAGGAGAAGCTGGTGCAGTGGTGTCGATGATTCAACTCTTGGCGACGGCTTGGGGGGGCACTTATAAGTTGGGTCGGCGGATCTATGAAACCCGAAGATCATATAAGCTGCAGTTGAAAGGATTAGTAAAGCCCTTATGACGATGACGAAGAAAATGACTGACGATGATGAATATGTCCCGGTGTCGGTGAACCTCATGCCTCAGCATCTCGGCGATCGGAGTGTTTCTGAGAAAAATTATTTTTCCAAACATAGATTTCCATAAATGCTTCAGGGTGATAGTGTGTTACTTTGCAGTTTGTGTGTTCCCAGTGTTGCACCAGTTGGCGTTGCTATTAGAACCTGACAGGTAATGACCTCAGTGACTGATACAAAGAGTCAATTTATTGATATGTATCTGACCCAGGTAGTAATGATCGGGTCGCTTTTAGTATTGTTGATGGCAACATGCGTAAATTGTTACTCACCCTCAGTCATCAGGGACTCAAAACCCATCAAGTGCCCAATCTTCGGTTGTGTTGCAACATAGTTTAAGCTCAGCCAGTGGCTATTGCAAGCCACTCGCCCTAGAAAACTTCCCCCAATGCAGGTCATCTAGCCGAGCGTCATGATCAGGAGGGTTACATGTTGCTGGAGGTACTAGGCCTAGTACCGCCGGTACTCCCGGTACGATAGTTGGTGCCTCGCCCCAGGAGACTTGCCGCGCCCTAGGTACACCAACGTAGAACAAATAATGTAGTTCGCGCATCTAGGGCCAGAAAATAAAGTATGTCCAGTGTATGCACTGTTCAGAACCATTGAATCGTTTCGGAACCTGGTGGCAGATGTAGCCAAATGAATCGATTGAAATTTGTCCCAGAAGCAGATAGGTCACCAGAGTTCCCGATATTTGTGCCTTGACCCGCGCCGCAACAAACATTATGCGCTGACTCACACGCCCAGGCTCGAGTGCTCATGGACGTGTGCTCGGTGCACATGTGTAGTCCCACCCATTCGACACTATTTTGGTTTTACACCTGATCCATGATCCTGAGAAGCTACAGGGATAAAAATACAAGAGAACTTACCAATTAAACTCTATCATTGCGTGCGTGTTTATTGTATCGACGCCACCGTCTTTCTTTGACAGTGTTTTCCCCATCGTCTGAGTCGAGATATGGAAGGTGTCTGTGGGAAGATGTGGGCTCCAGGATTGCGGTCCAGTGATCATCTTGCAGTCGCTCCGTCGAGGGTCGCCAGTTGGTATGCATCAGTGCAGTAGATCACACGAGAACCACTCGTCGGCTTTTACCCCCAGAGATATGAGGTGTGATCGATGTGATCATTTCATGTTACGCTTTGGAACTTGAGTTATCCCGCAGCCCATCTCGAAGCAATTCTCGAAGAAAAGGATGTCAACGTTCAACCTCCGATTCTGGTCTGATTGGTAGAGAGCGCACGCAGTGCTGGTCGTAGATAGCATGTTCAAGGGGATCAGCAACATCAATTTTGACTAGTTCTAGTAACGTCAGTAAGTCCAGCACAGTAGTTCACTTACCCCGGCTCTATCTAGGTCCACCGTGACAATGTGGCACAAACTGGAAATCGGACTCGGACCCCAACAACAATCGGTGCTCACGGGGTCCTGGCTTCCAAACTCACGCCAGTTTCCTGCCTTATTTTTGTCTGCTGCCCCGTCGTACAGTCACATCCGCTGCGCTTCAGAGTTCAATACAGGAAAAGATTATCATCGAACTCTCGCTAGCTCCAACGGCGCACCAGCCCGAGGTTCATGGATCTATCTATCCGCCATAGAAACCGGTTCAGATCTCGTTATGTCATCACATCACTTTTTCCAAGACTTTTTCGGCGCTGTTTGATCCAAATGTTCCCATGCGGACTCGTTCAATTGGATACTTGCATGTGGTCCGCACGCCCATTTCAACAGACTTTGAGGCGTTCGGTCGAACTTTTGACAGAAAGCCGCCCAGCAGAACAGCAATTCGCGCTCGGCGCCTCGGTGAGAAGTTGAGCGCAGGCCAAGAAGCTGGGTTCCGCGGGTCTAGGAAGCTTGGATCATCCATTTTATATCGGTCATAGAAATGCTGCGCGCTGTGCCTTCTGCACCAACCGTGTGAGTCAGACCTCCCGACTTTGGAAGTGTCTCTTTGTCAACTAAATACGAGCTTCCCGCTCTATACCCCCCCCTTCGCGCATCCTGGAGGGGCATTATACCGGCTGAACTACCTCCGCGTTCTGTGCCACAGTCCATCTGATTTCTTGCGACCCACTCCCGCTCTCGGCACACGCCGACGCAAAACTATATGCCGAGCGAGCGTCTGCGTCTCCGCACATTCTGACCACATTTGGATCCATCCCTCAGCTCAAGGGTGTGTAGGTATATAGGGTGGTACAAGGTGACTAATTGTACAAATATACGAGGCCATTTTCTTCTCCAAGACACACACTCCGTTTCTTTCTCCCCTCGGACAGCTGTTGAGGGGTCTTTCTAAACCGCTCTACTCTGACATTCACCACCACCGTCCGAGTGCCCGAACTCCTGGGCCGTGTTGGAGCGTGCTTTCATGTCAAGCGCAATCGCTGAAGGTGACCCCGTAAAAGCAGTGGAAAACTTGGTCCGATGCCTGAACGGATGGCAACTCACCTCGGTGCGTGATTCAGCATAAGATGTCGAGCATCAACGAGGAATTGATATTCCTTTTCATGTGTGTCCTCGTCCTTTTACCCATTGCTCCTCGCCTC
Source organism: Russula brevipes (assembly GCA_022496215.1). NCBI lineage: Eukaryota > Fungi > Basidiomycota > Agaricomycetes > Russulales > Russulaceae > Russula > Russula brevipes. The sequence goes on along the minus strand of WTXF01000015.1, from coordinate 220,460 downwards.
TAGGGCATAGTAGGTATGACTGGCATACTCTTGTGTTGTGCCTGAGCTATCCCTCATGTTGACCCTCCTCCGAATCGCTTAGTGGCAAGCACGGCACTAATCGTAAGTGACTCATTTCCATGATATGGTACCCTCGAGATAGCTGAGAACATCCCGTTTCGTCATCGTGTACAGTTCTACGACTGGTTCTTGACAAGTGCTGACGAGGTATTGTGCCTCTCTTACCCGCTCCCCTGATCAGGAGTGGCCGACGTTACCCTTGACATAGTTCGATTTCCTCTGGGGAAGAAGAATCACCTATACCCGCATACTCTTCATCCTTGCGCGATATCCTGCGCTTGCGGGTGCCATTGTGTATCTGTTCCCGGTATGCTGTGCTATTCCAACTAGTTTCCGGACCAAAACCGTGCTGATAACTTCCGTTAGTTGACGGATACGCTGAACGAAGTTACGACATGTCTGAGTGTTGTCACTATCTTGTCTTCAGAACGTGAGTGTCTCAAATCGTTTGCTGATGATACCGCTCAGCCACCTGCTAGTTATTCTAGCGATGAGGGCATGGGCAATATGGGGAAGGAGCAGAGCGATACTTGTATTTCTGATCGTTTTGCTTATCGTACGGCAGTGACTTTCTATAGTCATTGCACCTCGACTGACTTAGATGACTGCAGGCGTGTGCAGTACCAGCAATCGTAGTCGTCGTGCAAGACATGGTCACGGCCGTTGGTGCGTTGTTCTGTCACTCTGCAAGTTGCGATTTGACGCTCTGTTTGGCGTAAAGTGGTCCCAACCGTCACCTTGAGCGGTGTGCCGCGTTGTCAAATCTTGGTGGACACCATACAAGATGCGTGGCTGGTACCGTATATTGTCATAATGGTCTTTGAAGCTGGTTCGTCTGGCTGTCTGGGGCAATTGTCATGACTGAAACCGAGCAGTTGTGTTGGGCCTGACCTTGTACAAAATCCTCCGAATTCATCAAGGGGTCCCAAAACCATGGAGATCAACATTGTTGGACGTACTTTGGATCGACGGTGCGGTATTGGTTCTATCCAGCCTGATTTGACGCTCACTTTTGGTCAGGGGTCATGTATTTCATTTTCATGCTTCGTGAGAATTTCTCTTTTCCTTCGCAACGTGGTTGCTGAACAGCTTGCGTGCAGTTCTCGGTATTTTGAACGTCGGATTGGTGCTGAATGTCTCGGTGAGTCTGTTTTCTATTATCATGGAAAACAGCCCCGCCAATGAATACTCGAAGGACCCACGATTACGGGCTGGAGGTTCACAGTAAGTGATAACATCGTGGACCCGGTGCAGATATAGGTTCATGTCCGCTTAGGCTGCAGACAGTTTTTCATAGCGCTCTTTCGACGCGAGTCGCGCTACACACCGCCGGGGCGCTGAAGCAAGATATCATTGGTTGGCAGTCCACTTCAGAGAACTATCGAATGTCGCATAGGATGGAATTCGCCAATACTTCCGAAGCAGCAGCCGATACTGGAACCGAAGTCAGGGCAGATACAGAACCGTGATGGCGGCGATATATGGCCCCACGATACTTTTGGATATGAACATGTCAATTTGGTGATGATGTGAGTCATCTTTGATTCCGACCCGGGACACAATGAGTGCATATTGCGACGCTCATACGCGGATTTTGGTCGGCCACTTAGTCATTGCCATCATTATCGTGTCTGTTTGGACCAGGCGCTACAGCGGCGTAACAGCGCTATGGGGTGTCTCACCGCAACTCCCTCCGGCCGGTCCAACGTGGCCGTGACATCGCATCTGCCGCGCGAGTATGAAAATGACGCTGCTGACAACGGCGCACGGCCTGCGTGGGTCGCGGCAGCAGTGTCTGGAGCTATGGCAGGATGCCTTGGTGGGATGACGAGCGTGTGATAATGAAGGGTGAAGGAAAGGAAGTACAGAGGCCCGGTTAATGTAGTACTACAGTAGTTCATGGTAACTGAATCAGCTGCGGGCCTGTCAATAAGCGGTAGCTGTGACTGTGACGTCATCGCGCTCAAATCACCGACACTGACGGACCTTCCGCGTTCCCTGCACCCTACCCTCCCATGGCTCACAGGCCCCACTAGCTGAGGCCTCTAGGTGGGAAAGCCTATAAGCTGGTCTTCCGTATATCAAGCACGTTGTTCAACAACATCGCCCAAGGAACGGCCACTGGCAGCGCATCCAATTAAAGCTGTCCGCTTGCGAGATATCAGTCATGAGGATCCTAGGACCGAGAAGCTCGCACTGTCAGCTCATCATCAAATCATGATCTGTCTCGTGTCAGCGATTTGATTGCGGTGTCCCGGCATAGAACTGTTCTCGGGTCTCCCCTGGCCTCTGCTTTATCTCTTGTTCGTAGTATTTATTAGGAGGGCGTTTGCATTGCCAGTGCTAGCTGTGTTACCCCCGGGGTCTGCTCGCTCTTCTCTGATTTCCCGCACTCACTTCCACTGGCAAGGGACAAACAAAGATCTTTCTCTGAGTGTCACACGTGCTCGGATCTTCTCCTTTCGTTTGGGCTTTGGTTTAGAAGTACTGGGCTGGTGTCACGTAACCTGTTCTCATCACCGTCTGCGTTGGTCCTGGGACCGAGCCCTGCTCCCATTTTCTGTTTTCTCCCACCGGTCATCGCCGTTACATAATATTGATTAATTGATAATGTCAAGTTCAATCGGTGGTGATGACGAGCGGCTCGCACTAGAGCACTTCTTTCGATGCATATCGGATTCGATTCTCAGCTGGGTGTGTGCCATAGTGTGGCATATTGCAGTTCAACCACGTACTCACCGGTTTCTTGTCTCAGGAAGTAGAAGGTGTGGCCCTCCCGCTGTCGTATTTGTCCTCTCGGAGGGAGGAAAGCTAACGATCCACTTCTGAGGTGATTAGTAGCGAGCGCGATGCTGATCGTAAGTGACGCATTTGGCACGACACCCGCCTGTACTAGTAGCATGGCTAAATGTGGTCTCCGTTACCGGAATCAGCTTTACGACTGGGCCCTGACAAGTGGCGACGAGGTGCGCAATAGTTCGTCCCCCTTCGCTGACTCCGGGAATGACGGATATTCCTCCCCGAGAACAGTTTACCTTTGTCTGGCGACGGAGCAAAAACAACTATGCCCGTATTTTATTCATGTGTGCGCGATATCCAGCACTTGCATCTGCCATTTTGAGTTTGGTTCCTGTGCGTCCCCACCGTATTGAGCGTCTATGGGCCAAAGACTCGGATAAATCGTTGAGGATTGCAGGGCGTTGGACCAAACAATGCTAAGACGTGGCTGCAAGTCGTCACTATATTTTGTTCAGAGCGTGAGCCCATTAGCACATTACATCGTTGCCGGAGATACCACTAACCCGATAGTTATCCTCGCGACGAGGGCATGGGCTATATGGGCAAGGAGCCGGAGGATACTCACGTTCCTTGCAATCTTTATCCCCGTACGGAAACCACTCACTAACATTTGCTATGTCTGGATAACTTAGCTGGTTGAAGGCGTGTATAATACCAACAATCGTGGGAGTCGCATATGCGCTCAACATTACCCCGGATTTTGGTAAGTCATTCCATTTGACCGTTCAGGCGGTGGTCCGACACTTCATACGATGTACAGTGACTCCGTCCGCTGCTCTGGTCCTAGAAGATGGTACTGTGGTGCGATGTGACGTGCTGACGGGTGCCGTCAAACGGTTCTTGGTTATGCCATATGTTTCCATCATGGCGATTGAAGTTGGTTCGTCCGATTCTCGATGCGCTTGTCATGACTAACGTGAAGCAGTTGTGGTGGCCTTGACACTTTTCAAGATCTTTCAATACTACCAGGACGTCCCGAGAAAAATGAGGTCAAAATTATTGGACGTACTTTGGATCGACGGTCCGTGTCTATATGCCTCTTGACACCAGCAGGATAGGCCTGGGTAGCTGACACCAGAGCTTGGCCAGGACTTATGTATTTCGTTTTTATGCTTCGTAAGTCTTCCTCTCCACATCTCCAACATAATTCGAACAGGTTACATGTAGTTGTTGGCATTCTGAACGTTGGATTGGTGCTTCATGTCTCCGTGAGTATGCCCTCCGTTATCGCATTACTGGTAGCGCCCCTGACGCCATACTTTCGAAGATTCCGAATCTGTACATGGGATGTCCAGAGTAAGTCTTCATGTGAACCTCTCGAGCTGCACAGAAGACAATATCTCCACTCTCTTAGGCTGCAGACGGTCTTCCATAGCATATTGTCGACGCGCATTGTACTGCACACCGCCAAGGTGTTGAGGCAGGACATTGTCGATTCGCGAGCTGCAGTAGCGCAGGATCAGTTATCGACCAGAGTGGAATTTGCAAGAGATACGATTGAGATTGTAGCAGCGAAATAGGATATAGGGTCATTATAGGCAGTAGCGGTAGTACAGTATGTGGGTTCATTATTGGGTTTGTGGGTCCCATATCGCAACCGTCTTCTGTCATCGCATACATATTATCCATCTGGCGTGGTGAGCGCGGTTTTGCTCTCCATTCGTCATCCTCGTCGACTTGCACAGTCACAAGTACTCCCTTCGTCCCTCGACACCCTTCCAAGATAGGCAAATGCATGAAGGTTCTACGCACGCGTCAGAACATGGAATTGACACCACCCGAAGGACTTCAGGACAATATGACAATGTGCTCGTCACTAAGATTCAAGTTAAAGACCTGGTCTGTTGAAACTGGAGCGCGTGAAGCGGAACGCGCGGACCTCGGAGTCTCGGACTCCCGGTCACATAAGATACCTGAGCTGCCGCCTATATGCATACTTTATGGACAGAACTTACAGTAGTCACTCCCTGGATAGCAATCTATTTTAGCACTGAACCTAGTATACATTTCCTATATATCGTAGATAGTTTGCCTTGGTAAAATATCCAGTAGTTCCCCAGCGTCGTTTATCCCCGCGCGCGTGAATCGAGGTGCCGTGTCCGGGGAGTTCATTTGGTGGGTTCACGCGTTTCTACACGGTCTACGTTCGCCATTTCACCATTGCCATTCCCGCTCCTTATTCTACGGTGCTCATCGCGTTGTCGTGCTCGTTTCCCCTCCGATTTAGCATTGGCGCCATGAATAGATCAAAACTCGAGGGGTTGGAACCCGCGATATCCTACGAAAAGTTCGTGGAAGACCACTGGAAGACCTCCCTGGGGACTCGTTTACCACGACTTTGACGGAGCTGCTTGTCAGGGTGTGTCCAGGACATCTGCTTCCATATACTCTCACCGCCGACGAGGCCCGCGATTGTCATCATCGTCGTAGGAAATGGCCAAGCGCCGTCAGCAACAAGCAGCCAACCGTCGGCTCATATCCGACCCCACGGCCAAGGGCCTCCGCACTTCACTGCACCGCAGCGTGTTTATCGTGACCGTACTGGGCGTGGTGTCACTGCTCGTCGTCCACTTCATCTCGCCGATTACCTCTCCGTCCCGCCCGAAGAGATGGACCTCGATGACGATCATAGCAACAGTCTGGAGAGTATGATCGACCCTTCTGGCGCCATCGAGGGTGCTGGCGTGAACTCTGATCCATACGGTGCGTACTCCAATCCCGGTCGTCGTTCGTCCTCTTTTTCCGCCGTTTCACCTTTGTCCTCAATTGTACCCAGCGTCCACAGAACCGCATATCTCCCCCGCGACGCCGCATCTGCGTCATATGCTCTGCTCTGCTGCACGACGCGAGGACTGGGTTGTCCTTCGTGACACATCCCCTGGTGGATGGGCCCCGCCATCTCCAACTGCAGCGCCATCTGGCCGCCACTCCCGACCGGCAGTTCCCAAGCCGCCCTGGCACTGCACTGAGTTCTCACAAATCCAGCTCCTTGGCCGCTCCTCAGCAGACGCTTCTCAGCCCACAGCCCATCGGGCTCCATCCGGCGTGGTTCGTCCAAGCGCCTGAAACCATTTGCCATTCCTTTCTTCCATCGCTCTTCATCCCAATCCGTTCAAATTGGTGCTCTATGCCCATCCTCGTCCCCGCCCCGACGGGTCCATCACGCCTGCAGCCCAGGGTCCCTGTGTCGCGGTCTCCTGTGGATTCGACTCCTGATGCTCATAAGAAGGATTCCATCATCAACTTTGGTTCGCTCTTGAAATGTGACAAAGAAAAGGCCAAAAAGGAGAAATATCGCTCGAATGTCTGTGCCGCTATGTGCCCGAAGTACACAATAAAGGATTCTAAATAAAAAAGTTGTGGCTCACGCGCTCACAACTCGGATCGATGGAGCGTTCATTTGGGGGGTTGTGGCGTAGTCTGTGAGCGACTAGAAGCAAGATCAGCCTCCTGGCAATTGCCTGAAGCCAGTTGAGATAGCTGGCAATGACTGGCAGAACCGGCATTCATGGCGCTGTAAGGAATGTGGGTCCGGGAGGATGGGTTCCCGAGAGAGTGATCAGAGATGGCAAAATGGTGGAATGGACTTACTCGGGTCAAGACCCTTGTCGTCGCCGTCCTCCCTCTTTTTCAAAGTACTCCTTGACCTTATACGTATACTAGCTTATCTGTCATAGGGAACGTCCATTTATGTGTAAGGTTCAGAAAAGGAAAGTTGAACGAGGGGTGCGTTGTTGTCGGTCGACGGCCCATGCGTCGGTCGTCTCGGGGTGGCACATTGCCCACCTTACAGCGCTAGCAATCCCAAACGTGCCAGATGACCCAGGCAGATGCTATCTTGCTGATGGGTGCCTCGAGAGACGAGAAGGCGGCGTGCGGGGGTGACCAGCCCTTGGACCAGCCTCAGGTCCGGGATCCGCGTTCCGCCTCCCTATAGATCGCGATCGCGCTCAATCACCGACCACCGTGACCGACAGCTGACGGACCTTCTGCGTTCCCTGGTCAACCGCACCCCTTGGACTGCCCTCCAGAGCTCCAGCTGAGGCCCCCAGGTAGGAGAGCCTATAAACCTGTCTTCTGTATGTCAAGCAAGTTGTTCAACGACACCGCCCACTGGCAAAGGAACCCAGCGCATGTGTACCGCCTGCGAAATATATGGCCGCGGATCCTAGCAACGAGAAGCGCGCACTATCAATATATCAATCATCATCGCCATCATCAAATCTGTCGCTTGTGTCAATGCTCGTGTCAACGATGTGACTGCGCCATCCTGGCGTAGAACTGTTCTCGCCTCTCCCTAGTCTGCTCTATATCTTGTTCACAGGACTTATTTGGAGGGCATTTGCTGCGTTGCCTCCGGCGTCTGCTTGCTCCTCTTTGATTTCTCGCACTCACTTCCACTGTCAGCACACAGAACAGGGAGAATACCTCTCCCAAAGGGACAAACAAAGCATCTGTATCTGAGTGTCACGCGTACTCGGACCTTCTCCTTTCATTTGGGTCTTGATTTGGAAGTACTGGACGGGTGTCACGTAACTTGCTCTCATCACCGTCTGTGTTGATTCTAGCCGAGCCCTGCTCCCATTTTCCGTTTTCTCCCACCGACCATCGCCGCTACATAAGATTCAGTTGATAATGTCAAGTCCAGTCAATGGTGATGACGAGCGGCTCGCATTGGATCACTTCTTTCGATGCTTATCGAATTCGATTCTCAGCCGGGTATGTGCCACAGCACGGCAGACTGCAGGTCAACCGCGTACTCATCGGTTCCTTTTTTCAGGAGATAGAAGGTGTGGCCCTCCCACCATCGTGTTTTAATCACGTTGTCCTCTCGGAGGGAGGCAAGCTAACAATCAACTTCTGAGGTGATTAGTAGCGAGTGCAGTGCTGATCGTAAGTGACGCGTTTGGCACGATACCCGCCTGTAGCATGGCTAAATGCGGTTTCCGTTCCGGGAATTAGCTTTACGACTGGGTCCTGACAAGTGGCGACGAGGTGCGCAATAGTTCGTCCCCTTCGCTGACTCCGGGAATGACGAATATTCCTTCCCGAGGATAGTTTACCTTCGTCTGGCGCCGGAGCAAAAACTACTATGCCCGTATTTTATTCATCTGTGCGCGATATCCAGCACTTGCATCTGCCATTTGGAAATTGCGTCCTGTGCGTCCCGCCGTATTGACCGTCTATGGACCAGACTCGGATAAATTGTTGAGGATTGCAGGACCATGCACCATGCAGTGCTACGACGTGGCTGCAAGCCATCACCATCATTTGTTCAGAGGGTAAGCCCACTAGTACATTGCATCGCTGCCGGTGATCCCATTCAACCCTATAGTTATCCTCGCGACGAGGGCATGGGCTATATGGCAAAGGAGTCGGAGAATGCTCACGTTCCTCACAATCTTTACCACAGTATGGAAACCACTCACTACACTTGCTGTGCCTTGATAACTCAGCCGGTTGAAGGCATGTATAGTACCAGCCATCGTGGGAGTGGTATATGGGTTTAACATTACCCCGACTGTTGGTAAGTCATTACATTTGATCCTTCAAGCGGTGATCCGACACTTCATACGATGTACAGTGACTCCGTCCGCTTCTCTGGTCACAGACGATGGTACTGTGGTGCGATGTGACAGTGAAGTGCTGACGGGTACGGTCAGACAGTTCTTGGCTATCCCATATCTTTCCATAATGGTGATGGATGCTGGTTCGTCCAATTCTCTGGTGTGCCTTGTCATGACTAACGTGCAGCAGTTGTGGTGGCCCTGACACTTTTCAAGATCTTTCAATACTACAAGGACGCCCCGAGAAGAACAAGGTCAAAGTTATTGGACATACTTTGGATTGACGGTCCGGGGTCTACGCCGCTTGACACCAGTAGGGTTAGCTGACACTAGAACTTGGCCAGGACTTATGTATTTCGTTTTTATGCTTCGTAAGTCTTCCTCTCCATATCTCCGACATTGTCCGAATAGGTCACACGTAGTTGTTGGTATTCTGAACGTTGGATTGGTGTTTCGTGTTTCCGTGAGTATTACTCCGTTATCGCAATACTGGTGGCGCCCCTGACGCCATACTCGAAGAATGCGGATCTGTACTTTGGACTTCCAGAGTAAGTCTTCGTGCGAACCTCTCCGAGCTTGCACAGGAGACATCTCTCTACTCTCTTAGGCTGCAGACGACCTTCCATAGCATATTGTCGACGCGCATTGTACTGCATACCACCAAGGTGTTGAGGCAGGACATTGGCGATTCGCGTGCTGCTGTACCACAAGATCGATTATCGACTAGAATGGAATTTGCAAGAGATACTACGATTGAGATTGTAGCGAAATAAGATAGGATCATAATAGGCGGTAGCGGTCAAGGTAGCGGTAGTACAGTATATGGGTTCATTATTGCAGTGGGTTTGTGGATGTAGCCTGGAATCAGCAAAATGACTACTTACTGGTGTTTGAATACGTCTCACCGTGGGCGCGTCTAACTTGTTCCCTGCGATGCCTGTCCAACAACCTGATGCAATGACTTCTGCGCCATCTCTCATTTCCATTCGTCGTCCTCGTCGACTTGTACAGTCACAAGTGACAAGTACTCCCTTGGCACCCACCCTTCCAAGATGGGCAAATGGTGCATGAAGTTTCTACGCACACGTCAGAATATGGAACTGACATCACCCGAAGGACTTCAGAACAATATGACAATGTGCTCGTCACTAAGCTTAAAAACCTCGTGTACGTTCGTCGTTTCACCCCCGCTTCTCATTCTACGGTGCTCATCACGCTGTCGTGCTCGTTTCCCCTCCGATTTAGCATTGGCGCCATGAAAAGATCAAATTGATCAAAACTCGAAAGGTTGGAACCCGCGATATCCCACGAAAAGTTCGTGGAAGACCTCGATCCTGGGGACTCCGAGTCGTTTATCACGACTTTGACGGAGCTGCCTATCAGGGTGTGTCCAGGATATCTGCCTCCATATACTCTCACCGCCAACGATTGTCATCGTCGTAGGAATTGGCCAAGCGCTGTCAGCAACAAGCAGCCAACCGTCGGCCCATATCCGACCGCACGACCAAAGGGCCTCCGCACCCTCACCGCATCACAGCGTGTCTATCGTGACCGTATTGGGCGTGGTGTCGCTTCTCGTCGTCTACTTAATCTCGCCGATTACCTCTCCGTCCCGCCCGAAGAAATGGACCTTGATGACGATAACAACAGTCTGGAGAGTGATCGACCCTTCTGGCGCCATCGAGGGTGCTGGCGTGAGCTCTGGTTCATACGAAGCGTGCTCCAGTCCCGGTCGTCGTTCGTCCTCCTTTTTCCGCCCTTTTTTGCTTTTATCCTCAATTGTACCCAGCGTCCACAGAACCACATATCTCCCCCGCGACGCCGCATCTGCGTCATATGCTCCGCTCTGCCACACGACGCGAGGACTGGGTTCTCCTTCGTGACACATCCCCTGATGGGCCCCGCCATCTCCGACTGCAGCGCCATCTGGCTGCCACTCCCGACTGGCAGTTCCCACAAATCCAGCTCCTTGGCCGCTCCTCAGCAGACGCTTCTCAACCCATCGAGTTCCATCCGGCGTGGTTTGTCCAAGCGCCTGACACCCTTTGCCATTGCTTTCTTCCGTTGCTCTTCATCCCAATCCGTTCAAATTGGTGCTCTACGTCCATCCACGCCCCCGCCTCGACGGGTCCATCACAGCGGGCCTGCAGCCCAGGGACCTTGTGTCACAGTCCTCTGTGGACTCGACTCCTGATGCTCATAAGAAGGTTTCCATCATCAACTTTGGTTCGCTCTTGAAACGTTCAAGCTCAAGACAAAACTTACAATCGGGTGACGATGACCCCAGGTGTGTCAAGGAGAGTTGACGCGGGCAGGACACCGACGGTGGAGAATGTGACAAAGAAAAGGCCAAAAAGGAAAAATATCGCAGTGAGAGTCGAATCTCTGTGCCGCTATGTGCCCGAAGTACACAATACAGGATTCTAAATTTGTGGCTCACGCGCTCACAACTCGGATCGATGGAGCGTTCATTTGAGGGGTTGTGGCGTTGTCTGTGAGCAAGATCGGCCTCCTGGCATTGCCTGGAGCCAGTGAGATAGCCAGCAATGACTGGGAGAACCGGCATTGATGGCGCTAGTAATCCCAGACGTGCCAAATGGCCCAGGCAGATGCCTCGATCCTCGAGAGACGAGAAGGCAGATGCGTGCGAGGGCGGCCTGCTCATTATAGAGGATGTGACGTCATCGCGCTCCATCACAGCAGCTGACCTTCCGCGTTCCTAGTTCAACCGCACCCTTGGACGACCCTCCAGAGCTCCAGCTGAGGCCTCCAGGTAGGAGAGCCTATAAACTGGTCTCCCATATGTCGAGCAAGTTGTTCAACAACACCACCCAAGGAACCCAGCGCATCTAATTGAAGTTGTACCGCGTGCGAAATATGTGGCCGTGGATGAGAAGCTCGCACCATCAATCATCGAATCATCCATCAAATATCAATATCAACGTCAACGATGTGATTGCGCCGTCCTGGCGTAGAACTGTTCTGGCCCCTGCTCTATGTCTTGTTCATAGTATTTATTAGGAGGGCGTTTGCTATGTTGCCTCCAGTGCTTGCTCCTCTCTGATTTCCCGCACTCACTTCCGCTGTCAGCACACAGAACAGGGGGGATACCTCTTCCAAGGGACAAACAAGGCATCTTTATCTGAGTGTCACGCGTGCTCGGACCATCTCCTTTCATTTGGGTCTTGGTTTAGAAGTACTGGACTGGTGTCACGTAACCTGTTCTCATCACGGGCTGTCGATCCTAGCCGAGCCCTGCTCCCATTTCCTGTTTTCTCCCACCGACCATCGCCGCTACATAATGTCAAGTCCGGTTAGTGGCGATGACGAGCAGCTCGCACTAGACCACTTCTTTCGATGCTTATCGAATTCGATTCGCAGCTGGGTGTGTGCCACAGCATGGCATATTGCAGGTCTACCACGTACTCATCAGCTTCTTGTCTCAGGATATACAAGGTGTGGCCCTCCCACTATCGTGTTTTGATCAAGTTGTCCTCTCGGAGGGAGGCAAGCTAACAATCAACTTCCGGGGTGATTAGTAGCGAGTGCAGTACTGATCGTAAGTGACGCGTTTGGCACGATACCTGCCTGTAGCATGGCTAAATGTGGTTTCCGTTCCCGAGATTAGTTTTACGACTGGGCCCTGACAAGTGGGGACGAGGTGCGCCATAGTTCGTCCCCTTCGCTGACTCCGGGAATGACTAATATTCTCCCCGAACATAGTTTGCCTTCGTCTGGCGACGGAGCAAAAACAACTATACCCGTATTTTATTCATCTGTGCGCGATATCCAGCACTTGCATCTGTCATTTTGAATTTGCTTCCTGTGCGTCCCGCCGCATTGAACGTCTATGGGCCAAAGACTCGGATAAATCGTTAAGGATTGCAGCTGTTGCAGGGCCGTGGAACACACAAAGCAGGCAATGCTCAGACGTGGCTGCAAGTCGTCACTATAATTTGTTCAGAGGGTGAGCTCATTAGTACACTACATCGCTGCCGGAGATACCATTCAACCCGATAGTTATCCTCGCGACGAGGGCATGGGCTATATGGGAAAGGAGCCGGAGAATACTCACGTTCCTCACAACCTTTATCACTGTATGGAAACCATTCACTACATTTTCTATGTCTGGATAACTCAGCTGGTCGAAGGCGTGTATAGTACCAGCCATCGTGGGACTCGTATATGCGCTTCACATTACCCCGACTGTTGGTAAGTCATTCCATTTGACCGTTCAAGCGGTGATCCGACGCTTCAGACGATGTACAGTGACTCCGTCCGTTGCTCTGGTCACAGAAGATGGTACTGTGGTGCGATGTAACGTGCTGACGGGTACCACCAAACGGTTCTTGGTTATCCCATATGTTTCCATAATGGCAATTGAAGCTGGTTCGTCCGATTATCTGATGCCCTCAGGCTTGTCGTGACTAACGTGAAGCAGTTGTGGTGGCCTTGACACTTTTCAAGATCTTTCAATACTACAAGGACGTCCCAAGCAGGACAAGAAAGCTACTGGACGTACTTTGGATTGACGGTCTGGTGTTTATTCCGCTTAACACCAGCAGGGTTAGCTGACGCTAGAGATTTGACAGGACTTATGTATTTCGTTTTTATGCTTCGTAAGTCTTCCTCTCCACATCTCCGACATAAATCGAACAGGTTACATGTAGTTGTTGGTATTATGAACGTCGGATTGGTGTTTCATGCCTTCGTGAGTATGGCCTCCATTATCGCAATACTGGTAGCGCTCCTGACGCCATACTCGAAACTCGAAGAATCAGCCTTTGTACATTGGACTTCCAGAGTAAGTCTTCGTGCGAACCTCTCCGAGCTTGCACAGGAGACATCTCTCTACTCTCTTAGGCTGCAGACGGTCTTCCATAGCATACTGTCGACGCGCATTGTACTGCACACCACCACGGTGTTGAGGCAGGGCATTGCCGATTCTCGAGCTGCAGTAGCGCAGGATCGGTTATCGACTAGAATGGAATTTGCAAGAGATACTACGATTGAGATTGTAGCGAATTAGGATAGGGTCATATATGCGGTAGCGGTAGTACAGTACTAGTGCAGTATATGGGTTCATTATTGGGTTTGTGGTTGTAGCCCGGTGCCTCGAGAGACGAGGAAAAGGCAGCATGCGGGGAAATCTTACTAGGGGCTGACCCGGCATCAGGAAAAACTCGAAAGAAACTTAGTGCTTTGTGTACTTGATTCATAGTGGCCCGCACTAAGGCGACTGATCAAAGCGGTGCGGGTCATCCTAGGGCCGCCACGAGTAATGCGAGAAGGCGGTCCTCCTGGTCGTTTCTCGCGCGCGGGGGTGGATCGTAGGCGTCGAGGCGAGGAGGTCCTTGCCTCGATGAAAGCGAGTCCGGGGTCGCGCACCTTGCCACGCTCGCGACCCCTGCCGTTCTTTCTGAGTTCTGACACGCGTTTGAAGAAGCCTAGCATTTTGGGCGCGATTCCGAATCCCCGGGCGAGGCGGCTGAGGCGCAGCAACCACGCATGGTCGAGGCCAACTGGCCCGCACAAGGGCGACCGACCGAAGCGGAGCGAGCCACCCTGGAGAGGGCCACCACGAGTGATGCGAGAAGGCGGTCCCCCTTGTCGTTTGTCGCGCGCGAGAGTTGATCGTAGGCGTCGAGGCGAGGAGGTCCTTGCCTCGACGAGAGCGAGTCCGAGTCCGGGATCGGGCACCTTGCCACACTTCAATTGCGACCCCTGCTGTTCTTTCTGACATGCGTTGGAAGGACCCAACGGTTTTGGGGTGCGATTCCGAGTCCGAGGGTGAGGCAGCTGAGGTGCCGCAACTGCGCACGGTCGGGGCCCATGTGCAAGGCCAACTGGTCCGCACAAAGGGGACCGACCGAAGCGGTGTGGGCCACCACCCGGCGTGGTCTTGAGGGGGAGCCTCATTATATTGGGAAGAGGCCAGAATCGAGGGCGCGGGCAATGTCGCCGCGCACTGTTACTCGCTCTCTGTGTGACCTGACCAAGCAACAGCTAGACAACATTGGGGGGAATAGCATCCATATACGGTGATATGGCGGGTGGTGAAGCCTGTGGGGCCTGGAAAAGACAGGGCGCTGAGGGGTAAATACCGTGAAAACCCGCAAAACCGCGGTTACGGTATCCAAGCGGGTCCCGAATCGCGACACCGCACCCGCACCGCAATGGGGGAGACATTTGGGGATGGCCTCTGAGGCCGTAATGGACACCATGTCCATGATATAGAGGTTGCCATGCCCCCTGCTACCGGAAGAGGTCAAGCCGGATTGGCTTGTGGTGCAAACCTGAGTAGGCAACCTCAGACCGCGAATGCTTTTGGTTGCCTTTTTGGTAATGGTAAACTTTTTATTTCAGCGTATTCAGGCAGGCCTCACTCAGGTCCGGGATCCGCGTTCCGCCACCCCTGATTATAGACGTCGACCACCGACAGCTGACGGACCTTCTGCGTTCTCTGGTCAACCGCGCCCTTTGCTCCAGAGCTCCGGCTGAGACCTCCAGGTAGGAGAGCCTATAAACTGGTCTTCCATATGTCAAGCAAGTTGTTCAACAGTTCAACGTTCAACAACACCACCCAAGGAATCTAGCGCATCTAATTAATGCTGTACTGCGTGCGAAATATGTGGCCGCGGACCCTGAGAAGCTCGCACTGTCAGTCATCCGTCAACTCTGTGTCTTGTGTCAATGTCAATGTCAACGATGTGATTGTGGTGCCCTGGCGTAGAGCTATTCTCGTGTCTCCCCTGGCCCCTGCTCTATGTCTTGTGCATAGTATTTATTGGGAGGGTGTTTGCATTGCAAGCTGTGTTATCTCCAGGGTCTGCTTGCTCTCTCTGATTTCCCGCACTCTGTCAGCACACAGAACAGGGGGAATACCTCTTCCAAGGGACAAACAAAGCATCTTTATCTGAGTGTCACGCGTACTCGGATCTTCTCCTTTCATTTGGGTCTTGGTTTAGAAGTACTGGACACTTGATCCCAGCCGAGCTCTGCTCCGATTTTCTGTTTCGACCATCGACCATCACCGCTACATAAGATCGATAATGTCAAGTCCGGTTAGGGGTGATGACGAGCAGCTCGCACTAGACCACTTCTTTCGATGCTTCTCGGGTTTTTCTCTCAGCTGGGTGTGTGCCACAGCATGGCATATTGCAGGTCTACCATGTACTCATCGGTTTCTTGTCTCAGGAAATAACAGGTGTGGCCCTCCCACTATCGTATTTTGATCAAGTTGTCTTCTCGGAGGGGGGGAAAGCTAACAATCAACTTCTGGGGTGATTAGTAGCGAGTGCAGTGCTGATCGTAAGTGACGCGTTTGGCACGATACCTGCCTGTAGCATTGCTTAATGCGGTTTCTATTCGGCAATTAGCTTTACGACTGGGCTCTGACAAGTGGGGACGAGGTGCGCAATAGTTCGTCCCCCTTCGTTGACTCCGGGAATGACAAATATTCCTCCCCGAGAACAGCTTACCTTTGTCTGGCGACGGAGCAAAAACAACTATGCCCGTATTTTATTCATCTGTGCGCGATATCCAGCACTTGCATCTGCCATTTTGAGTTTGCTTCCTGTGCGTCCCGCCGCATTGACCGTCTATGGGCCAAAGCCTCGGATAAATCGTTGAGGATTGCAGGGCGCTGGACCAAACAATGCTGTGACGTGGCTGCAAGTTGTCAGTATAATTTGTTCAGAGCGTAAGCCCATTAGTACATTACATCGCAGCCGGAGATACCACTAACCTGATAGTTATCCTCGCGACGAGGGCATGGGCTATATGGGCAAGGAGCCGGAGAATACTCACGTTCCTCACAATCTTTCTCACCGTATGGAAACCACTCACTACATTTCTATGTCTGGATAACTCAGCTGGTTGAAGGCGTGTCTAGTACCAGCAATCGTGGGAGTCGCATATGCGCTTAACATTCCCGCGACGTTTGGTAAGTCATTCTATTTGACCCTTCAAGCGGTGGTCCGACACTTCAGACGATGTACAGTGACTCCGTCCGTTTCTCTGGTCCTAAAAGATGGTACTGTGATGCGATGCGACGTGCTGACGGGTGCCATCAAACGGTTCTTGGTTATCCCATATGTTTCCATAATGGCGATTGAAGCTGGTTTGTCCGATTCTCTGATGCCCTTGTCATGACTAACGTGAAGCAGTTGTGGTGGCCTTGACCCTTTTCAAGATCTTTCAATACTACAAGGACGTCCCGGGAAGAACAAGAAAGTTATTGGACGTACTTTGGATTGACGGTCTGGTGTTTATGCCGCTTGACACCAGCAGGGTCAGCTGACGCTAGGGATTCGCCAGGGCTTATGTATTTCGTTTTTGTGCTTCGTAAGTCTTCCTCTCCACATCTCCGACATAGTTCGAACAGGTTACATGTAGTTGTTGGTATTCTGAACGTCGGATTGGTGCTTCATACCTCTGTGAGTATGGTTTCATTATCGCAATACTGGTAGTGCTCCTGACGCCATACTTGAAACTCGAAGAGTTCGAGTCTGGTCGCTGGATGCCCAGAGTAAGTCTTCGTGCAAACCTCCCCGAGCTTGCTCAGAAGACATATCTCTACTCTCTTAGGCTGCAGACGGCTCTCCATAGCATATTGTCGACGCGCATTGTACTGCACACCACCACGGTGTTGAAGCAGGACATTTCCGATTCGCGAGCTACAGTAGCGCAGGATCGGGCATCGAACAGAATGGAATTTGCAAGAGATACGATTGAGCTCGTAGCGCAATAGGATAGGGTCATACAGTATAGGCAGTGGCGGTAGTACGGTAAATGGGTTCGTTATTCAATTGGGTTTGTGGGTGTAACCCGGTGCCTCGAGAGACGAGAAGGCAGCATGGTGGGGGTACTAGTACTAGGGCTGACCCGGCATCAGGAAAATCTCGAGAAAACTTAGTTCTTATTTCATAGCGGCCCGCACAAAGGCGACTGACCGAAGCGGAGCGGGCCACCCTGAAGAGGGCCGCCACGGGTGAGTGATGTTAGAAGGCGGCCCTCCTGGTCGTTTGCCACGCGTGGCGGTGGGTCGCAAGCGTCGAGGCGAGGAGGTCCTTGCCTCGATGAGAGCGAGTCCGGGGCTGCGCACCTCGCCACGCTCGCGACCCCTGCCGTTCTTTCTGAGTTCTGACATGCGTTTGAAGAACCACAGCGTTTTGGGCACGATTTCCGAATCTGAATCCGAGGGCAAGGTGGCTGAGGCGCAGCGACCGCGCGCGGTCGAGCCCATGGTGCAAGGCCAACTGGCCCGCACAGAGGCGATCGACCGAAGCGGAGTGAGCCACCCTGGAGAGGGCCGCCAACGAGTGATGCGAGAAGGCGGCCCTCCTGGTCGTTTGTCGCGCGCAGCGGTGGATCGTAGGCATCGAGGAGGAGGACCTTGCCTTGACGAGAGCGAGTCCGGGATCGGGCACCTTGCCATGCTGCGACCCCTGCCATTCTTTCTGACACGCATTTGAAGGTCCCCCGCGGTTTGGGGCGCGATTCCGAGTCCGAGGGCGAGGCGGCTGAGGCGCCACAGCTGCGCACGGTCGGGGCCCATGGTGCAAGGCCAACGGGCCCGCACAAAGGCGACCGACCGAAGCGGTGTGGGCCACCACCCGTGGTCTTGAGGGGGAACCTCATTGGGAGGAGGCTGGAATCGAGGGCGCGGGCAAGGTCTGTTACTCGCTCTCTGTGACCTGACCACGCGATAGCTGGACAACATTGGGGGGAATAGCATCCATATGCGGTGATATACAGTAACGGGTGGTGAGGCCTGTAAGGCCTGGGATCCTGGGATCGAAAGAAAAGACAGGGCGCTGAGGGGCGCCAAATACCAAGCCAAATACCGTGAAAACCCGTACCCAAGCGGGTCCCAAATCGGGACACCGCACCCGTAACCTCAATGGGGGAGGCATTTGGGATGGCCTCTAGTGAGGGCCGTGTCTGGTGTAATGGACTCCATGCCCATGATATAGAGGTTGCCATTCCCCCTGCTACTGCAAGAAGAGGTCAAGCGGGATTGGCTTGTGGTGCAGGCCTGAGTAGCCCTCAGAGACCGCGAGAGGCTGCCAGTGCCCGACAACTCCTCTGCCGAAATATGCTTTTGGTTGTCTTTTTGGCATGGCAAACCTTTTTTTTTCGGGACAGCCACTCAGATACTCAGTACTCAGGCCTACTCAGGCCTCAGATCTCAGAGGCAGCGCTCGTCCCCGATTATAGTGGATCATGTGGATGTGACGTCGACCACTGGCCCACCAACAGCTGATGGACCTTCCGCGTTCCCTGGTCAACCGCACCCTTTAGACGACCCTCCAGAGCTCTAGCTGAGGCCTCTCGGTAGGAGAGTCTATAAACTGGTCTTCCGTATGTCAGGCAAGTTGCTCAACAACTTGAACACCACCCAGGGAACCCAGCGCATCTAATTAAAGTTGTACCGCGTGCGAAATATGCCAGTGTGGCCTGAGAAGCTCGCACTATCAATCATCTAATCATCATCAAATCTGTCTCTTGTGTCAATGTCAACGTCAACGACGTGATTGCGCCGTCCTGGCGTAGAGCTATTCTCACATCTCCCGTGGCCCGGCCTCTGCTCTTTGTCTCGTTCATAGTATTTATTAGGAGGGCGTTTGCCTTGCCAGCTGTGTTGTTGCCCCCGGGGTCTGCTTGCTCCTCTCTGATTTCCCGCACTCACGTCCACTGTCAGCACACAGAACAAGGAGAATCCCTCTTCCAAGGGACACTCAAAGCTTTATCTGAGTGTCACGCGTGCTCGGATCGCCTCCTTTCACTGGTGTCACATAACCTGCTCTCATCACCGTCTGTGTTGATCCTAGCCGAGCCCCGCTCCCATTTCCTGTTTTCTCCCACCGACCATCGCCGCTACATAAGATTGATAATGTCAAGTCCGGTCAGTGGTGATGACGAACGGCTCGCATTGGACCACTTCTTTCGATGCGTATCGAATTTGGCTCTCAGCGGGGTATGTGCCACAGCATGGCATATTGCAAGTCAACCACGTACTCACCGGTTTCTTGTCTCAGAAAGTAGAAGGTGTGGCCCTCCCACTGTCATGTTTTAATCGCGCTGTCCTCTCGGAGGGAGGAAAACTAACAATTTACTTGTGGGGTGATTAGGAGCGAGTGCAGTGCTGATCGTAAGTGGCGCGCTTGGAACGATACCCGCCTGTAGCATGGCTAAATGCGATTTCCGTTCCGGGAATTAGCTTTACGACTGGTTCCTGACAAGTAGCGACGAGGTGCGCAATAGTTCGTCCCTTTCGCTGACTACGGGAATGACGAATATTCTCCCCGATCCTAGTTTACCTTTGTCTGGCGACGGGGTAAAAATAACTTTGCCCGTATTTTATTCATCTGTGCGCGATATCCAGCACTTGCATCTGCCATTTTGAGTTTGTGTACTCCTGTGCGTCCCGCCTCATTGACCGTCTATGCCAAGACTCGGATCGATCGTTGAGCATTGCAGCGCCGTAGATCAAGCAACGTTATGGATCTTACGACGTGGCTGCAAGTCATCACTATCATTAGTTCAGAGCGTAAGCCCACTAGTGCATTACATCGCTGCCGGAGATACCATTCAACCCGATAGTTATCCTCGCGACGAGGGCATGGGCTATTTGGGCAAGGAGCCGGAGAATACTCACGTTCCTCACAATCTTTCTCACCGTATGGAAACCACTCACTACATTTCTATGTCTGGATAACTCAGCTGGTTGAAGGCGTGTCTAGTACCAGCAATCGTGGGAGTCGCATATGCGCTTAACATTTCCCCGACGTTTGGTAAGTCATTCTATTTGACCCTTCAAGCGGTGGTCCGACACTTCAGACGATGTACAGCGACTCCGTCCGTTTCTCTGGTCCTAAAAGATGGTGCTGTGTTGCAATGTGACCTGGTGACGGGCCCCGTCAAACGGTTCTTGGTTATCCCATATGTTTCCATAATGGTGATTGAAGCTGGTTTGTCCGATTCTCTGATGCCCTTGTCATGACTAACGTGAAGCAGTTGTGGTGGCCTTGACCCTTTTCAAGATCTTTCAATACTACAAGGACGTCCCGAGAAGAACAAGAAAGTTATTGGACGTACTTTGGATTGACGGTCTGGTGTTTATGCCGCTTGACACCAGGGTTAGCTGACGCTAGAGATTCGCCAGGGCTTATGTATTTCGTTTTTATGCTTCGTAAGTCTTCCTCTCCACATCTCCGACATAGTTCGAACAGGTTATATGTAGTTATTGGTATTCTGAACGTTGGATTGGTGCTTCATGACTCCGTGAGTATGGCCTCCGTTATCGCATAGTGGTAGCGGCCCCTAACTCCATATTCTAAACTCAAAGAATCCGAATCTGTACATTGGACTTCCAGAGTAAGTCTTCGTGCGAACCTCTCCGAGCTTGCACAAATGACATCTCCCTGCTCTCCTAGGCTGCAGGCTGTCTTCCATAGCATATTGTCGACGCGCATTGTACTGCACACCGCCGAGGTGTTGAGGCAGGACATTGTCGATTCGCGAGCTGCAGTAGCGCAGGATCGGTTATCGACCAGAGTGGAATTTGCAAGAGCTACGATTGAGATTGTAACGAAATAGGATAGGGTCATGTAGGTGGTGGCGGTAGTACAGTATAACTTATTGGGTTGTGGATGTAGCCCGGTGCTCCGAGAGACGAGGAGAAGGCAGCATGCGGGGGTATTGGATGACAAACTTTGGTGGATTTTATTTTTCAGCACTTTTGAGTAAATGCATCGACGGAATGGACGCTGACAGCGCTGACCTCTGTAATGAGCCCGGGCCGGGATTCTCGGACCTGCACATGCTCGCGAACGTTTGCGATCAGAACGAACTGAAGTTTAATTTCCGTATGATCACCACATCGGTCACCTCCAAGTCCCGAATGATCCTCGGCCCTTCCTTGGTGTATGGTGCGTCAATGGTTTAGACAGCGACGACAAGGCCAAGCCGCGGGGGTCGACGTGCGTCGGCCAGCCGAGTGCGAGTGCTATGCTTGGACCTATCGTTTTTCCGCTTCGTTCACTCTGACAACCGCTCGCCTGGGCTATTTTCGAGTACAGAGTGGACAAGATGAGATTCTCGTGGCTGGGGCTGGCTTGGAAGCAAAAAGCAAAGTAACAGGTCACGTGCAATGCTCGAGTTCGGAATGGAGGCCCGGAAGGCCCGGATGCCTCATGGGAGTCTCATGACTGTCTCATGGGCTGGTCAACACCGCTCTCATGGTCTCGAAATGGCAGATCCTCCGGCCTGGTCCATGGATTTACGGCGGCTGTCAATCGTGGGTTTGTACCCACGGTCGACCGTGGTCCGGACTTTTTGTATTCCCGGAAGCCTGGACATTTCCAAAATGTCATGGGGTTGACTTGACTGCCAGTGCACTGATTGCATATCACAGTCGGGTGCCTGACGAATTTCAATGTCATTTGCTCTTGTCTTGCGCCACCGGAATGAGCCAAGCTGCGCAAACCCTGGCTGTGTCTATCGCAGGGGCGTACGCCCTCCGGCCCTGGCCTGGATGGGCCACTGCCTCCGAGTCCCCTTCCCCCATTCCATTCATTTACTGTATTGGTTCGCACCATGTCCCTGTTTCATTTTCAAGAGGGCGTTCGTGTTACCTGAAATACCTTTGACCTTTGCTCGTCCCCTTTAACATATCTCTACCCCCAACAAGAGTGGGAGGCTTTCCGCTCGCATCGGGATCCGTCGCTCCCTTTAAGGATAACGTTGTACTCCCGGCCAGTAGTAACCCCCTTCCCCTCTCCGATTACATTCCAAAGGCCATCTCCCTCCGTCACGGTGTGCCGAGTGCCAGGAGTCTTGGATTGTGTCAGAGGGTATTTCGATGTCAAGCGTAATCTCAGGCGAGGGAGATCCTGCTGCGTTAATAAGCCTGCTTCAATGCCTAAGGAATGGGCGAATCGCATCGGTCCGTCCTACAGTACAGCAAGTCGTACACGGATTAAGTACTGATGAATATCACGCACATATTATCTTGTCACCTCTAGGATATATCAAGTAAGGCCATCATGCCACTATATTGTGCTTTCCCTCGATACGACTGCTGACCGTCAATCTCTGGGAATGATTAGTTGCAAGTGCAGCGCTGGTCGTGAGTTTGTTCATTGCATGGTATGGGCGCGAGATATCTAAATTTCCACTTCCGATCATCCCGTACAGTTCTACGACTGGTTCTTGACAAGCGGTGACGAGGTGCGCAATTTTTTTACTCTCTTCCCTCCATCCTGACCAGGAAAGTAACTGACGTTCTCCGCGCGATGTAGTTGGATTTCCTCTGGTGCCGGGGGAGGATCACCTTTGCCCGTATACTATTCATACTTGCGCGGTATCCTGCACTCGCATGTGCCATCGCGGGCGTGTTTCCGGTGCGCTTCACCAGTCTCACTAGCTTCCGACTTGAAACCAGGCTGATGACTTTGGATAGCAAACGGTTCACCAAAATACTATCACGACGTGTCTGACTGTCGTCACTATCTTATCATCAGAGCGTGAGCGTTACCTTACATATTTGCCGATGGCGCCACTCAGCTAACCTGCTAAGTCATCCTTGCGATGAGGACATGGGCCATGTGGGGAAGGAGCAGGCCTATACTTATATTCCTGACCATTTTGATTCTTGTACGACATCCATTCTTTTCATCTCGCATATCTCGACTGAAATGGCTGAAGGCCTGCGCAGTACCTGCCATCGTGGTAGTTAACCGCGACATGGTCACAGCTGTCGGTAAGTGGCTCCGTATCGCCTTTTTGAGTTGCGATCTGACCTTTTTTGGCGTAAAGCGGTGCCGTTTGCTACTTTGGACAGCGAAGAGCAATGTAGCGTGTTGGCGAGTGACGTCAAGCACGCGTGGGTTGTGCCATACGTTGGGGTCATAGTGTTCGAAATTGGTTCGTTCGTTCGGGTCCTTTGGTCCTTCTCTGCCAATGCTAACACTGTGCAGTTGTACTATCTTTAACTCTGTACAAAGTCGTGAAATGTTATCGGCTCGCCCCAATACAAAGATCAAGGTTATTGGACATACTTTGGATCGATGGTCTGGCGTTACGCCCTTTTTATCTCTGGACAGCCGGCTGACGTTCGTGTTTGGCTAGGGGTTATATACTTCGTTTTCATGTTCCGTGAGTCCCTCTCCCTGACTTCCTAGCCTGGTTATTGAAAAGAGTGTATGTAGTCCTTGGTATTCTAAATATCGGGTTGGCGGTCCAGATCTCCGTAAGTATTCGATCATCACAACCATGATGTTTGCTGAAGGCCACATACTCGAAGGATACAAAAATACGGAATGGATGCACCCAGTAAGTGCTGATTCGAAACCCTTGAAGCTGTACAGTGCTGGACAAGTCCGTTTTCTTAGGCTGCAGACCATCTTACATAGCGTGCTTTCGACGCGAATTGTGCTACATACCGGCAGGGCGTTGAAACAAGATCCCGTTGAGACACAGTACCCTCTGGTGCGGCATCCATCGCCCGCTCAGATGGTTGTTGCCGGTGGGTCTAGATTGACGGTCGGAGGGTCGCTTCCCGGTGGCAGTGGCAGTGGGATCATCTCCGAGTCCGATAGTGCAGACGTAGAATCACAGCGCTTAATAAAAACTGGCACGTGACCCATACGCGTCAATGACGCGACCACGTGATGTTCCGTAAAGTCGAACTTGAACTGCCCCGAACAACCGACATTGACAAGAACCACGACGACATCCATTCCCCCCACAGAGGGCTTCCTGGTTCACCCCTTCATCTACACAGGTCATGTGGGCCAAAATCAGCAACGTTCTCAAGCATCGTCCTACCGTAGACGATACCGAACCCTCTCATCCAGACGTCTTGTCAACTGTTCCTGAGAAGCATCCCAATGTATCTGTAATTCGCAACAACGACGACGGCGAGAACAAGCCTGCAGACGTCCCTTTCCCTGTACCCACCCCACCCGGCTCACCGTCAAGACATCGGAACGGTGTCTTCAGGCGGATATCAAGAAGCGCCAAACACGACAGTGGCGAACCTCCGAAAGCTTCCTCTGCGCTCAAGTTGCCATTGCGCCTGCCAAAGAAGGTGAAGTCTCATATTAGTCTACAAACCAATGGTAGGCCCCCCCCCACTCCTGTAGAGCCTCGTTCCGTTGTTCACCAAAGCAATCACCTTGATCAGCGTCTCAAGTTTCGGTCAACACCGTTCCAGATTCCCTCTTGCTAGCACCGACAGATGCTACGAGACCGTCGATGGACAGCTCGACGCGCCCAGAGACACCTATGGATAGCAGATTCGGCTCTCTGCGTTCCATCCTTCGCGACCGCAACACCCCTGCTACTGGGCAGAGTGTTCGCTTCTTCTCTCGCGACGCCTTCAAAGTCATGACGCCCGAAGGCTCAACTACGAGCGAGCAGGGTGACTCACCACTCCCAGAGAACCCGCGTGTCGGCGAATCAATTCCCCAAGCGGAACTCTCACCTTCGGGTACCCGCGTCCGTCGCCGCGTCCGCGCCCCGGTTCAAGACCTATTCCCACCTGTGAAAGACAGGCCATCTCCGCCGTCATCGCCAAGTGTTGTCGCACAGTCCCTGGGTTCGATGATGCCAATACCCCCGCCTGAAGTCACCAATATCTTTGATATGTCACAACGCGACTTACCGCCAATCACTGCCGACAGTGCACCTTTGCTTGACGATGCAGTCGAAATATTCGAAACCGATCAGTCCATGGATGATGAAACACAGCATGTTCCTCTGCGGCCCTCTCTGACAGCTGCGTTGTCTCCCAAAGAGGTGAATCAAACCGTATTTCATTCCATGGAGGTGTCAAAGGCAAGCTTGCATGACCGTAGTCATTCCTTCAGCTTCGGCCAGGCTGTCTTCCGTCCTATGCCCAAAGCTACCCCTGGGGTGCTTGGCGATGCACCCCTGATTGAGCCTTCCCCAGGTCGTAACCGTGCAGTGAGCGAATCCATGTTCCACGTGCTATCGAGGGCCTCCAAAAGTCCGGAACTTGATATCCACGATCCTAATCCGGCAACTGTCGCGCTGTACGCGACGCCAGCTGGGGACCGCCTGCCTAACCTGTCTCCACCCCCTACCGAACCTGACCCGTTCCGTATGAACGCAACCACGTTCTACACTCCGGGTACATTACTCCCACCATCACCGCCGGCTGCTCTCGTCGGACATGGGCGAAAGCCATCCAAGGAGGAGGACATCATCTGGTCTCTACGGACACAGCTCGCCCTTCAACAAGAGCTATGCGCTCAGTATGAAGTCGACCTTGGCGCGCGGGACGCGCTGGTCTCTGCTCTTACACAGCGAGTCGAAACCGCCGAGAAGGAGACTGATAAGCGACGGGCAGTGGTCCGAGGGTGGAAGAAGAAGGTCCAGGAGCTCGAGCGGCTGTGCCGGAATCTCGAGGAAGAGGTGGACCGAAGCCGTGAAGAGAGCATGGAACGCAGCATCATGGACGAGGCAAGTGGCGAAGCCCTAAGACAGCTACACGGCCAGATCGCGGGACTCGAGCGTGAGAAGGGCGAGTTGGTCAGGAGCAGCCTCATCATCGTGGATCCATCGACCAGAGTCAAGGAGATGGAAGTTGAAGTGGCGCAGTTACGGGAGGAGCTCCACCGGCACGAAGAGGTCGAGCGCGAGTTGCAAGAGGACCTCCGCACAGCGCAAGAACAAATTGAGTTACTCAATACCGTCGGGGCATTGGACGACGAATCTCGCATCGTGGGCATTGCAGCTGCCAGCGAAGAACAAGAGTGCCACCGCCGCGCGCAGGAGGAGTGGGAGGAAGAACGCAAGGTATTCCGCCAGGAAGCGGAAGACGTGGCGAAGACCCTGGCGAAGAAAGAGCAAGAGATGGCCGTCTTGCGTGAGGAACTCGAGGTGCAGTGGAAGAACACGGAAAGGGCGGGGGAGAGTATGGCGCAACTCAAGGAGGAGCGCAACGTGCTCCAGAGCGAGGTTGTCGCACTTGAGGCGAAGATCGAGAGTATGGAATTGGAGTGGAACGACGCTGACAACCGCCGATCGGAGGCGGAGAATGCCCTCCAAGACGTATTCGCTGAGAAGGAGGCCACGGAACAAGAGAAAGCGCATGTGAGAAGCCCCGCTCGTCGCCTCTGTCCGCGCGTGTAACTGACGGTTCGCGTTTTCAGCTCGAGGCGGAACTAGCCGAACTGCACCAACACGCGGGCAATCTCACCTCGATCCGGCAAGAACTGAAGTTGGCCCACGACAACGCCGCACGCCTCGAGCAAGACATTCGGCAACGCGACACCGAACTCGAGGGGCTTGCTCATCGCATCGTCGCCCACGAGGACGAGGCAGAAGAAGCGCGCGCAGAACTTGCCGCGCTCAAGCGGGAGCACGGGCATGAGACTGAAGAACACCGCCGCGTTCTGGCGGACCTCACTGCACGTGCAGAGGGTGCGCAGGCGGAGCTAGAGGCTGCAATTCAAGGAAAGAAGGATGCGGATGTCGCCGCAGACTCGCTGCGCGAGCGCGTCGCCACCCTCGAAGCCGACCTGGAGAAGACGAAGAAGCAGATCCGCGACCTGCAGACGGAGAGCGCGAACCGGGAGGTTCATATTGCACAAGTGGAGAAGCAGCGCGAGAGGGACCGTGAGGATCTGCAGGGACTCAACATCGCGCTGGATTCGAAGCAACAGGAGCTCGAATTGGTCAGTGGTGTTGACTATTCGTATCGCCCTCTTTTGCTCGAGCTGAACGTGCGAACCATCACAGCTGAAGCGCCGTACGGGTGTCAAAGGCACAGCAGGTACGACGCCTGCACCAAACAAGGTCGGCCATATCCGCCGCGAGTCGAGTGCGTTCTCCCCACCAAACACGCGTCCTGCGTCCCGCCTCTCCGACGCCAGCAAAGACGCGCCCAAGGCCGGAAAGACCTCGGAGCCACCCGCGACCGTCGCACGTGTCACGACCTTGGGCAAGAGCGTCCGGATTAACACGACGGCCACGACGCCGCCGACCTCCGCGTCGAATAACAAGGTCCCGACGCCCACGACCGTGAAGCCCACTCGGACCATCGAGGGCTCGATGGGCCCGCCTCCCGTCCGGCCACGCGCATCGCTCTCCACCATGACGTCGCCGACGGGCGCGTCCCACACGCGCGTCTCGTCGACGTCGTCCCCGCTCGGTCGCCCCGGGGCAAAGTCGCCGCCTGTGGCGAGGGGTGCCGCCGGAGCGCGGCGGCCGTCGTCGATGTCGGGCACCGAGCTGATGCGCCAGGCGAAACTCGCCTCGGCGACTGTGATGGCGTCGTCGGATGCGGCGGCGGACCACTCGACGTCGCAGCGGAGTTCGTCGGGCTCGGCGTCGGACGAGAAGGAGAACAGGATGCGACCGTCGCCGCGCGCGACCGGGTCGATGTCCGCTGCGTCGAAGCGCAGGTCGATGATCGCTGTGCCATCGTCATGATTTGTGTGGATCGGTTCTTCGTTTTCTTTTCTTTTTCCTTCAATTTTTTTTTCTTGTTTGTCATTATGGCCGGCGATCGATATTCATCCTCGAAGATGCCCAAGCCCAAACCGAGAGGACAATTCTTTTTTTTTTTTTCATTTTTCTTCGCTTTTCCCCCCTGTTGTTGCTGCTTTGATCTGAAATCATTTTGCCGTCCTGCATCTCCTTGACCAGATTTATGCCAGAACCTTTTCCTTTCCCCTCCTCGCCGTCACGCTTACTTTTCGGGGCCGCGGGCCGCAAACTCCCCCTCCAACCTCCAATTTTTATGGCTGCCACGGCACAAATGAACCACTTTTCTTTGATTTTGCACTTTCATCCACTCGCATCACAAGTGTAAACTTCTGACTGTATGAGATAGTGCTCCCGCCCGTAGAACTGCCGACTCCGCATCATCTTCAGAGAGCGGAAAATGAGTAATATTATCCCTCAATCAAATATTTATAGCGTTCGTGTATAGGGGTCTGTGCTCTCTGCTATGGCAGAAGTTGTGTGCTGGCTTGGGTCAACTTTTTGAATCGAATCCGGCTCTATTTCCGAATCTCAGAGCGCCAACGTGAGCGGCCCGACTTCTTGCCACGGGCGGCAAGAGCACCAAGTGGAGCAGTAGTGGTTCCCCAGCCATGACGAGTACCTTGGGTCTCAAACCGACAACGCGCGTGATTACAGACGTCATCGCAGAGTTTGCCATGGCGGAGAATGGTCAAGGTCTCTCCAGAGACCTGCATCCCCGCCCAAATGGGAAATCCAGCTCGCACCATCACGCTTTCCTGTTGGATTCTCGACGTATCTACTAGGCCATTTTTGGTCGACGTCGAGGACAGCAGAAGAGTGGACGACCTGAAGGAGGCGATAGTAAAGGACAAGTTCCATGTGCTTGCCGATATTGATGCAGAACTCGCGCTCTGGAAGGTCAGAGTGGTTTCTCTCCCAAGTTGACTAATTTGTGTGGCTCACGGCTCTCGTGCACTGGCAAGGTATCCATCGCCGTCGACAAAAATCGAAATCTCAAGGACATAGTGAGCAAACGCGGGTATCCAGCCGAAGATGAGTTGCTGGAGACAGCCTTGTTATCGGACATCTTTCCGCAATCAGACCCTGTTCAGATGGCCCTCCACATTGTCGCCCAAGTCCCACCTTTCCGTGAGTGCGCCGGGTGATTCAGCGTATCGTTCCGTTTCCCTGACTTTTTTTGGTTTTGTTTTGACATTGACCCCCCCGGACTCTCCCATTTCTTCCCTGTTCTGATGGTGGTTCTGCACTGCACTTCGTTTAGCGACCGTCCTCGGCAATCGATTGCGCGCCGTCGACCATCTCGATTCTGCCATGGAATCCACCCTCGTTAGAACGGCGCCGTCCGAGATGGGAAAGCTGGAAAACTACAGGGCATTGCAACGAATTCCAAGTCAGAGGATCCTGGACGATCGTCCTGCGCCGGATTCGATTCCACCCGCTGCCCTCCTTTACGACGGCTTCGGTTCCTTCGTGGATGCCTTTGGTCGTCGGGGGGACATATGCCACCTAGATGGGAAGCGGCGGAACCTGGAAATGGCTGTCGATTCTTTCGCGGAAAAGATGACCGATATCTACGACGACGAGGAAGCAGATAGGATGGAAGAGGGTTTACGTGCCCTGAACCAAATCTTGGCCCTTCGTTGCAGCGGAAACAAACTTATGGCGACCTCCATTGGTACTAGTACTGTCCGTTCAGAGGGTCACTATAACGGGCCACACGACGCAGCATCCTGTGTTGTTGAGTTCAATGACGAGATTGTCGACATCAGCTCAATCCCCACAGTCAAGCTTGTTGGTTACGCTGCGCACTCGCACAGGCATGCAATGGAACTTCATCCAGAGGTATTTCGCCGTTGGAGAGTGCCATGCCTTGGCCTGACCATTGTTGGTAAGCTGAATATCTCTCGGTCTTTAGACGAGTTTGGACATAACGTGCATCATGATCATACCAGGCCCATCTGTCACATTCTACGCCATAATTTTCCTTCGCCAGTGGCGCATTGTCAGCCTCACACCTCCGTTGTCTGTGAGTCAAGGTGAAGGCCGAATGGCGCTCTATGCCGCCTTTTCTGGCGCACTAGACCTTTTGAGTCAAATAGACGAAGACGCGGCACGCATCATGATGAAGGCACCCGCCCTCACGCCGATCGAACCCGCAGACTACAAACTTCCGTGCATTTCGGCATTGCCCAAGTATTATGGCGGCACGCGCACTCCCGACGAGAACGAGAACGAGACCGTCCGATTCCGGATGTTCTTGCGCCATCCCGACACGCAGCCCGACTGCCTCCTTTACGTCGCCGAAATATCGGACGAGTCGGACCAGCCCGAGCAGATCATCGTCGTCAAGTTCACGCGCACGTACTCGATCGAGTTGCACGCGTTTTGTGCAAGCCGTGGACACGCACCGAGGATCCTCGGCTTCGGGCACCTCCCAGGTGGCTGGTCCGTCGTTGCCATGGAGTACATTTCGCCAAACGTTCATCCCTCCCGGTCACCCGACCTTGCCCGTCTCTGCGATAAGTGGGGAGATGACTTGCGGCAGCTGATGCGATCGTTCCATGACAGCGACTTTGTTCACGGAGACCTGCGCGGGTCAAACGTGCTTTGCGATGGAGAACGGGTGATGTTGATCGACTTTGATTGGGGTGGCAAGTCGGGGTGGCATCCTACCCAACTGCACGGCTCTGTTCCGAGTTGAGGGATGGGCGACAAGACATTAGCCCAAAGATCACGAAAGATGACGATAGGCGCGTCTTGCAGAATACTCTCAGCGAACTTCAAAAGCTAGCCCATTCATGATGTGTGTTCTTATTTGTCACCAGAGGTGGCTCCGAGTCGTCGTTACCATACAAGCCATGCATCATTAGGACTTTTTATCAGCATAATGTAACCTTATAACCTTACAGTAATCATCCTGACTGGAAGATGGGACAATCGTAGTATTTTTGGATGACCTTTATTCTGTAATTCTGTATGAGACGGACGATGTGAGTGTTTCGACGTGCCATGATCCCCTCTCCGTGCGGCAGCGCGCGTCCCCAAAATGCACCTTCTCCGCGCCCTTCATCAAGCTTCATCGATGCACATAATCGTGGGGATCGCATCGCCGGAGAATTGCTTTTTCGCGTTAGGATGTACGTTTCCGGTGGTTTCATTTGCTGTGTTTTGGTAGATAATAGGCGCAAAATCACGATCATCTACTAGTAGGTCCAGAGGCTCCGCCGAGGCGTTTCAAATCCGGGAGACAAAAGTCGGGGCCTGTAGCATGCAGTGAGCAGCAGTATCGCCTAGTTTCGCATTCCGGACTTTGTTCTGTGGTGGTCCAGCGGAGTTATCTTGCCGCGGCTGTGGGGAGGGCAGCTGCTGAGCCGAATGGCCACTGTCGTCCAGGCATCCTACATCAGGTAGGCCATCATTATTATCATCACCCAAGGGAAAATTAGGCGGGGGGGCTTCTGGAGGCGAGGCAAGCGTGGCTGGGCTGCCCGAGGGTACATCAGGTGCGTGCGTTTCCTGCTATGATGGATGATGAATGGGTAAACCTGCTGATTCAGAAAAAAAAAGAAAAAAGAAAAACACTCACAGACTCCATCTGCCGAGAAACCTCCATTCTCCCATCTCCGACCACTTTGCTCGCTCGGGTTTTTCGGGTCCTTTGTTGCCTCGACGAGTTTGTGTGGCCTCTCGAACGTTGTATCCCCCGGAGCCCAGTGCCAGTGGCCTCTGTACCTCTTGCCAATGGCCTTTCTCGTAAAAAAGACTCAAGAAGTGCATCCAGATCTCGACTTCGAGCGTGAGCATGTCTGTAGTAAGTTGCGGCGGATACAGCCTTCCCTGAGGCACCACAGCGGGCAGAGCAGTCGCAGATATAACGAGCAGGTCCAGGATTGCGATCTTTCATACTGTAGAGCGATTGAAGAAAAAGTTTCGACGAATGTATGCGCTTTATAGAAGCCGATGCAAGGAATTGGTATTCCGCGATTTTACAGTAATCGGAGTCAAAATATCTCGCTGGGCCTTGTCTCACGGGCGAAGTCTTCCGACCTGCCCACTCAGACATGCTCACTGTGTAACACCCTCACCTCACGGCGGCGGAAAAAAAAAGTTGTACTGAAGCGAGGAAACCTGTGCGTCTTGGTCTCACTGTACACCCCTGGTGCGTTGACAAGAAAATGGAACTGTACATTTCTCTCTCTATACTGCTCTATACTGCTGCATACGGCAAGACGCGATTCAACATAACACTGGATGATCCAGATGATCCTATACTGCTTTGATACTCGCCACAAAGTTGAATTACTATGCCTCGGCTTTGGCGATCACGGAACTCCGACGTTATGGCGTCGACATTCTTCCACGTCGTTCAGCAGGGTGCGCTGGCGGTCAAAATCCGCATCGACAACGCGGAGGCGCGTTGGGCATCCAGCATCGGCGGCAGTGCCCCGCGCTCACGCACTGCTGGCCGACCTCGTGGCGCTGTCCGGTCGAGCGCGCACGTCTGGCGTCTTCAGGGGCGGCTGCAGCGTTCGCTTGGGCCGTGCAAAGTAGCTTGTTACTGTGGCCTCCTCTCCAGAAGGCGGCGGCAGCGACTGCAGCGAGAGACTTTTTGCAAACTCCGCGAGCGCTACAAACCCCCTGGAGTCCTTTGAAGCGAAAGGGGATCCTCAAGAGGCCTCTGAGGCAGAGATAGTAAATAACATAAATTGTGTGTTTTTTTTTCTTAAATCGCATAGGTGGCGGCGGGTCTGATGGGTCACGTTTGGTAGCGTCTCGACCAGGAACGCACACCTGGCACTGGGGACAACAAATGTGTGGAATTTAGAATGGAGAATGGGACAGAAAAGTATGACACCTCACACGCACCTCGGTAGGAGGAATTTTTTAAGTACTACATCCACACCTCAACACTGCCCATACCCTGAAAGAATCTGCGCGATCTCCAGATGGCCCCTTCCCAGCGCAAGCTGTAATGGGGTCTCGCCGCTGTCGTTAAGCACATGGACGCTTGCCTCACTCTCCAGCAGTAGCAGCGTGGCCTCGCGGTGTCCACGGTACGATGCAAGGTGTAGGGGTGTCCAGCGCTTGTTGTCATGTTCATTCACTTGCCCACCGCGGTTCAACAAGCAGCGGATAATGTCGAGATCAGTTTCGAATAAGATGGGGGATATAACCTTCATGGATTGATATAGTGGTGTCCAGCCCTCGTTGTTCTGGACGTGGACGTTTGCGCCTAGCTCCAGTAGGAGCTGTACAGCCAAGAGATTTCTGCACCTTGCTGCCAAGTGCAACGGCGTCGAACCGTCCTGGTCTTGGGCGTCCACGTCTGCGCCATGATCCAACAACCGCTTTATGATATCAAGAGAAATATCCGTGGATGCAAAGACACCCGTCAGCAGATGGTGTAGTGGTGTTTCGCCACTCTTGTTCTGCGCGCGGACATTTGCGCCATGCTCAAGCAGTAGCTGGGTTTCTTTGAGACGTCGATAGTATGATGCAAGGTGCAGCGGGGTCCAATGCTCGTTGTTGCATGCGTTCACGTCCGCGCCATAGTCCAATAGCGAAGACATGATGGGGAGAGAAGTATCTGAGGATGCATGGGTACCCCTCAACACTTGATGTAGCGGTGTCTCGCCGTCGTCGTTCCGTAAATTGACATTTGCGCCGTAGCTCAGGAGCAGTTGTACAGCCCTGAGATTTTTACGGCGTAATGCGAGGCGCAGAGGTGTCCGGCGGTCATCATCTTGTGCGTCCACACTCGCGCCATGTTTCAGCAGCGTGCGTGTGATATCGAGAGAACTATCCAGGGAGGTATAGTTACCCTTCAATGACTGGTGTAGTGGTGTCTCGCCGCTGTTGTTTTGTACGTGAACACTTGCCCCATGTTCGAGAAGCATTTGTACGGCCTTGAAGCATCCATACGATGACGCGAGGTGAAGCGGAGTCAAGTGCTCGTTATCTCGGGCATCCACGTCGGCTTGGTGTCCCAGTAACAGCCGTAATGCGTCGATATAATGACTGCTGGATGAGTTGCGAATAGCGGATAAGATTCGGTGGAGGGGTGTCTGGCCATTCGTGTCCCGCGAATTGATGTCCGCATTGCGCTCGATGAGCATTCGAGTAATGTCGGCCATTCCACCGTACGCTGCAAAATGAAGTGGAGTCCGGTCTTCGAAGCCCCGAATATCCACATCGTTGCAACGCCCAAGTAACAACTGCGAAACATCAGTATGTCTCGCTTGTAACGCCGCGTGGAGTGGAGTCCCGTATTTGCCCCTTGAGTGAAGATCCTCAGGACGCGCCAAGACACGGAGATGCACTAGGTCGCAAAGCCCATGTTCCGCGACATAGTACAACGGAGAGCCTTCTGGTCGTTGCGGGTGCTTCGTCCTGATTAAAGAGAGCTCGCGCACCCAGAGCAATGCGCCGAAGTGCGGTTTGGCTGTGTCAAAGACATGGTCGACTCCATCCCGTATATCCGACATCACAGTGCCGAACTTCGCATGATGACCGAGGTATTCAGCAGCATACCCAGCTAGGGGATACCTCTGGAGGCTCGCGTTGCTGATGTGGTCGTCCAGCCGGAGAAGGACACCAAGGCAGGCTTGTGCCATAATCCCGTGCGCGGTCATGGGGCGGATATGATAAGAGTGCAAGGAATCCGCTTTGGGTGTGGCGAGGCGATCCGAGGTGAGGAATTCTTTCACAGAGAAATGCGAGAACTGCACCACCCGTTGACCTCGGCCGATGTTGACAATAGTGATTAAATTGGAGCATGCTGAAAGTACGGCCTGTTCTTGATCTTGCCATCGTAGATCCTCGTTCAGTTTTGGGATCCCTCCCTCCGCGGCGAAATCGATCGCAAGCACTTCGGCAAGCTCCTTCGCACCAAGCGGGCGAACGGCGACCGTGAGACATTGCAACAGTCGATGAGCATGCTCTCGGTTCGGCCTGGGAATTTCTCGCAGTATGCGCTCATACGTCTTGTCCAAGGTTTCGGGCAGTGCCGCGAGGGTAGGTTTCACATTGGGCGGGAGACAGTGCCGCAAAATCTCAAGTTGACAGAGCACCCAACGAAACCTGAATGATATGATCAGGAAAATGGTGATTCATGATAATAACAGGGTACTTACATGCCATCGGCTTTGTCTGAGAGTGTGCGAATGACCAATCTCTTGTCTTCATCCCGCCATCTCTGCATATTTTTGTCCGAGTGGACAACTGAGCGGATAAACTCGACAATATCATTTCGTTGTCCACGTTGATCGTGAAGTGACATGCGGTTAGATGTCAAAGGCTCGAGGGAAACTCGGATGTCGACCTCGGGACGACTTGTGATCAACAAACGCAAATTTGACCGCTTTAGTTTGGCGAGCTTTTCGATAAGCGCCAAAACTTGATCACGTGAGGACGGCAAGCCAGTTGTGTGGGGGCACTCATCGAGTGCATCAACGACAAGATAGATTGGTACTTCTCTTGAAACCTTAAGCATATCCTCGAGGCATTGTGTAAGTTCCCGGTCGCTGGGTTGCTGTGCGCCGCGATGGTGTGTGGAATAAAATGCCAAAAGAACGTCACATAAAGAGGGCGACTGATTGCTGAGTTGGACAAGGAAGGAAGAAAGTAAGGCACGGGCACCCTGCTTTCTGGTATCCATAAAATCGAAAAAGAAGTAAGCCATGTGAGTTGGCCCAGTTGATGAGGGAGCGTTGATATCCTGGATGATGGCAGAGCTGAATCGGTCGTTAATGAGATAAGATAGCATGGTAAAACTGGTGACGTACGTAAGAGTGCTCTTCCCAGAGCCCGCTGTGGGAACGGAAGTCCATTAGCAATGATAAGTGTGCGAGAGGGAAACAAATGTACGTTTGCCGTAGATCCAAAACAAGGAACCTGATGCTTTCCAATCCTTGAAAGCATCGCCTTGAGTAAACCACAGCGAGGTGCCTTCGTGACGGGCATCGCTTGCAGCGTTGAAATTTATAGACGGATCTGCGTAAAAGAGCCATTTTCTAATCTCTTGACACAGCTGACTCCCTGTGAGAGCATCTGAGAATCGACAGGTGATGAAGCATGAATACGAAATCACGAACGGTTCAGATTTCCAAAATCGTATACGATCTGTCGTCTTAATTTCTCAACCCCTGGATAAACAGTCAGAAAAATATGAATAGGTATTCGAACATGGCCAGCGCACCGTCAATGACTCGGTCACCAACCCCCTTTACTCCATCGGCGACGCCCTTGACACTATCTTCGACATCCCTTACTCTGTTGTCGACACCCTTCACCTTGTATTTGACGTCCTTCACTCTGTCGTCGACGCCCTTTATTCTATCGTCGACGCCCTTGACCCTCTCGTCGACACCCTGCACGTCCTCGCCAACGGATTGCACGTCACTTCCGACGCGCTTCACCCTTTTGTTGACACGTTCCGCGGCCATCAGACATTCAGCAGATGCCATCCGAGCCTCCTCTTGAGTCAGTTTATCTAGCGCCCAAAGCGACTTCTCGATATCGGTTCTCCCCAACAGCTTCTTGAAGAACCTCTCTGAAGAACGGTAAGCAGCAATGTGCGGTCCATGTGAACCGACTCACTTGGTGCGCTCTGCTCGACATCCTCTTTCGCGATGGCAAGGACGGAAAGTACTTGAGTCATGATCTTCACGACGATGTGCATCATTCCTGCCGTTGGTCGAACCTCGGTGTAAGTCTCGAGCCTCACAAAGAAGTTCTCGATGCGTTCAAAGAGCTCGACAAGCGTGTCTTGACTGGCACCCACAGCTATCACCGCCTGAAAGACTCGAGCGTCACGATAGTCCACATGAAGGGAATCTAGGAGGCACTCACTGAGATAAGGATACCGATGCCCGTGAAGATCACTCCTGCTGGTGGATACGCCTATATAAAAAAGGTGTCAGAGCGCATGCCCGTGGACACGTCACATAGAACTGCGTAAGACTTACAAGACTAATACCCCCGCCAATGGTCGTGGAATATGCATAGAGCACCTTCACAGTCGGATCGAGCAACTTTGCGAGCCGGTCATTGCAGCCCCCAGGTTGATCCAATGCAGGGAGTTGCTCTCGAAGTACGGCGAGTATGGCGTCAGGAGATTGGCAGGATTCGAGCCTTGTAAAGAGCGGATGGGAGCGGAGGTCCTCGTTGGTCCTCTTCCTGTATGTCTCCAGAGCGTTATCGAAAATGACTTGATAATTTGAGGACATGGTGGGAAGGGAGGCCTGGGACATGGTGGTCGTCCGTAGTTCAAGGGCAGCGAAAATTTTTCCTGGAGAACCCTTTTTGTACTACGGTGGCCGCCGTCCGGTGGTCGTGAAAATGGATTAGTGGACTAGTAGTGGACTAGTGCTGGGCTGTGGGTTACGCTGTGGGTTAGTATAAGTATAAGACACGTGGCATCGCTCGAGAACGAACAACCCAACCCAAACGAGCAGGGTAGAGTCGAATGTTAAGGGGGAACATTTCAATTGTGCACGTTTTCGTCGAACGGGATTTGTGGCTCAGACGAGAGTACAGTCGACGGTTCGCGGACGTGCAGCTCGGTCACGGTGGTCCGAGTTTTTGGTAAAGAGCGCCCATGGGTGGAAGTATTACATAACTGGCACGTGGGACTGCCAAATATCCATCCGCTGTACTCGTTTCCCGAAATCCCTACATCACCGGCAGGAAAATCCAATCACCGGACACGCAGCAACAATATTAATGTCAGTCTGGACTTCATTGAACTGAGCCCTAACTAACCTCAACGACCAAGGGGGGGAATCATGAAATCACGCAAGCAATCCACGGCTCGATGAATGTGCCACACCCTCATGTGTGTTGCCACCGACGACGAAGGGCCTGGGCCTCCGCGTGGAACCGGTGGCTGTCTTCGATATTGGGCTCAGTGCTCATGCTCATGCGCAGGGCGTACAGAATACGGCACGGGAATGACCCCACTGCGTCAGGTTTGTTCATCCATTTCGCGGCAAAGCGGCTCATCCCAGCCCTGCCTCGCACCGTCGCACAAAAAGCTGAAGGAATCCGATACGCAAATATGCGTTATCTTATCACAACGACGCAATGGGATCGTGTGCAGTCTGTGGAGTCTTTGGACAGCCCCGAAAGAGAAACGAAGTCCATGCACGATCCGCGCTGTTGCCTGGCCCCCACAATGTTGTAGAAATGGAACTGTATACGAAACGTGGAAAACATCTGCAAGCCTAGACTGCGAATTGTGCCCGCTCGATCGAACAATACTTTGTACATTAGTACGCCCACGATGGAACTACGATATTAGATGCTGCGAAAAAAAAAAGACTGGTGCTCGTGAATAGAATACACAGATACAGAGAGAGAGAGAGGAGAGGGGACCGCAATGCTACATCATCATCATTCAACTCTACCTGACCGGCCTGACCCCCCAACCCATTTCTAAAGCCTGCTCTCGACGAGCGGCAGCGCATCCGCGCGCCACGGCAACGTCCCCGCCCCAAAAGCCGCATCCAGCGCCTCCCGCACCGTCCGCGCAAACACGAACTGCGTCCGCGCCCGCACCTCCTTCGGCACCTCGTGCTCCACGTCCTTCCTGTTGGCCCACGGCAGTATCACCTTGGTGGCGCCCGCACGGTGCGCGCCCAGCA
Source organism: Russula brevipes (assembly GCA_022496215.1). Classification (NCBI taxonomy): domain Eukaryota; kingdom Fungi; phylum Basidiomycota; class Agaricomycetes; order Russulales; family Russulaceae; genus Russula; species Russula brevipes. Next base: position 181,867 of record WTXF01000015.1, on the reverse strand, counting down.
CCTTTTCCTTGATCCCGCCGACGGGCGACACGCGCCCCCGGAGCGTGATCTGAGAAATGGAACAAAGCAAGCAGAACTCCCCCGTCAGAAATGGACTCGACGCGCAACCCAAACGGAGCGAGGTTTTTTGCGCACCTCCCCTGTCATAGCCGTCGTAGGCGGGACACACTTCCCCGTCAATAGCGATACGACCGCACAGACCTGTTGTTAAGCCCGCCACGTCGTTCAGGACCGAATCTCACCTCGACGCCGACTCCAAAAAAAGAATCACGCACCATGGCAACCCCGGCACTTGGACCATCCTTCTTCTGCGCACCCGCGGGGAGGTGAAGGTGGACGTCTATCGTGGCATCCGGTATCCGCAACGGGTCCTGCGCACGCTTACTCGTGATGCCAAGGTCATACGAGTGCGTCTTGATCCAGCTGAGCGCGAGCTCCGCGCTCTCTTTGATGACCTAAGTAGAAGAAATGACACACGCCGCTTCGTCCGTGTGAGCCAAGGAGAACGCACGTCACCAAGTGAACCGGTGAGCTTGAGATTCCCGTTGCCTGGTGTCGCCATGCTCTCCACGGGCATGATCTCGCCTTCGCCCATGCCGGTCACTACGAGGCCCCATACAACGCCACGTCTCGCCTCGCGATCGCGATCCTCGCTATCATGCCGCGACAGCCCCAAGATCTTCTCAAGCTCGTCCGCCTCGATCACCGGTTCGTAACCAGCGTCCCCATCCCTTACACTCTTCACCAATGCCCTGGTGGCATCGGACACAGGGGACGACGACGGCCGTGAAGGGACGGGAGAAGGCAGCGATGATGGCGGTAGTCCCCGCGCGTCGACGTGCGCTGCCCACTCGACAGCTTTGAACCGCACGACACCACCGATCGCACGTTCGAGCGCACGCACACCCGCCTCGCGCGTGTAGTGCGTGACCACACGGAGGAGCGCCGGCTCAGTCAGTTGGACATGTGCTCCAGACAGCCCATTCTGCGAGAGCTGCTTCGGGAGGAGGAACCGCCGCGCAATATGTAACTTCTCGTCGTGCGTGTAGCCCGAGAGTTGGATCACCTCGCAGCGATCGAGAAGTGGTGGTGCGATAGTATCGAGCGTATTGGCCGTACAGATGAAGAGAACCTGCGAAAGGTCGATCGGAACGTTGATGTAGTGATCCTGTCGATCATCCAAATCGTGTCAGGACGAGTCATTATTATCGAGACATCGTAAAGGGGTACATACGTTGAAAGCGACGTTCTGCTCTGGATCGAGCACCTCGAGCAACGCCGCAGAAGGATCACCGTGGTAATTTGACTGACCGACTTTGTCGACCTCATCTCTATTCTCGTTAACGCCGTCCGTACTGCGGCAACAGAGCACAGCCCAAGGACTCACAATAAGAGAACAGGGTCCATGCGACCAGCCTTGCGCAGCGCCTGAGCCAGTAATCCGGGCCCGCTGGCGACATATGTCCGCCGGTGTCCCCGGATCTCAGCCTCATCACGAACGCCGCCGAGTGCGATTCTTTGAAACGGCCGGCCAAGCGCACGAGCGATTGACTGTCCCAACGACGTCTTTCCTGTGCCTGGTGGCCCGACGAACCTGCAGGAGGGTTTCATGTCTATCAGGCCCCTCTCAGCCGATAAGCGCCGGAAGAGAGACACGCACAACAGAATCGGGGCTTTGATCGTTTTAGCCCCTTTGCGCGGCCCTTGCGCCTCGGTTGAAGTCATTGACGGAATAAGCATTCGCTGAGGTGATATGTCTCCTGCCTTGACAAGGGCCCGACAAGCGTTATCTTTTTCCTTCGACTCATCGCCGGCAGCGACGCTCGTCGAAGAAGGTCCCTCGATGGCCCTTTTGAGTGTAACCTCTTGCGCTTTAGCCTGCTCTACCTCCGCCTCTTGCGCGATCAAGGCGCGCAAGCGGACGACAGCGAGGTACTCGATTAACCGTCGCTTAACCTTATCGAGTCCAAAGTGATCCGCATCGAGTTGCGACTTTGCATTTGGGAGAAAGTCGGAACGCGTTAGAGTATCCGAGCCCGCGGGTGGAGGAACCCATGGTAACACGGTGAGCCATTCGAGCTGGCAATAGAGCGAGGCGCTCTCATGTCAGGCAATACAAGGGTGGCGGAGAAAGGGCGTTAGACACGCACGTAGTTCCTCACGACGCCGTGTTCCGCGTTCTGGGGGGGTATTCGTTTAAGGCGCCGTGCTTCGGTTGAGGCGACGCGGCGCACTTCGGTGCCTGCGGGGAGAGTGTCGACTCGCCGAACGAGGGCGTCGAGCTCGTCCTCGTCCTCGACTGCATTCCCAGTACCGTGCAGATCGGCATTGCCTGGTTCGAGGCGCTGCAATTCCGCGTTGATCGCAGCAAGTTGCTGGCGGAGAAAAAGCGCCTTTTGTTGTTTGGAGAAGGACTCGTCCACGGCAGTAGCGATCTTCGTGCTGACTTCAGCAATGGAGAGTTGCTTCGTCAACACGTTGGTGACATGTTGGAGGCGCAAGGAGGGAGATTCGGTGGAGAGGAGGACTGACAATCACAGAAAAAAGAACCGCATTAGCGCTGCGCTGCGGAGTTACGAGCATTCGGGGAAATGGAAGCGTGTGGGGGTCCACAGGACAAAAACAAAAGCGAAAAGAAGGGGCGAGCCATCCCATAAATCGGCACCACAGAAGGACAGGGGCCGCATTCCGAGAACATGTCCAATGAGGGGGAATCCCTCGGGAGACTTGCGGGGCGCCAGCGCACCCCAACGGAAGATGATCATCTAATTCATCAATTCATCGACTCACCGAGCTTGTCCGCATGATCGGCACCAACAGCAGCCACGATAGCATCCGCGAGCGCAGCAGCCTTCTCCGGCTCCGTCTCCTCAACGAGCTGCGCGATGCGCGCCCAGCTCTCGCGCTTCCTCACCGACAGCGCCGCATCCTGCGCGAAGCGCTCCAGCAGGCGCACGGCGGCCGCCTTGAAGTCCTGCACGACGTCGTGCGCGGGCGGCGTGTGTGAGTCCGGCGGCGGGTAGTCGACGTCAACGCGCGGGGGGAGCAGGAGGCCGTCGCTATCCGGGGGCAAGTGGGCGGCGCCGGTGCCGGTGGCATCGTGCGGCGAAAACGGTAGCAGTGGTGATGGATCGGCGAGGCGCACGCGGGCTACGCCCGTGAGCGTGAGGAGGTACGGCTCGTCCGAGTGCGCACGCGGGCGCACGAAGCGCGCGATGCGGGCGGTGACGCCCCACTTGTTTAGCGATGTCGTTCCCTCATGCTGGACGAGCGGGACGGCGGCGAGGACGGGATCTGCGAGGGACAACGAGCCGAGGTGGCGGATGAGCGCGTCCGCCTGTCTTGGAGGGAGTGGCAAGGTGGTGCGGGCGCCGGGGAGGAGGATGAGCGGGTACGGTAGGGCGACGAGGGGCAAGGTGGCCGTGTTGTGGGACTGAGACATGATATGATATCAGCTGAAGAGAGGGGAAGAGAAAGGGGGGGCTTTGTGCTGCTGTAATATAAAGAAAGTGGTGGTCTCGCTGTCGCTCAGCGCTCAGCGCTCAGCTCGCCGTAGCAGTCCAGTCAGAAGAATCACATGATCTCTGAAACCTGCCTCGTCTCCGACAAGTCGGGAAAGTGTCGGGAATCATCATCGAAACCAATCAATCGCCATCTTCTTCCGTTTCGGACAGGCGAAATGCCCTACGAAACAACCGGAAACCCATGACAAGTTTCTGATGGGCCGCCGGAAGAGCAAAGCGTCGCATCAATGCGGCAAGCGGTGAGTCTATTAATCGCTGATGATGGATTTCAATGCCGCTGGCGGGCGACCCGCCTCGAGCCAGTGATGGTATTAAATGGTACGTATCATGTGCCCCCGGCCGTTGCATGTCCCCGACTTGTGGGATAATAGATAATGAAGCGATGACCCTCGTCTAGGGACGTGCCCACGTGGCTGATCAAAAGTTATCTTCCCAGCACCAGGCCGTATATGCCTTGATTGGAAAGTTGGAGAAGCAAGCAGGGCCGACGTGACTCTACTTGTGGCGTCTGTGTGGCTATGGCGCTCGCAAGTCGCAACACGCTATTGGGTTTAGCACATTCCTGGTTGCTGCTCTACCAAAAGATGTCCACAAACACATGGTACAATTGAGAATTAGAACAAGAATTAAGAATAACAACTGTCATTACGAAACGAAATGGAAGGCTGTGATTGCTTGGAAGGAAGGATCAAGAAAAGGATATGTATATTGAGCCTGGAGCACGGTCTGAGCGCGGGTAATATCAATCGATACAGGTGAAATGAAAGGGAGGGAGAGAAGAGCAATAAAAGCCAAAAAAAAAGTGGAATCAGACATTGGAAGAGGTGACCGTGGGCTGCTAGTATGCAACAATATACCTGTGATCTGAAACGAGAAAATCTGCTCTACTTAACGTACCGACTACTACTACTACGACTATAACAAACAGAGACTGATTGACTTTGAGCTTGACTAACTATGACGGTAATAGAGATCGCGATGCTGTTGTATTGTGCCTCCTTCAGATGGCCAGTGATTGTGATGGGACAATTGCATGAAAAAAAGAGAGAGAATTGACAAATGTGCGAGACGATAGAGCAACAGTGGCAATACCGCCAGCCAGGGTAAGAGAGAAAGAAAAAAAAGGAATGGGAGAACCAAAGTCAGAAATGGTGATTAGTGAGGCGCAGAGAGCACTGGGTCCTCATGCTGTTGCGCGCTTTACCATCTACAGGGTCGAAAGTGAGTTCACACGAAAGGGTCACGGGAAGGAGGAAGGAAGCACCTCGCGCGCCCATTTGACTGTCGTCTTGGTTTCCTTGTCGTAACCCTTCCGTGAGACCAGGCTCGTCGCCATCCACTCCGCCAAAAGAAGAGGCTTGATTTCGCCATTCGGGAATGCATCCGCAAGATCACCGATCACACCAAACGCAAGCTTGTCCAGTGGTTCGCCGCTGTTGTCATCAACAAGAACCTTTTGAACAAGCTCGAGGATCACAGGTGCATGCGGTGTCAACAGTTGGGCTACGAATGCACGTAAGTGGCACACCGGGAGAGAATGGCAAGACAAGGAAAGTATGAAACTGATACCCACCACGCTCGCTCTTCTTGAAGCCCGTGATGATACCTGTGTGCGCTTCAAGGATGCCTTCGCGCAGGTTTGCGATGTAGTCGATGGACTCGTAGTCAAGCTGCAGACCAAACGACCAATGTACTCAGCAAATCTGTAGCGGCGGGACCGATGAGCGGAGCGTTGACACGCACAGGGTTGGCTTGCAGTGCCGCTGCCTGCCTGAGCACTGTCATCGCAGTCTCCAAATATGGCTCAAACTTTGGCCCAATCGCGAGGGCAACGTCACCGAAGCATGCTAGAATGGAAACCTTGACGTTCCGGTTCAGAACCTCGCTCGACAAGTTCTCCAGCAGCACCGTCACAAACGCCTGCGCGTATTGCTCTGTCTGGTCACCGAGAGCGCGTGTGATGTCACCGATAATTCCCACAGCGACGGTGCACAGCTGTGTGTCATCGTACGCCTTGAGTGCCGGATAGAGGAATGGAAGGAACGCAGGAATGTATGGCGCAAATTTGACCTCTATCGCGGCAGAGAGCGAACCAACAACGAGAAAAGCATCTTCCAGAATCGTCGATGTCTTGCCAGCTGATTGGATCAGCTGGAGGACGAGCGTCATGATGCGGTCAGCGAGGGGCTGGATTCCACCGCCCAACTTGCGGATGACGCTCTACAGAAGTGTGATAACAAGATCAGGAAACGTCCTCCATGCAGAAAGAAGTTATGCGTACAACAGTGACACTGCACAGGTTACTTTGTAAGTCATTCCAGTTGTTGCGGTCATCGGCGCCAAGGATTTGGTTCTGAATAGAGAATAGAACAGCGTCAGCCAAAATCGTGGGTTATCCACCGACAACGCACCTGCACGTTGAGGAGGTGTTCCATACGATCCAGGATTTTCAGAGCTGTGTTCGACACAACTTGCAAGCAATCTGACGTTGCCTGCTGGACAAAGGACGTGATGGCCTCGTACGCGGACGTGCGATAGTTCGATTCGTTACCCGCACTAACACAAGTGTCAGCACGGGGTTTGCCTGTGCCGACGGGAAGAACAAGTCACGTACGTCTCTGTGACCTGAAGCAGTGCACCAACGATGCCCTCAAAGTATGGTGAAAGTGGACCAGTACTCTGTTCCTCATTTTGGTCATACAACTCGTACAGCCCGTCAGCGAGGTTCATCAAAGCCCAACAACAATTCGCAATGATATGCGGGCTGTCTTGCAGCCCCGCAACGAGCGCACTGACGAGCGCATGCAAATGCACGTCCGGCTTGATCGATGTGATGAGGCTTTCGCAGATACGACCGAGGGTCCAAGCAGTTGTGTCTTTGACCTGCGACTGCGGGTCCGTCATCATATTAATCAAAAGCGGCAGCGCTTGGTTGACGAGCGGAGTGAGCACTACGGGATCCGGCCCGACGAGAATCGAGCCAAAAGACATAACAGCGGCTTCGCGATGGTGCCAGTTCTCCTGTTTGATGTTTGCCTCGATGAAGGGAATCACCGCAGGAACAATGGGATCATGCACCGCCTGAGCGAGGAACGAAAGACATGTGCCGGCGGCCATGGAAACATTCCATTCGCCCTCCTCGGCATCCTCATCCTGGCGAGTGAGGAGTTGAAGGATTACAGGAACGACTTCCGGAAGTGCGATCTTGGCAAAGTACTTGGGTGCCTCGACGTCTCCGTCAAGGAGGCCCTGAGGAGTGTTAGTGACCGCACGAGGTTAGACAAACGAACACTCCATGACGTACCTCCTGGGCATCGAGGTAATCGCTCTCGAGGTTTGTTTCCTCCTCGGCAACGGACGTCCAAAACTCGATTGCCTGCAACGCGACGGACTCCTCCTCTGATTTCATACCCATCACAGTAAGCTATCGAATGGGACCAATCAGAATATAGGCCTAAACGGAATGACATAAGACGATCTACCCCGAAGAGTGCACGTTCCATATAATAAGCCATCTTGCTGTAATATAGGGTCATAATTCGGACCAGACATTCGAAGGCCGTGGCCTGCACTTGGACGGATGGACTCTGGGTCGCCTCGCATACCACCTGCATGATGTAATTACGCTCGCCCTGTGGGAGTTGGGTAAGCCGGCAAGCTGAGGTTGAAAACAGTGATGAGGTGACAACACCCACCTCTCGCTCAAAGTTTTCGCGAATGAACGAGAGCGAGTTGTAGAGCGCCTGCATGGCAGCAAGCTGGACGTCCGTCGAAGTTTCCTCCTTCCGCGCTCCATGGACAACCGCAGTCAAGATCTCATCCGAGCGCATGGTCAACACATCCGGGTCCTAAAAGGAGGGCGAGGGGTGAAACATTGAATGGGGGGTCAAACTTCTCATTCAAAGAAAGGTCAAACGACTCACCAGCACCTCGCAGATGAAGCCGATCGCGCTGAGTGTCGCCTGCCGTAAGGGCACACTCGTGCCGGTGTTGACAAAGCGCAAGAGGATCTCGATTAGATCCGGCCATTCGCCATGGGGCAGCTCGACGGTTGCAATCGCGGCGACGCTCTGGGCAGCGACGGTCCCGGCCTTGACCTGCTCAGAGTGAAGTCCGCGCAGGACAAAATCCTTGATTTCGCCACGGATCTTGACATCGAGGGCGAGCCAGCGGGTCGAGTACTCTGCCTGGCGCACGCTGTCCTGTAGGAGTGGGTTGAAACGTGAGCCGAAAGGGAACAGACGGGACAAGGACAGTGATGGAGAGGGGGGGCGAGAAAGGGAGTAACCGCGACGTACGCGGGCAGTGAGTGCGTTCTTGAGTGCGAGGCCGGCAGCGTTGCGGACGAACACAGCACTGGATTCATTGGCGAGCTCGGCGGCGAGCGTGTGCATGTACCCGGGCTGCGTAAGGAGGTAAGGGTGTCAGCAGAGGGAAAGGGAAGAAAGATGCCGAAACGAGGAAGGGGGCTTGGGGGAAATAAACCGGAATACGCACATAGTTCTCCCGGGATGCCTGCTCTAGTTTTTGCGTGGCATTTTCACGCGTGGCCTGATCTGCAAGGGGGGAAGGATGAGAATCGGTGTGGGGGGCGGGGTGGAAGGTTGGAGAGATGGCGCGAAAGCGGGACGGGGTTAGGTCAAAAGAGACAAACTCCATACCTGGCGATAAGGAGTTGGCAAGGAGCTCGCCGGCGTTCATGGTCGTAAACTAGATCGTAAGGACGAGGAGATGAGAGAGAAAATAAGGGAGCAACGGAGGGGGGGAGATCTTACAAGAAGAGACGGAATGAAAAGGGAAGAGGACGCGCAGCGGGTCGTTGACTGTGCGCTGTGTGTGTCTGTGTATGTTGCCTTCCTCTGCGGGCTCTCCCTCCTTTCATAGAAAAAAGAAAAACCAATAATCACAGCCCCCTTCATTTCCATCCATCTATCAGAATACAGTGAAAAGCATTCAAGGAACACCCCCCTTTGGTCCCGCGACAAAGCCGAAGCGTTCCAAATACATCATCATCCACACTTATCATCCGCATCCAAAAAAACCAAAAACCAAAACCAAAACGATGGCAGAACGAGTATGCAGCGATTTAAAAAAAAAGGAAAATCAGAAAACATCCTAACAACCGCATTTTTTTTTCTTTCCCCTTCACGGTCACACCAGGGCCGCGGCGGCACAGGATCGCGAGGCGGCGCACACCGTGGTGGCCCATTCGCAGCGCGCGGAGGGCGTCACGGCGGACCTCAAGGTCCCCAACCGACCCTCGACAAGCCGAGGCGCGAGGCGATCCTCGATCTCGCCAAGTACGTCAATGCGCGCATCCGAGTCAAATTCCACGGCGGGCGCGAAGGTGCGTTCGGTCCCTTTTGTTCTCCTTTGTTTCACCCCACGCATTATCTATCTTTTTGAAACAACACCGACGAACAAATATGTCCCCCCCCTGCCCCTCAAACCTTTTACATCGCCATTCATCATTTTATCTTTGATGCGTGAACAGTGACGGGCGTGCTCAAGGGATATGACCAACTGCTCAACCTTGTCCTCGATGAAGTCGAGGAACAAGTACAAGGTACGTGGTGACCGCTCTCACTCACTCTCCCGCGTTCACTTCCACCGTCTTACCTGTTTTCCGTTTACTTAATAGATCCAGAGCCACGCACACGCACATTAGGCCTCGCCGTGCTTCGCGGGCCTACAATAATATTGCTTAGTCCCGTCGACGGGCTCGAAGAGATCTCTAATCCTTTCCTCGCGCAAGAATAACTCCTTCCTCACTTCCCTCATGTCATCTACCTGCCCTTTTCCTTACTTTCTCACTGCAATCAAAGACATGTAATATTGTATCATGCGCGCTTATCTAGTTGACTATGATGCACGCGCATGCATATACGGCAATGGTGGTATATGGGGGCAGTGTATGTTTGTCACCAGAAAAAAGACAATGTACATGCATGCGTCTAGGGCCTTACCAGTTGGCCCATAACGCGCTGCCACGCTAGCGCGAGTGCGAGGACAAGACACTATTCGGAACGCCAATGCCACAAAGGGAGAGAGGTTGAAGTGTGGGAGGTCGTTCGGGGATGATGGGAGCAGTAAGCAAGAGGATATCGAAACGAAGACCAGGATGTCAGGAACAAAATATGGCATCCAAGGTTTACGACTTCGAGGAGCAACGGTATGAGACCATTTCGAAGCAGCCGAAGAAAAAAGGTAAGAAAAAATGATGATGCTGTTCGATGCAAGGATTGTGTGCACGTGGGTGCGGGATGCAGGCTAATGCGTGATTCAATATGTGAGATGATGTGACGATCGGGGTTGCTGGGAAAATGCCCTTGCGACGGCCTGGTGGGGACAATAATAATGACGATGGTGATGGTGATGACGATGATAGATAATATGACGGTGGTGGCGTATATTTCACAATAGAGAACGCGTCGCTTTCCTTCCTCGCCGTTCAGGCCCCAGCGTCGCAAGCAGGAACCCTGAGATGCAAGTCGCTTTCCGCCTATCAGGAGGCCTAGGGAGGTAGCGGCTCGCGCGTGGGCTGCGGGTGGGCGTCTGGTGGCGCTTTCTCCCGCACAACCACGCGCTCCTCCGCCTTCGCATCCTCCTCTTCGGCGACCGCGGCGGCGACAGTGGTGCCAGCACCATCCTCACCGTTCTCGCCGCTTTCCTCCCACCTGACCAAATCAAAGCCAGCGTCGCACTGCGAGCTCAGCGAGGATGGTACGGGTGAGCCGCTCCCCGCAGACAGCGAGTCCCGCGGGGAAGGAGGTGACGTAGAGCCCGTGCTCTGCACGCTGTCACCACAGCCGGCACGGGAAGCAAACTTCTCGGTGGCCGGCGATGGTGTTCTTGCGTGTATTGTCGTCATTGAGTGCGAGTGTGCGTGGCGAGCGCGAAACTGCGAATGTGCGGTGGGCGTAGCAGTTGGCGACGGCGCCAACCGCACACGTGCAGCCATCGAGGCCGCGGCTGCAGCGGCGGCGGCATGGAAGCGCGGCGGATAGCGTGGCGACACAGGGTATGCTATTGTGGGTGATGGTGCGGTTTCGTAGTATACGTACGGCTGGGTCGTGAGCAGTGGTGGCGGGGGAGGCGAGGGTGGGAGAGGAGTCATAACCGCCAGTGTGAGTAGTGGGAAAGGTTTGCCGCTGATACCAGGAGACAAAGGACCCGGTGGGCCTGAGTGTGATCTACGTGGCGAATTTAGCCGCGGTGAAGTAGTGATGAAATCTAGGTGATGCGAAGAGCGGCCGCGGAGCCCAGGAAGGGTGCTCTGGAACACAGGAAGTGGGTAGGAGTCGCGCGGCACAATATAGGGCAACTTCAACGGCGTAACGTTATCCCCAAGGAGGACGGGAGAGTGTCGTGGATCTGCCGCCGCACTTTGTGTGGGTGCTTGTGGCGAGGAGGGTACCGGAGAGCTATTGGGCAGCGACTCTGGTGAGCCATTGCACTTATCCAACCCGTGCTCTGGCACCTCGGAAAGTGACAATGATCGTATCGATTGGAGGTCATCCCCGTCATCTGTGAGTATCTCACTGTTATTCGATGAAGAAGCGTAGCCGCCATTCATCTGTCGGGCGTCTGTTGGCAGAGTTGCAAGCGCCAGACCTAAGCCAAGTTGACTCTCGAACTGCGAACGGTCTTCGGCAGAAGCAGACGGTGGCGGTGGTGAGGTCCATTTGGAGCGCTTTGGCGCCATATGGGAGGGCGTTGAAGGGGATGGGCCTGGCGCAGAAGAAGAAGCTTCTGATGGAGGCGATTTCGAAGACACGTCCGAAATGCTCTTAGGGTCTGGCACGTCAATCCTTGTCAGGCGGATGGGCTTGACCCAACCGTGTAGGGTGTTTGGGGAGGGAACGGCGATAGCCGTGGTGGAACGAAACCCGCGGTTGGTGATGTTACTGGGACTCCCTCCATCCGTTCTTCGCACAGTTGTGCGATGGCGTAGATAGCTCGTTCGGGGCGTGTACTCAGGATCCTCGATGCCCGCATAAACTCACCGCGAATCTGGGGGGGAATGGTGTCAGCAGGTAGCACACGGGAAAAGAAGTGAGAGCTGGCGAAATCGCTTACCGCGTATAGGCCATCCCTGGTGACACATCGTGCGACATTGAAATCGGTCTCGAAGGGATCCTTTACGGGAGATCAAAATTAGTAAGATCTAATCGCACGCGACGAGGTTATTCGGATCCTCTCACCTCAATGCAGAATCGATTCCGCTCGCGGGCATCTTTGTAACGCGCCGGATCGAGCTAAAATGTGATCAGGGAAGAATGTCCGGGTCGTGTGAAACGAATGTGGTGTGTTACATCATTCTGCCAGCCTTTGCTCTCTTTCTTGAGTAAGCCCGCTCGGATCGATGCGACGCCGGTGTTGTACGAAAAGTCACGGGAGAAGTATTTGAAGAAATCTATCAGTCTGGGCAAGGGAGAGAGAGACGGGCGGGTCGTTCAGGAACTGGGGTTGTCACCGAATGTGGCAGAAAGGGAACACACAATTGGCCAATGCTATCTGTATTTGCAGACTGCCATCGCTGCCTCAACAACGCGATGTCGTCGAAGAACCTGATGGATTGTCAGTCGACCAGAACGGCATCGCACTCCGATGAGATACATACCAAGTATTGAAACCCCCGATATGAATGTCATCCTGTGCGCGGGCGTCAGCAAGTGGCATGGAGGCAACGAGGATGCCTGACGTACATGTGAAATAGGACGCATTGGTGGCATCTGTTGTAAATTAGGAAGTACGGGTGGATTCTTGACGTGGACCAGGAAATAAATGACCAGGAGTACGTATCCATACGATGACAGGGTCCCCTTGTATGGAGAGTTTATTTTCTGTGAGGAGACGGGTGAGGACGTAAGAGCGCCAAGACATGAACACGCGCAAGCAGTACCTTCGTTTACACCACACCTTGACTGGTTGCCCAGGGGAAAGGGTGTCAACGATATGCCAGAGGTGGGCGGCGCTGTACTCACGAAAGAGAACCAAAGTTCTTACGCGGGTGGGATCGATAATAGCATAGCAGTATAATAGGCGTGTGTTCTCGAGGGCTAGTCTATTTTCGAAGCCAATATCGCAAGCGATGCCAAGGGGGAGGGCGGGAGAGGGCTCAAGCGAAAGCTTCACTATGGGTATACGGGCATGCGGAAGTGTCTTGACATTGAATTTTGTTTCTGGGTGCCGAGATATGAAGAATGCATGAGAGAAACAGTCGAGGGGCAGCGAGAAATGCGATTGCATACCTCGCTCGAGCAAGTTGCCGAGCATAGTAACAAGGTCGGTGGCGGAGAGGCGCTCCTGGGAATCTATCAGACAACAGAGGTCCATGTCTAGAGTTGGGCAGTTAAGCACCGAGGGCGGAGGAGTTGCGGAGAGGCACGATGCTCACCCGAGTTGCGAAGGCTGAAGCCATTGGCGGTGCTGCCAAAGGAGAGCAGGCGACTTTCCGGCTCTATGGTGCGGATGAGGCGCTCGAGGAGCTTGCGGACGTCCTCCTTGACGGTGAGCTCCTCCGTCGTGGGGAGGAGCTGGACGACGAAATCAAAGAGACACTGAGAGAGGCTGGCAAAGAAGCGTTGCTTGGGTGCGCGAGAGTGGGCGGGCCCGTGGTAGGAGTGCGGGACATGGCGATGGGCGGCTTTGACGGAGTGCTGCGTTGCGACGGCCATGTGGGAGCGACGCAAGCCAGGGGATCGAGTGGAGGGGATGTGGGTGGTGGGGTGGAGAGAAGAGGAGGGGAGGATAAGGGAGAGGGACGAACCAAAGCAGCGGTGAGTGATTCAATCAGGGCGAAGGCCAAGGTTGGCTTTGGGCTGGGCTCAGGCTCTTCAGATCGGTTGCAATTGGATTTTATACCGTCTCCGGCCAACGCCCACTCCCTGCCTTGCACGTTTCTACTCGCGCCCTATATCACTCATAACCATCTCGGTGATCTGATACGTGGTTTCAGCGAGTTTGTTGCGCCCTCGTCCCCCATTTCCCCCCCCCTCCTCCACCAAAGGGCCACCATCTGGCGGTCTGCGCCGGCGCAAGGCAAAACACGACCTTGTGACTTTCCTTCCCACTCTATCAGCCATCCCGGCTTCTCTCAGTCCCTTTTGCGCACGCACGTTGTTCTCTTATTAGTTTTTAATCCTTTCCTCGTGCGACTGCACGCTCCTGAGGCCACAAGGGAGGCGATCCGTACGTAAAACACCCACTTAAGATTCCCCCAGCCGGCCGGCAAACCCTCCGCTTAGTTGGAAGACCAAGCGGAACGCCCTGACGGGCCTTGCAGTGACAGCTTGATGGAAATCCAACAAAACAACACAGTGTGGTAGCACAGTGGCGCAGGACGAGCCGGAAGGCAGTTCTGACATCCACTCACGCCCGACAACGTACATACACAGCATACTCATACGTGTGAGCGCCCGTGTGTGACTATGAGTATGATCGCCAGGGTTGTGCACTACATACAAAACATTAGTTCACCGGGCGCCTACAGTAAGTGTTGGACGAGATGCTTCATGCGTTCATCTCGGCGACGGCGACAGAGGGTGCTGTGCGTCACGGTTTCCAGCGTTCAAGATTGATCAAAAAAAATCGTCAGGTGATTTACCTCCGACATCCAAGATCTCGTGATGATAGGGCCCTGGTTCGGCCCTCAAAACGACAATAAAGAGTTGCCCCCCGTTGCTACAAGACGCTGGTGACCAGCACCAGTCAACAAAAAAAAACAAGATCGACCAAAAGTGGACATACGTTCAAGGCAGGTAGACACCAGTACTGTACCCGGTAGAGTGATGAGACATACGTTCGTCAGCAGAACCCAAATCGCCATGACACCCGTCTGAGGGCTACGGTCGGCAACAGAGTGGTACAAGGCTCCATGAGGTGAGGCCATAAAATCTTTGGTTCGTGGTGGTTCATGGGAACCCCCCAGGGGATTCGATAGATGCAGAAGGCAAAGGCGGGCGCCTCGCCTCGTTTTGCCAAGAGAGCTCTTGACAAGATGTCGTCCTAGAACCTAGAACGGCTCCAAGGTCAAGGGGAACACAACACGACCACTGCTAACCAAGATGGGGTTAGCGTCGCATTAGACGTGGGTATGATTGCGTGTTGCGGGTATTGCGGCGCCTCCATTCCTCCCCCCGACGTCTGTATCAATTTCCATCCTAGGCAAGCAACAAACGGATTTTGCGGGCGTGGTCTCTTTATACTGATGGATAAAACACACAGCACCCAGAGCAGAACCACGATCTCACTCGACTCTAGGGATGTCCCATTTAACGGCAACTGGCGCTTCCGGCATCGGCGTTCCGTCCTGCCAGCTAACCTTCCATTTTGGGAGGGCGCGTGCCCAACGCCGCCCTTGCACCGTTACAATTCTTGGAGCTTGGAGTGTCATATATATTGACTCGGTCTAGGACGAGGTGCACGTCAGCAAGGACCAGATACGAATACGATGTCGCGCATTTGACCTTCTACCCAGCTCACAATCCTGTCAGGAATGTGTCGGGTTACCAACGACAGTAAGATAGGTGCAGATGTTTTCGAAGTTTCCTAGTCTTTTTCTAATTCTACCTATTTTCTCCATACCATATGTCCTACTTCATAACATCATAAAGCTTAACCAACTGGCGGGCCGCGCTCCTTATCTCTGCGAAAGCTCCCTGAGAACCCAGACCGGAAAGATCCTTCAGAGAGGAGAAATAGAAGAATACAGGAACGGAAAACGTACGAGAATGCCGATGTGATGCATGCCTTGACGTCTTTGTAGCTTACGACAAGCACGCTCTGCTCGTCACGCGACACAAGCATGATGCGCTCATCCGTCCCTGCATCCAGCTTATCCCCACCAGGCTGTCAGCCGGGATCATAAGGTTCCGAAAACACAGCATACCTTATTGAGGCATGACAGCACATGCGAAAGGCTGACGATGGGCCGCCCGCGTTCATCGACCTGATGAAAGACATAATCACGGAAAAGCTTGATGATGTATCGATCCCCGGTCTCGCTCCATCGTGGGTCTCGCGCGAACCTGCCGAAGTTTCGGGTCTCAGTGGCGGAAAAGCGATATGAGGGAGCACTGAAGCGCACTCGGGCCGCTCGTTGATAAAACCAAATTTGGTGAGTAGGCGCACGAGCCGGGCGTTCTCGAGCTCAGACATCAATTCACTCTCGAGACGGTCCATCCCGCTGGCATGAGATCGTGAACACATGAAACTGTAACGATCATGTGGCCAAGGGCTTACTTTTGTAGGTCGTCCATTTCCGTGAGGAGCCTCGAGCCGATCATATCGAATAGCTGTCCAACATGCTTTAGGGCGCAGACCGCACGTCAGCTTCCCAGTGGGTCTCGATAGAAGAACGCAATAACAAGGGCGATACCTTGTGGGAACCTGGTTTAGAGAGACAGAACAATGCGACGTTCTTGAGGTCCGCACTGTAATGCTGCGTCACGATATCGAGCGATTTCCCAAAGTTACTCGTTGCCGCCACATTGTTGCAGCACAGGGCCATGATAAGCTTCCCGAACATTACCAAGTCTTCTTGGATCAGCTCTGCGGACAAGGGCACACCGGGCACGCGTGGAGGCGAGGCGGGGTTGTATGTGAGCACGTCCGCAAGCCCGCACGAGCCAATCCGCACGCGGTTCTGGCCAGACACGATGACTTTTGTGACGTCAATCATTCGCACCGCCAACCCCTGGTCGTGCGCAGCCTTCATCGCGCCTGCTATTTGGATGACATAACTCCAGAGTGTTCTCTCCGGGACGTAGGGTTGGGCAGCCTGCAGTCGGCCCTGTACGAACGTAGGTGCACGTGGTTTGATATGCGCATCATAGAGTGTATGCGCATTTGCGTGGTACGTATAAGCGACCACGAGGGCTGAACAAGATTGAGAAAGAGAGATGAGAAAGGGCGAGAAACGGACAGTTGTCACTAAAGGCACGGGTCGTGAAGGCTTCTTGAACGGCGACGATGTTGGGGTGTCCTAGACGCGACCACTGCTCAATTGCTTGGAATGCGGCTTGATGCATCAGACGGAAGTCTTTTCCCACGGCTCATCAGTATGCGGACGTGTTGAAGGTGAAGCACACGAGTATACCTGACACTCGTCGCAAAACGTACGCGCGACCATCTTTGCCTGTCGCGCGGTATACCGTACTGTACCAATTGCCAAACTTGCGGCGCTCGCCCGTTGTGCTCTCAAGAGGGACGAGAGTGTGGTAACCTTGCAGTTCATCTGGGAGATTGAGTCCAGGTGCTGGTGCAGTGTGAATGACCTCGGAGCGCAGCTGTAAATCGGTACGCAGCGTGGGAGAGATGAAATGTGAAGGTGGTAGGGAGGGTGGAGGGAGAGAGTACAAATGATAATCGAGCTAAAGAGTACGTTCGTAAGGCATTGAAGCACAAAGCTGAATGTCTCAAAAGCTGCGTACCGGTTGACGAATGAAGGCCGACTGCTGCGGGTAGTATTCCAACCCTTGGTCGTACTCCGGCTGGAATTGAGGATAGTACGGCTTGTTAAACGAATTCACGTCGAGCTGGAAAGGATTACGTCCATCTCAGACATGACTGACTCAGCAGACGTGCCGCACGCACGGCTTGCATCTGAGGAACCACACTCTCTGCACTAAACATGTCGTACAATCCATTATTCTCACTGGGAACGTAATAGTTAGGGTCGTAAGAGTCATTTTCGTCGTAGTCGGACGCGGGCGGTGAGGTCGACAGCGTGCTTCTGATTATCGGTCAGTACCACTAGAGATCGAGATCGAGGACGACGCACGCCGTAAGAGGGGTCTGCGCCTGCGCACGAGAAAGTGGGGGAGAGGTAGGAGGGAGCGACGAGGATTTGGGGACGAATACAGGGGCATTAACGGCCTGAGAAAGCTTCGCGGAAACGCTAGGCGTTTCCGGTTGAGGACTGACAGTGGTTGATAAGGTCCGCCGACCAGTACCCCGTCGGCATGAGGGCAATCACTTACGTTGATGAAGTAGGTGGAGTTGTCGGACGCTGTTAAACCTCAGGACTCAATCCGGTGAAAAGAGCGAGTTGGGCTGACCGGAGGATGAGAATAAATACAGCCTTTATCTTGAAATTTACATGAACTGTTGTAATTTTCAATCAAGGAGATCACATATCGCAAGCACGATGCACTAACCCGTAGATGAGAATATTCCTACACTGTCGTTGCGTCGAGTCTGAAGACGGTGGGACAGATGAGGACCGCGATGATGGGGGATCTGTGGAAGAACTCACCCTTCTTCGGAGATGCCCTAGTAGAATCGCCTGGGACCGCAGTAGGGGCAACGATCTTTACAGCAGCGCTGGCTGACTGTGGCCTAGTGAAATAGGCCATGGTCAACCGTGGGGTGAAGAAAAAAAAGACGGCAAGAATAGAGTTATACAACGCAGACCAACCCGCCACCAGCCAGGAGGGGGCAAATACGCACCCACATCACTCATAAGCAGGGCCAGCCCAAGTCATCCCAGTCCGCCATGTCCAGTCTCGCCAAGGACACCGCAGCGTTCAAAAGCACTCTCCAAAATGTGAACATAACCTCCTGGCACTCTAGTCAGGCATCTGCATCCGCATCGTCTTCGCAACCGGCGACTCCACCCGACAGCGATTCTGGCAAGAAAAAGAAGCGGCCAAAAGCGAGCATGTCTCGTTCTTCGCCTCTCTCTTCTTCCTCGTTGACCTTCGCGCTTAAGACATCGTGTACTCCCAGCCAGCTGACACTGGCACGGGCACGGATGTAAATACGCAGTTGCTTTATGCGATCAACCATCTCAAGGTATGTCACGACCCCCACCGAACGGGCATAGCTCACACAACACACACACACAGGCGAATAGTGGGCCCATGCGCCTGGATGATCTGGCCATCAGGACCCAAACACCCCTTGACTCTGACAAGGTCCTTTTCGAAAAGTTCAAGGCTCACGACCGCGTAGAGTTTGACCCTAAGACCAACCTGTACTCCTTCAAGGCGAGTCGCTACACCACCGCTCTCTCCTCAATGTATTGACCCTTAGTCTAGCACGACTACAACTTTCGTAGCAAAGCGGCCCTTCTCACCGAAATCCAACGGGCGACGCGTCGTGGTGGTGGCATCTCCGTGCGCACGCTTAAGGAGTCATGGAAGGATGCACCTTCAGCAATTGAAGAACTAGAGAAGGAGGGCGAGGTGTTCGTCACTCGAACGCTCAGGGATGGTCAGATGCGCATGGTCTTCTGGAACGAGCTCAAGGCAGACGCCGCCGACCTCGCAGAGGAAGGGCCTGAAGCAGTCTCGAAGCGTGATGCCAGTAAGAATGGAACCGGATTGAGCGTCGAGAAGGGTGCAGTTCCGATGCGGCTGTAGACCTCTCTATCTCTCTGACAACCCGCACATGATAGAATTTCACGATCTCTGGCACAATCAGATCGTGCCAAACGACGTTGATCTACTCAAGCAACTCCAATCTGGTATGTTTTTTCAGTCAGCATGTCAGCTTTCACAGCTGACCTAGTGCTACCCCTCAGGTGGTTTACAAGAGACGGCGTCGGAGGCTCCTACAATCAAGACCCCACTAGGCAAGAGGAAGGGCAAGAAATCGGCCGCACGACAACGAACCACCCGACTTACTAACACGCACCTGAAGGGAATGGGAATCGATCTCAGTAAAGACTATGTGGCACCGGGAAAATGATTTACTCGCGTTCCGCCTCCTTTCTTAGATGTATCTTGTGATCGTTCGTTAGACAACCGAATGTCAATTGAGTTCATACAATCGGTGGCTGTGTGTTTGTAGGCCATCGTCGACGGACAGCGTGGTCGTTCCCAATGATAGCGCATTTGCCTGCGCCCGGGCAAGACCGCCCGTAAACCAATTTCCGATGTTTAAATCAGGCTAATCGTTCTCTTCTCTAAGTGCCCGCGGGTAGAGGTGCAAACGCCATTCTTATCTGATAATATAGTTGCTCCGCAGCAGATTGAGGGCCTATATGTAGTATAGCACGCGAGGCATCAACGCATCAACAGCCGCTCGGTTCAGTCGCCTACTACCTGCAGCCCAACTGTTGCCATGAAGTGGCACTCATCCCGTGGGTTTCTGCTCCTCCTGGCCACGGCAGCTTCAGCTCTGCCATCTAGTGGGCCCAACCGCGATGGCAACGGCCCATATCAGGCCTCTTTCCGAGCTCCGGTCGTGTCGGAAGATCCTTTTCTACAGTGGGAGCTACCCCCAGACCCCAATTCCACCCACCACTTGATATTTGATGGCGTAAGTGGGTTCCTGCACCGATGGCCGAATACCCTTCGTAGAAATGGTGCGTTGGATCCATCCTTTTACGATCCGCAGTTCGGGCCATGGCTGACGAACAAGTTCACGTCCATGCCCGTCACTAGGCCACAGTCTTGTGCCTGCGACTATCCCCACAGGTACAAATTTATACCATGGACGTACAGACGATAAAGTCCCAGATTATCCCGACTGGCTCGCGTTTGACTTTGAGCACGCTTTCCTGTTCTGCATTAGCCCTTGCCATGTCATAACAGTGCAGGCGAAACGAGACCTTCGCCTCCTGTACTTTGACGGTTCAAGCGCAGCAAAGATGCCGGGTGGTCCCATGGACTCCCAGGACGTCGTCACCTGGGGCGAACCCCGGCCTGACAAGTACTTCTCCGAGCGAGAGCGCATCAATGCGCTGTGCGACTGGGGAAAGCCCTTCGGTCTGGACGGGTTCGTCAGAATGGAATTTCATTTGTGCGTTTCCGCCGTCACCGAGTTGCTAGTGCCGTGTTTGGGGGCTGAATCGCGCGCCACCACAGCGAGGTCATGATATGCAGCTTTTCGGATGGCGTAGAGATCGTCACGCACCTCGACCTCTTACCGACAAACGTGACGACACCCAACAGAATGCCCTTAGTGGATCGTGACCATCCGCACGAGCCACCCCCCCCGCCGCGCCGGCCGCATCACCCAAAGCCGCCGCACGTTGAGCCGCCCCCTGGCTGGCACGGCTCGCTGCCGCACGATGCGCTCGAGCGCTTCGAGACACACGTCGCCGGGGGCTGGCACGACCACGCGCCAGGAGAGACCCGCGTCCGCCTCGACTACACGGGCCTCGTCACCTTCTACGACACGGCGCTCTCGAGCCTCGTCGACGCCCGCCACGGCAAGGACAGAACGCACCACAGCCTGGAGGGCATCTCCCCCGCCGACGCCGCGCGCGTGCTCTCCGAGCTCAAATTCGTCCTCACGCGCGACGACGACGCGGAGCGCGCACGCGGGAGCGGCGTCGACTGGGGCAGCGTCGCGCGCGTCGTGGTCGAGCGCCACGCGGAGCGCCTCGAGTACCTCCGCCTCCTGCTCTCGCCGCACGCCGCCACGAGGTTCGCAGACGCTGCCGCGCAGGCCGCCGCCGCGCGCGCGCGACTGCTCGTCATGCTCGTGCCGTACATCACACCCGCGGACGTCCTGCAGCAGCACAGCAGCCAGCGCGCATCCTCCGCCAACGCGAGCTGGGCGGCGCCGGTGGTGCGCCGCTGCGCGACGACGCAGACCTCGCGCATCCCGCTGGGCCTGCTCACGCCGCAGGAGGCGCGGATCCACGCTGCGGTCGAGGGCACGCTCCGCGAGATATGTCGGCGGCTGATGCTCGTGTGGATGGAGTTCTTCGATGTCGAAGAGGCGGACGAGGCGCGCGCGGCGCGGGCGATCGAGGTGGGGCATGGACACGTCGACGAGTTGATGCGTTGGCTCGGTTGGTCGCTGTGGGTTCGATGCGAGCCCGCGTGCGCCCTTGGGGTACGTATCAGCCCGATCCCCTAAATTTTGCTCGAACCGACGCCTTTTTTTGGTGGACAGGAGAACTGCTACATCCCATCGTGGCCATTCTTGAAGGGGGACGACCCAGATGACATGACGCCACGTTGTATATCACCCGAAGACGCAGTTCGATAGCGATACACGTATGCTATGTCGTGTTACCCAGGCCCGTTGTTGACTTAAATGGTTCGGTCATAAGAAGGGCAACATCGACTGTTTGACGTTGCCAGAGTATTTTCATTCAAGAAATTTCAGACATCTTTGGGAGAAGTTCTGTTCATTGACCTTATATTTCTGAGGGCCAGGCATATGGATTTTGAAACACTTGCCATTTTGAACCCCACTACATGTGATAGTATATATCGTCCTACACTTGTCAAGAGTCACCGTGTGACAATGCCACGCCACTTCTAGACCTTCCTTTCACAAACATCGCCGCAGACTACTCTACAGTCGTCCTGTGTTCATATTTCGCAGAGTCGGTACGTCAAGATGCAGTCCTATCTCAAGCTCGCCGACCGTCTCAGGGCGTGTAAAAAGGACGACCCGGGGCCTGAGGATTAGGAACAGGAGCACGTTGATGGCACCTGAGAGATTGAAAGTTGAGATACCGAAAAACGTAACTGCCGACGACACGTATCTGTGACTGAACAGCATCCATCGTGCTACGGAGAGAGGAAGGACGACGAGGGAATATGCAAGGGGGTAACTGAACGATCCGTAAGCAGGGCTTCAACAACTTGAACGCCGTGACTTACAGAATCATTCCCAGTGCCGCTCGCTTCTGCGGGTATTCAACCCCTTGACTAGGGTTGCGCCGGCAGATGCGGAACTGCTGCCACCTCTTTTTATCGACCAACAAGCGGCCCTCCACCCAGAAGTATAGTGGGATGTACAGCAACGTAGAAGCAAGCAGTGCTGTCCACATCCAGATGTATTCACTGGCTAGGCGTTCGCCTGGGAACTCGGGGCTGATCCAACACCAATACTACATTGGTGGTGTGCGTGGTGAGAAAACGGCGTGAAAGGACAGAATGACGTACGGGTGTGGGAGTTTCATGATTCTTGGAGTGCCAGCGCCAGCGCCGACCCGAATCGCAATGAAAGCGCAAGCGAGTCCTACCACGCTGAGGGCAAAGCCACGTGCTTGCCAACCTACACACCACAGAGTCGCTACAAATGTGTGGACCGCAAGACTCTGGCAAAATGTGCGCCAGTGGTCCCCAGACCTAAAAGACACAAGGAAGGGAGACATACAAGTGTGACCAGGGCGACTCCGAATTCGCCAATCTGCTGGACGACACCCTGTGCCGTACAATAGTGCCCAGTCATGACGATGCCATCGTGGGCCCACCGGACATTGAGGATGCCACCTATTGCTTGCAAAATGTTGAATACGAAAAGGGAGAACTGCAGTGCGAATCAATCAATCAAGTGGACAAAGGGGGGTGAGGACGCCATTCACAGACCATGTAAATGTCAGAGGGCCCTCGAAATAACTTCCAATCATCATTTGGAAACGTCTTCCTATACATTCGTGCATTCCACTGCGCAACAACCCGTCAAACTTGACAGACACTGGAACAAAGGGAGAGCTGGACGTACACCAATCCAGATAAACAGGATAATTACACAAACAAGGCTGAGGAACGACGCTTCGGCTGTCAGCTGGATGCAGGATGAGTTCAGGACAAGGGGCAGACAAGCTTTGTGCTCACAACCAAGCCGATACTCTGTCCATGTGTTAAACATGAGAATGAGGGGAAAGGATTGTCATATGAGGATAGGGATAGTTGATATTGCTGCGCGCTACAGACAGTCCCGTTGACGCCGTCGAGTGTAGTCATGCCTTTTGTAATGAATGGGTGTGGAAGGAAGAAGGGCTGCCAGTGACGAGTCTCGAGTCTAAGCTGAGGCAATTGCAGACACTACCCGCAACACTGGCACCTGGGCACCTGGCAACCAGTTTAATGGGCCTGGGAAGCCAGCCTGATTTGGTTTGGTTCGCCGTATGTTCGAGTAGTGCACGCACGGAGTACCACCTGGTGCGTGGAAAACAGGACTCATTGCGTTAATTCCCGGTCTCGAAGCGCCGCCAGATGAGATAACAAGAACATGTGGAGGGTCGGATTTGTATGGAGGGTCGGATTTGTAACGACGCGTCTAGTGAATGTGGTAAAAATAATAGAAAAAATATATTCGACTTGATATTCGAAAGGGTAAAAATCGAATCGAAATGTCGAAATGAGGTGCACGGAATGGAAAAGTTCAACTGCGTGTGAGTACTGTGAGTGGCCGTAGAAGCGTCGGGTTATCTAATCAACACATCCGACACTCTCAGCCGGCCACCTTGATCTCATTGTGCATGCTCACTTCTTCTATCGCTAAGGGCCACGCAACGCAAGCCTCTCATAATACACGATGCACAACCTCCGTCTCACACGCGCAATGGGAGGGGGAGGAGGCGACTCTTCCCTCAATAAATCTGATGTCAGCCCCTTGCTAAGTTACTGGAGCGGAGGAAACTTACATTACTGCTTCATTGGGAATACCGTTCCTTCCCTTGGGGCGACCCTGCTCTCAGGCAGCAGCACCAAATACGGTGACAACTGACAACAGTCAGCCGCAGCCGCCAGCAGCTCATATCGCGGCAGTGCCTCCCTACCGCCGTGCGTCACTGGGTGGTAGATACACTTATCTCATCTGAGGGGTCGTGACGGGCGCCCTTCGAAATTGAATGTACGGGCAATTGAACCATTGGCAGCGTACCAACGACGGCACCTCGAGGCCTATGGTGATCGCGTCTCCGAGTCTCTCTAGAGTCGTCCAACCTGCAGTTGAGCAGGAAAGCTGGGGCCTCGAAAACGACGCTGTGTTATAGAGGTACTCAGGCAGGAGTTTGCCAGCTGGGGCCTTCACCAGCTTCACCTAACACGACTTGCACGATTGCCCCTATTCCTTGTCTGTACACAAAATGCCAAATATTAAACGTTCGAGCTCTGAAATCGGCGACTGAGGCCAGTTCAGCCGTGACAATGCCATCGGCTCAAATCTCAAACCATCTCACTGGCTGCCTTTGTGTGAGAGAATGACCGTTGTTTGATGTTCGCCCTGTACTTGACCAGCTTGACATCTATATCGAGGGAAGGGTCCACATTGCTGTCTCATGGAGGCAACGACACTTCACCAGTTTCACCAGCTACGGGCTTTAAATATTAAAAATGCGATGTCTGTACAAATGCGGGAGGGATTAAATATGAGGAATATCAAATGGCAAGAAGGCATGAACAAGCTGTAAGTTGCCAAAATAGAGAAAATGCAACAAAAGGAGAATGAAAACAAACAAGAATGAAGACGAAGGGACCAACCGAAACCAAAACAATAAAACATATAGGTAAGGGTTCCCTGCGTGCGCGAACGTGCTGTTGGTCGGTAGAAAAAGAATATCGTGTGTACATGAACCAAAGAAAATAAAGAAACCTCCCGTAAACAGCTATGATCTGCTGTGGTATGGACAGAAAACGGATACTCAACGTGTTTATGCACTGGTGTGCACAGGGTCTGTGATCGCCTGTCGGACTCCTTAGAGCTCGATGAACGTGTTTTCAAGACCCGCTTTGCTAACGCGGCGCATCGGCTGGAGTGTATTCTCGTCGACCGGTGCACGGCGTGCGTGTCTGTATCGCCCGGTCGAATCTTTCACCTCCATCTCTTGTCCGAAGTCCCCAGCGACGTTGCGCGGAACGCTAGGGAGAGTCCCATTAGCACTGCTACTAGTTCCCCAAGCAGGCGGCAGGCTTTCGCGCATGTGTGACGGCCGCCGCCCACCAATCCCAATGCCGATTCCG
Organism: Russula brevipes; assembly: GCA_022496215.1. Lineage (NCBI taxonomy): Eukaryota > Fungi > Basidiomycota > Agaricomycetes > Russulales > Russulaceae > Russula > Russula brevipes. The sequence goes on along the minus strand of WTXF01000015.1, from coordinate 156,678 downwards.
GCACTTCGACTGTTACCGTCCGCTTCGGGGTGATCACCATCAGACCCACAACCACCCGCAGATTGTGGTTGCTTGACCACACCAACGGATTTGCTGCCAAGTTCTGCCTCTTCGAAATTCATGAGCTCCGAGACAAAGCCGATGTTAGGGGAGATGCCTTTGCGCCGCTCGAGGACAAAAGTGTAGGCACGTGACAGGGTCCAGTGGTTTGCATGGATGAGGTAAGCCATCACGGCGGTCACCGAGCGCGATTTACCGGCTTTGCAGTGCACGTAGGTCGGTGCGGAATGTAAGCTCGCATCGTCTAACGGAGTGAAGTAAGCACATGGCGATGACAGGTGGAGAAGGGAAGGGAGAACACACCAAGGACCTCGCAAGCTTCGCGAACACCGTGAAGGATATTTTCCTCCTCGACCGTGTCGCGCATGGGAATCTTCACATACCGTTCGAATCGTTGGCGTAATCCAAGCCCTTGATCATCATCGCATTCCGCAGCAATATTCAAAATCCGCCGCACGCCGAGAATTTCAAGCTCGCGAGCATGCTCCTCAGCTGTAATCTCGGGCCCGAGATAAAGAAAGTTGGGAAGGATGGTTGAAACGGTAAACGTTGGAACCTCTTCTTCAGTTGAGGGGGGAGCGGAGAAGTCCGGACGGGCAGTGCATGGACTTGGAGGAAGAGGAGTACCAGGGGAGGAGGGTACATTTGGCGAGGGCGGTGGCAGGAGGAACTCCCCGTGTCTTGCGGAAGCGGGTGGTGTGTGGTTGGAATATGTGAGGGTGAGGTGGGATGGTGAATGTGCACGTGGCGAGCTCCCCCCGCTCCCGTTGGGCCATAATCCGGCGGAAGGAGGAGCGGCAAGAGTGGCCGAGCGCAGAGTGCGCACATGAAGTTTGGGTGGGCCGAGGCGTTCGGCTGACTTTGTATCGAGTTTGCGAAGTGCTGTGAGGGACGGTTTGCGAGGCGGGGAGCGTGGAAAAACGGACTGGGAGGGGGGTGGAGAAGGTGAGGCATCGGTGATGTTCCAGGATGTGGCCTCTGTATCGCCTGACCCTGACATAATGTTGGCAAGCATTGGGACGGGTGAGGCGCCTGCGCTGCGTTCAATTTCTGGAAGAGTCATGGAGCGCGCGGCCGTGGCCGTGTCAAGCTGAAAGAGTCCTCCAGCCTTCCTTGGCTTGGGCGGAATTGAGAGTATAGGTGCTGGTGGTGGTGAGGCAAGAATAGGATGTTGCTCTTCTTGCACCTGATCTAGAATTGCGGAGCGACCGTCTGGTGGAGCGATGAATTTCCGCAAGTCAGGGTGGATGCGAGCAGCGAGCAGACCACCCTCAAGATAATCGGCCCTACCACGGACGAGGAGTGGGAAATGACAGGCAGGAGAGCCCACGCAATGACTTGTGCATTCAGTCTATCTTGTGGGTTCATTTCTTCATCATAGACGATCACGTCACCATCCCAGGAACCTCCTGGGGCCATAATGGCGTCCCAAACGTTTCTGCAGGGGTCTGTAGTAATGAATTGACGAAGAGCATCGATGGAGCCAAACCCAGCGCCAGGTCTACGATAACGTTTGAGAATCAAAGAGGGGATGGCAATATTCACGCTCGTTCTTATGTGACAGCCGAGAAAAGCGGCGGCCGGACGGGTGTCGATGAGGAGTGGGCGGCGGTTAGGATTGTCAAGGCGAGAAGCAAGGGAGGCGGGATCGATGGAGCGAGCGGGGCTCCGTGGTAATTCTGGTCCGGAACGGTCGAAGATGCTAGGGCCAATGTAGTGGGCGCTGAGTGGCGGAGATTTAGGGTCGGATATGGGGGTGTAGTAGATACTGGGGGAAGCAATGGCGGATGCTGGACTGGACGAGCGAGCCTGTGTAAAGTCTGACCAATTTGAGGCAGACGAAAGAGGGCGAGTGGGTGAGCGGGGAGGTGAAGGGGATACAGCGATAGGACGAAGGCGGAGATTTTTCTGCACGCTGCGTCGAAGCTGTTCAAGAACAGCGAGTTGATTGGATATGTCATCTGGGGACTTTACATGGTCAGTATCATTTTCTGAGTGACCATAAGCGGAGAAGGTGGCGGAGAGTGGGGTAGCATATATGGGAGATGTTGGGGGCGTGAATTTGTGGAGAGAAGGGTGATCGAGTTCGTCGATGGGAGTGTCCACCTCGAGGACGGAGGGAGCCGTGGCTGATCTCTTGCTTGGGGGGGAGAGGGCAAGGTTTGGGGGGCGAGCACGTTTTGCTTGAACGGTGATTGAGGAACGAGCGGCTGGGCTATTCATATCACCGTGAAACGGGATGTGTGACTGTATGCGCGAGCACGAGAGTGGTGTCGCTATCATTAATAAATTTGTTTTTGATAACCGTTAAAATGAGACTCCGCATGGATCAATTTACTTGTTTGGCAACGCACGCTTGCTCGACCACTCACTAGAACTCACTCGCCTTGCCAATGTCGACCACAGTCAAGTCATCCTCCGACCCCAAACGGGCACATCTCCCCCACCAAACAAAAATACCCGACCAGTATCGTACCCAGGTGCAGCAGCTGCAAGAGTTTTTCCCTGCTTGGTCCGTCGACGGTCTGTTTCTCTAGGCCTTCAACCCACGCGTCCTTGTTTACCGAACACCTCCTTAGACCTCATCTCGACCTTGACCGAAGTCGGTGGAGACGTTTCACTCGCTGCTACGCGTATTACTGAGGGTCAGCTTCTTACCTTCGTCTCCATTTATCCCATTCATCTATCTTAGGCCACGCGGTACAATGGGGAGCTGTGACCCGCAAAAAGGACAAAAAACCCTCCGCACTTCAGGGACAAACTAAGGATTCCGCACCTACTCGAGAGAGGGGCGAATCGCGCGGAGGTAGAGGTGGACGTGGCGGTCGTGGCGGCCCTGGTCGTGGTGGCGCTGCCGGTGGTCGTAGTGTTGGTACCCGCGGTCACCGCGACTCTCACCGCAGTCCTTCTCACACTCGTAGTGGTGCTCCTGCATCCCCGGCCACGAACGGCGACACGCCCCTTGCCCCCGACCCCTGGGGAGAACCGATTCCGGTCCCTATAGCCGATTTGTACCCGAGCACCTCTGAGACCCAAGCTGGGACACCCTCCTCCTCGGGATGGGGTAATAACACTGAATCGACCTGGGGTGCAGCCTCAACCGCTAATGGCTCTGCAGCCGCTTCTCCTTCTGTCAAGTCACAACCCATCCCTTCTACCCGGCTGCCTGTCAAAACTCCTGCCAACTCCAAGTTATCATGGGCACAAATTGCCCGGTGTGTATTCGTCGCTTCCTCGACCCATTTCAATCTCATACCTTGCTTAACAGTGCCCCTGAAAAGCTACCTGCCCCCGCCGCTTCGAGTGTTTCCCAACCTACACCTCTGGTGCCCTTGGCGCCACTTGAACCTCCTCGTGAACCTACCCCTCCCCCCGCGCCTAGCCAGGAGACCGAACCTACACCTGAGTCCCAGACGGGTTGGGAAGAACCTACCACCGTCCAGAACCCTCCCTGGGAAGATGACCTACAACACAAACCATCTGCTCCCGTCGCGGAACCTTGGGATACCGCTCCCGCTGAAGAGATCGAAGCCCATGATGAGGTAAAACCTACTCCACCCGAACCAGCACCAGCGCCCGAGCCAGTTCCTGAGCCGATCGCCGTATCTTTGCCTGCTCCCCAGCCTAAGGAACCCGTTGGTGGCCTTAGTGAGGCCATTCCAAAGCACGTAGCGCCTGTACATGTAAGACCAAGCAGTGCGGGACACAGGCATAGCGCGCGATTCAAAACAGATCAGGCGGTGACACTCCCGAATAACTTCGGCTCCGGCCTCGAGAAAGTTGGCATGCAGTTTGGTAGCCTTAGCATTGGCGGCGATGAGATTGTTGATACCAACCCGTGAGTAATCTTTTTACAAATAGATCCCGTAGCGGACTCATCCCTCTATCCAGTGAGTTCGTAGCACCACCTGCCCCTGAACCAGTCGCGAAGCCGCCGAGCGAATCCCCAGTAGCAACAGAGCCTCAGCAAGCCCCCACAGCCCCCCCTCAACCAGAAGTTCCTGTCACTTCCGTCACCTCCTCGATCAGCTCAGCATCAAGCTTCACTCAATCAAGTCAGCCACAAGCAATCCCGCAGCAGCCGCAGACACAGGCCTCCGTTCCCCCACAACCTGCATCCCATCTTCCTACATCTGTATCACAACCAGCACTGGCCACACCCTCGGCTGCACCTCAGGTCTCGTCCCAGATATCTGGCTACCCCCACCAGTCACAGCAGCAGCAGCAGCAGCAACCCCAACCTCAACCACCACAGCAACAGCAAGTATCGCCTCCCTCCCACAACAATCACCAACAACCTCCCCATCAATCATTGCAGCATCAGTACGCGCAGCATGGGCTTCCAACTCACCTCGACCCTGCGCAAGCGCAACATCAGTCGCCGCTCCCCCAGCAACAAGTTCCCACGTCTTTCTATCGCCAACCAGAGGCGCAGGGGCCGTACTTCCACGCTGGTGCCGGAACACCACCTACCTCTCAAGCCCAGGACAGTCCATACGCGGCGTTCGGTCAACTGAGCCAGCAGGGCCCCGTTTCGCAACTCGGTGCGTTCGCCGGAGGAGCTGACTATGGTTATAGTGACAGCCAACAACGGGTAAGTCATTCTGTCCTGCAGGTGCATGCGGAGGATCTGTAGCCCTATTCCTAGAAGCTTTATGACTCATATAACCAACAGCAGACTGGCGGGTTTGGTGCACGCAGTGCGCTGCATGACGATGTCAAGGGTTTACCCGGGCTCCAGCAACAACAGCAGCAACCGCAACAGCCGCAGCAGCAGCAGCAGCAGCAAGGGGGACCTGCACCTCCCCCGGGTGGCGCGCAGCAGGGTGGGCAAGGTTATCCACCCCCAATGGGTTATTACCAGCCATATCCCAAAACCAGTTCTACGGCTCGCCGTACAATTACGCGTACAGTGTCCCTCAACCATTTGTCAAATACCCCGTCTTCCCACCTGGTCCTGGCTCCGCACCAAGCCCTGCGGGCCCTCCAGGAAAGCAGCCTCAGTCATACGGCCAAGGCCAGGGTCAGGGCTTGTATGGCCAGCAGCATCAGCAAGCCTATGACGAACCGCAATTGGGCTATCACCCGCATGCTCACAGTCACTCGCACCAGCTGAGCGCAAGTCTCGGTGGTGTCTTACCGGGTGCAGACTATGGCAAACCGCTGTACGCTCATCAACACCAACAAGGGCTTGGCACACGGGGAGCCGCCGCCTCCCCAGAGACCGCATTCAAACCATACGCCCAAGCCACCGGCGCTAAGGACGTCAGTGGCGTGGGGGGAGGCGGCTCAGGAGGCCCGCAAGGCCGTGGAGGCGCCCCTGCACAGGGAGGCGGGTTCTACGGCGGAGGCACTGGCCGGTTCGCGCAGGGTCCCGGGGCGCAGGGACAGACAGGTGGACCAGGACAGGGTCAGCAGGGTCAGGGCGGGCCTCAAGGCCACCTGGGGTATCCGCAGGCCGCATCGGAGGGCGCCTTTTACTCGGCCTATGGGCCCGCCGCCGCGGCTCAGCAAGGAAGACAACAAGGTTATTGGCAGTGATCGCAGCTTTCTAGGTGAAAACCCGTGTTGACACTATCGCCATCACCACCGCTCCGTTACTCTTTGCTCCTCCGTTCTTTTTGAGTGCATGTCTTGTGCTTTTCTTGTGCTATTTCACGTTCAGGTTCGAGCTTCCCATGTCTCCTCTCTCCTTTTTGTTCCTCTTTTTTTTGACTCGTGTTCGGTTATCATACGTCTCTCACTCTCATACATCTCTGTCACTCATCTTGTACGTTAATCGACAATACTCTGTGCAAAATTGAGTTCCTCGTGCAGCCTGCGGCAGTCAACCCTCATGATGCGAATAAAAAGTGATTGAAAGGGAGACATACGTGTGCAAGGAAGCGAAGGATAGTACTATACATACAGGGGATCACGACAGCGAGCGCATACAAGCGACATTGAAAAACAAAAAACAAGAAAAGCAGCTGAGATAATGACACAATGACGAACGTGGTAAACTTTGTGCGTGGCGCCTTAGCCGGCGGATTTGGCAAAAAACGACGTGATCTTGGGTGTCGACTTGGACGACGACTGGGACTTGTCTTGTTTCTTGCGCGGAGGCGTGGCGGGCTGGATGGGCGGACACTCGTAGCATCAGGGGCACAACAACGTACAGCAGCAGAAAGAGGGGAATGGACGGGGCGCGGAACCTACGTTGAATCTTTTCTGTGAAGCCGATTGCGAGGAGGGCTGGAAAGGGAAAGAAACGATATAGGGGGCCGGAGATATGTCAGGGATAGTGCTTGACTCGATGTTTTTGTGCGTGACTCACCTGGTGCTGCGATCCTGATGGAGACGTATCATCATCATGATCCTCTTTCTTCGCCCTTAGCTTTTTACCCCTTGGGGCATTCGATTGACGTGGTCGCGATGACTCCTGTTGAATAGTGGTGGTGCCAAGTGACGTTACCATCGCTTCGACACGAGAGGAAAGGGTAGATGGGCGACGAACCGATTGTGACGGGAGGATTTCAACGTCGCTCTCTCCAGCAGAGTCGCCCGCGTCGACGTCCACGAGCTCCGCCTTCTTGGTCGTGATCGGATCCTTCTCGCCTTGACCCTGGTACGTTTAGCCGGCGATCGCGGCGACGGCGAGACAGAGGCAGAGGATGGGCGGCAGCAGCCGCCGCCGGCGGTGTGCCCCTCTGCTCCTTCTCCTCCACCACCGCCACATTCTCTGTGGACGGTGACGGCTCGCGCTTCCTCTTGCCGCTCCCCCCCGCAGTCGCCTTGGCGGCTTGGCGCATGAACATCGCCTCGATGCCGTCCTTGCGCTTCTGCACCGGTTCGATGAACGTCGGTGACTCGGTGCCCACTTTGCCGACCTCCGCAGGCACGGCGTAGCTGTGCAAAAAAAGCGACGCCCCCAGCGCCGGGCGCGCGAGGCATGCATGTGAGTCAAATGATGATGCCCGATTGCAACGGATCATCGGATGAGAAGCGGGGCGCACCAGTCGAGCGGAGCGTTTGGGTCGTCGTACGGGTCGAGCAGACGGTTCAGCTTTGGGTCCCAGGTCTGCGAGGAGGTGTCGAGCCAGCGCTCGAGCGCGTCTTGCGAGGTGAGGATGACGGGTTGTCGGTCGTGCAGCCATGCGAGGTTGCTGCTTGCCGCCGTCGTGACGATCGTGAACGTCCAAAGCGGCTCGGACTGACCTGCGCGCACCACCGCCATGACGCGGCAAGAGCCAGAGGATACTTTAGATATATTCTGTCCCTGGCCTTTTGCGTACCACTCACCGTCGAGGGTCGCCGAGTCGTATAGCCCTGCAAATAACATGAGCCGCCGGTCCTTGTGCCGCGTGAAATGCGGGACGCGCTGCGCGCCCTTCTTCAGCCACTCGTAGTACCTGCAATCGTAATCATCCCGTGGTGGTGTGAGTTCCCCATCGTAAGAGGGAGGGGAACGGGCCGAATGCACCCTTGCGCGACAACGACGCAGCGTTCCTGCCCTTGACGCTGCCCCACATCCCGCCGCCCTCCTCGAGGTTCTCCGCGCGCGCGTTGATGGTGTTTAGCATCGGCGGCTCGGCCTTGCTCCAGTGCGGCACGAGTCCCCATCGCATGGAGTGCATCACGAGCGCGGGCTCCTCCGGCCGTCCGCGGCGGATGACGGGCGCGTGCGTGCGCGGCGCGACGTTGTAGCGCGGTACGTATCGGTCTCGGTTCACCCACTGGCCGATGCGGAGGGCGGGATAGCCGTCGAGTTGCTCGACTTCGTCCGCCTGTTTTTTTTGTTTGTTTGGTTTGGATTACAGTAAATTTATAAATGATGTGGTCCTCAAGAGTTTGGTGAGGGGACTCACTCGGAGAGCGAGTGCGAATCTGCCGCACATGTCCTTTGGTTCGTCACGGTCGCCGTCGTCGTTCTCGTATGCCCGGAAATGCCGGACCGGGTGGGATCACGCGGCTTCCCACTACTTTCCCACTCCACTGCGGTACCATACGGTCCATTCTCATTGTGGTCTCATTGTGGTCAGATCTGATGAAGGAGTCCGGGAACTCAGCTCTGGAGCAGCGCGGATGTACTACTGTCGCTCATTGGGCATATCTCGTCAATTTTTGATACTGTGGCCGCGGTGGTGATGATAACATGACAACAAGCCGCCGGGGACTATATTCGACCAGTTGGTTACTTGGCCACTGAAGCTACTGAAGTACTGAAGAACGGACCGGCGTCGAACGCGCGAAAAGCCTCATTCTCGTCACTGGGTAACCATGGCCGCTTCATGGGCCGCCGCTACATTCTACGTGGGCAGCAAGGCCTCCGAGTCTCTGGCAGTCCAAAAATACCATAACGGTGGGGGAAAGGTTTGATTGGAACGACACTCATGGAGCTGTAAGATATCACAACAATCCCTCTGACCCAGTTCGCGCGTTCGGCTCCGTTCACTCTCTATGTACTGATTTCAATTTCTTTCGTTTGTTGTCACGGCGTTGAAAGCACAATCCACGACCGACCCGGGATCAATGCCTATTCGTCAAGGGCTTCCGATCAAAGCGCGTCGTCTACATTATGATAAGGCGATGCAGACGTAGCGTGATGCCCTGGTTTTGGTATCGGGACCCACTCGTTGATGTTTTGAACTACGTCGTGGAGGTTTGTCTGCCTGGTGATGAACCATGTGCTCGAACCGGACATAGTGGGTGAGCTCCAAAGGAGCTGCGCCGGGTATTGCCCTGGGGACACCATAATCATTGGCCATGACGATGACCTTGTGTCCATTGATTTGGTCTAAATGCTGGACTCGTGCTCGATGTACATCAGTGCCTGCGCTTAGGGAACTCTGACCGCGGATGCAGTACAGGACATATTTGCGTAAAAGTGATGTGCTCATTGACAATACCCATGTCACCAAAAGGAATGTGAGCAAAGCTGAGTGCTAGATTTGTGCAGCCGCGCTCCTTCGCTCCGAGGAGCCCCCGGATCTCAAATATACAAGGCAATCTTTACGCGGCAGCGGAATTGACGGCGCGACATCTTTCTCAACCAGAAACAGTCACGAAGGACTAATGATCAATCACAAACGCCAGAGAGAGCCAGTCCCATTGCTCCTACACCTTGCATTGAAGAAGCAAGGAGCGTCCTCACATGAGAGAGGGATTTTGAACACGATTACAACTTTGCAAAGAAATGACCCCCCCGCTGTGTGCCCACCCAATGCAAGCTTGAGAATTACCAAGGGTATACACACATGGAGCAAGCTGACTGTTGAGGAACGGGCCGTGGTTATCGACTCGTTCAAGGCGAGGTGCAGGCAGAAGAAGTGCTCAGCAAAGGTCCATGCAGATCTGACCACTTGCGTACTGTAGTAGGAACGGGCTCCAGATTCTGGCAAAGCATTTGCCCGACGGCGAGCTACTTCCTCCAGAGGTCCCGTTTCCCCCAATGGAATTTCCTTCCTGGCTCGTCTGATTATAATTTAGGATCCCGCAAAGATAAGGTGATGTACTATTATAGGGGATAGGAAGACGAGCAGAAACAATGGACACCACATCCGACATATGCCACGATGGCCGGGGTATGATAAATTCCCGTGAGTCCGTTATCTTACCTGCGCGGGCACAGCACGTGGTCGTGTCGTCGATTTGCCATCACGTTACGTGAATCAAGGCTCTCGTGGTGTATATAGTGTGCTGATTATGGCTGCAGAAAGCCAGGGTGCGATTGTCAGAGTACATTTACAGAATCAGTAGGCGGGTGGGAGCGCGAGAGACAGCGCCGTTCAATTACCAGTCGGGTCTCGGCCTCAATCGAAGCGGGGAAGGAACGGATGACGCTCGCAAAAAAGAAATGTCCAAGCCTAGTCCGCCACGTTTATGTTTATTGATAATTGAGCTGTCATGAGGTCTGGAGCCGCGCTTCTAGGGCCCTTTGGCCGGGCCAGGCAACTGGGCCACAAGGCGCACGAGCGATGCCGTAATTGGAGCGAGCCAGACCGCGCCGTTGGTCCTCGACCCCGCCGTGCCTTGCCCTCCTTTCTCTCACCTCTGCCCTCTGATACACTTTTCACCTCACTAACGTCACAGTACGACCATCACTTCCATTCACTCCCGTTTCACTTTTGCGCTTTTTAACTTACCTCCACCAGCACCGAGCAAGAAAAGCCATGTCACCAGAACCACCACCGGTATCAATCGTATCTGACGGAACTCTAAACATCCCTCACGACCCACCCCCTCCGTACCCTTCTCGCGATCGTCGGCACAGACGAAGACGTCCGACAATCGAGGTCAGCAGCGCGGATTCCGACGATTTTACGTTCCCTGGCGGCGGGGCGCCCGCTGCACACCCCGATGAGACCACCCCTCTTCTGGCGCGTCCTCGCCCGTACGCCGCCCTCGCACGATGTCGCTCTCGAGCGCCGCCAGCATTTCACCAAGCCTGGCGCAGACCGTCGTCTCTGCCTTTCGGATGGACCTCGACTCGGACGGAGAGGAGGCCGACGACGACACATCGCATAGACCGCCCCTGGACGGCACCCACTCCGACGATCACCTCTCCCACGCACACGGCATGTCTCGGCGTCCAGCACGAGGCCGGCGCGCACGTTGGAGACACTACTTCCGGCCTGTCGGACGCAAGGCGTATTGGTCTGCGCTCCTGCACCTAATGGTTTTCAATTTTCCTTATGCGCTTGTCGCATGGGTTTATCTATTCGTGTTCACGCTGGTGAGCAAAATTTCACATGGCTAGTTTGCGGATACGAAACGTATTGCTCAAAACGCATGAATCATGTACGCACTGTGCGGTGCCCCGCAGCTGGGCACCATTCTCCTCGTCGCTCTCCCGCTGGGCGCCGTGCTGTGCTTTTTTGATCTCCTCGGCGCAAGGGCACTCGCGCGTGGTGAGGTAAGAATCGTGCTGCGTTTTTTTTTTCTTATTTCCAATCGCCCGGCTCAATCCTCCTTGTCGCGCGGCCGCATGCAGGTGGCTCTACAGAGCAGCTTCCATGGCCCGCTAGCGTATCCACTTGAAGGCCATGTATACCCCATCTTCACGCGTTTTCGGGTATTGACGCCGGAAGAAGTCGAGGCGGGGTTGGCACCTCGGCACGAGCGGTCGTTCTATCGTAACTCGTTCTCCATGGTGAGCAGGACCACTCTCCAGCACTGTGGCTCAGACACGTGGGTGTTCTGATGGGTGATGGGACCGTCCCCAGTTCACGGATCCCACTTCATATCAAGCCCTGTTTTACTTCCTCGTAATCAAGCCAGGAATTACGATACTGCTCTCATTGCTCCTGATTGTGCTCGTCCCATCGCGCTTTGCCTTATCGTGCCCGCTCCGGCGATGTTGAGGCTGGTCCGACGACTGGGGATCTGGCAGGCGAACGTTGCCGTCGAGGGGCTGTATCTGGGAGGCGGGTAGAGCGGGAGATGAATAGAGAGTTTGTACAGTAGACACGAGAGACTAGTACGGTGTTAGGTGCGGCGTTAGGTTCGGGGGTGTGTTGTCGTGAGAGCGCTGAAGCGCCGCCTAGCAGTGCAGACACAAGCGCCAGGGCACGGTAAAGGGAAGCGGTTCGCCTCGTGGACGCTCTCTTGACTCTTTCCGATTCGATTCGTCCGCGTGCGATTGGCTGGGCTGAAGAGTCATAAAGGCCCACGCTTCCGTCATCCACAGCCATCCTAATATCCCCTCTTCCCTTATAAGTCTCCTCTTCATACCCTCCCTTGTCTATCCCTTTTCCCTTCCCCACCGCCACCATTTTTTTCACTTTGTCTGCAACAAATCCCTACAGATGGAGGCACTCAAGAGTCTCGTCCAGCCCCTCGTGGGCAACGTAGCCAGTAACTCCGTCGTCGACGGCATGAAGCTCGTCGTCCTCGGCGGCACAGTCGAGACCGCACGACGAATGTCTAGCTCAGCATGGTTAGTTGGTCCTCCACCAACCGTCCGTCTACCCTGACTCATGACGCATTTCCCATGCAGGTCTTCGTTCGTCAACTGTGAGTCATACCCGCGGAGTCCATGTGATGTGATGGGGATGTGTTCGCTGATGTGCACTGCCACCAGCATTCTTCCTGACGGCACATTTCTCCGAGGAAGATTACCCTTATGAGTGGCTCATGTTGTGGCTGTCCCGTCGCCCCGAATGGCAGCGCTCTCGAGAATTCGAGACGACAACAAATTCGTCATCGCCAGGGTACTATGGCTACCGCGAGTCGGACAATGTATTCGCCGCCGACGACGACGGCCCCGGAGATGAGGAGGCTTCGGGCAAAACACGCATGCGTGTCGTCTTCCAGCCGACGACCGACACCACCCACACCATCTTTTACCGCGGACACTGGCTGCGGGTGAGGCGCGGCAGGAAGAGCAACGGGTATGAAATGTTGTCTATCAGGTACGCGCGCCGAACACGTGGTCCCCCTTCATTTCTGTCATCCGGGCTGATGCGTTCGTTTCCGTCGCGGCGGTAACCTCGCTTTTGCCGACGTCAGTGTTGTCGCACGCAGCAACTCGATCCTCAAGCAGCTCGTCCTGCAAGCGAAGAAGGAGTACGAGGCGGAAGCCGTCCACCGCATCCAAATCTACTTCGCCGATTCTTACGGCTCATGGCGTTACACGGACTCTCGGCATAAGCGCCCGCTGTCCTCTATTGTGTTGAATCGGGGCGTAAAGGAGATGCTTGTGGCTGACGCAAAGGATTTCCTCAAATCCGAGAAGGTCGGCGCCCGCTTGTTCCCCTATGTTTCAGGTTGTCAGTCCGCTGATATCTGAGACAGTGGTATGCGGACCGGGGTATCCCCTTCCGTCGGGGCTACCTGCTCTACGGCGTCCCAGGTTCGGGAAAGTCGTCCCTCATCCACGCTCTTGCTGGAGAGCTCATGCTCGATATTTACGTCGTCTCTTTATCATCATCATGGATAAATGACTCGACTCTCACCACCCTCATGGGCCGTGTTCCCTCACGCTGCATCGTCCTTCTCGAGGATCTTGATGCCGCCTTCACCCGCTCGGTTTCGCGGGCAAAGGACAAGGACAAGGAAAAGGACAAGAAGAAGTCTGACTCAAAGTCGGATAATGAGGATGAGTCGACGACAACCTCCAGCAGCAGAAGCCGAAGGAGCAGGAATAAGGAAAATCTCTCAGACGTCAACACACTTACGCTGAGTGGTTTACTCAACGCCCTTGACGGTGTTGCTGCTGCCGAGGGCCGCATTCTCTTTGCGTATGTCCTCCTCGTTATAGCCGCCTGTCAGACAGTGCTCATTCATAACTACCTTAGCACCACGAATCATCTCGAACAACTCGATCCGGCCCTCTGTCGTCCTGGACGCATGGACGTCTGGATCGAGTTCAAGAATGCGTCGAAATTCCAGGCAGAACACCTGTTCCGCAACTTCTTCCCATCTTCTGATGCGGACCCGCCACCAACGCTTGATTCGGACGCCGATCTGGAGTCGCTAGATATGCCTGCGCCATCCTCGCCTGCAGCTAGCCAGCTAAGCTCGCTTTTCTCTGAAGCACTCTCCGGCTATCGTCTGCATCCTCGCGCTCCGGCTCAGTCTCCCCGTTGTCGTCACCAACACCACCGGGTACCCGTAGCCGTCGCAGCGAAAGCCTCTGCTCACGAGCGGGCGCCAAGAGCGAAAGCTCCGAGATCTCATCGTCGGTAGAGGAACATGTTGCCGCATGTGCCCACGCAGTACCGCCCCTGAGTGCCGCGCGCCTAGCACAGCTCGCCAAAGACTTCGCAGACGCAATCCCGGACGAGGGCTTCAGCGTGGCTGCGCTGCAGGGCTGTGAGTCTTCAATTTTTTTTTCGGATGTGGCTTGATCACTGTCAGCGATCACACTTCCTTACGGTACTTACTTAACGACTCGAGTTTTCATGTCGGATGTGGTGCGTGGCGTGACTGTGGCGGTTGCTGACCAAATATGCTTCCTCCGCAGACTTACTTAAAAACAAGTCGCGACCGGAGGCGGCAGTTGAGGGTGCGGCGGCTTGGGTCATATCTGAGCGAGAGCTCCGTGAAAAACTCAAGAAGGAGCGTGAAGTGAAAGAGCGCGAGCAGGAGAAGGAGGTGCGCCTTGTGAATGGCTAATCAAGGTATCGAACGCTAACCTGCTAACCTTTTTTTCTTTCTTTCTTTTTGCAAACCGATAGGAGAAGGAAAGAGAAGAAGAGGAAAGCAAAGAAGAGGAAAGCAAAGAAGAGGAAAGCAAAGAAGAGGAAAGCAAAGAAGAGGAAAGTAAAGAAGAGGAAAGCAAAGAAGAGGAAAACAAAGAAGCGGAAGCGAAGAAAGAAAAGTCCAAGGCGGACGATACGGTAGTAGAACCTATCAACGATGAGAATGCTGCGCCAGTGGCCACGGATACCTCCGAAGCCGCTGGGGAAGACGCCTCCACAGGCGAAACTGGCGATAATAGCGACAGCAAGAGCGCTGATACACCCTCTGACGCAGGCGTCACATGGGTACAGGTTACTGAGACTTCCACAGAAGCAGAAGCGGACGCAGAAAGCAGTTGACTGCATGTAGACCCGCCGGAGCCGGAGCTGGAGACACCGCCGTCAACTGTGCCGGAGTCGAACACACGTGCGCTGGTCCGTCATACTCACAATAGTCTCGTTGCACCGGCTGCTCTGCTTCGTGTTGTGCATACCATCCTTCCGTTCTATGCCGTCCTCCTCCGCCTCGCGCAGTTCGCGTTGTGGCGTCGCCGGGCTTAGAGCAAGCTTGGACCATGTGCCGGCGAACGCATGAACGAACACAGGCACACGCTCTCTCGATGACCCTTTTTGTTACGTTTTGACGAATATCTTTGACTGAAAAGCTGATACCTGCCTATACAATCTGCTTATCCCCCACCCCATCCACTTTTGACCAGTCCACGGATCGCCATCACAATTTTTTGCTGTATATCACTTGCTTTGGACTATCCCTGATTACGCCGCCCAATCCCGATTCCCAAATCTCTCCAATCCGTCCATAAAAGAATCCTGCCTGCCCTTGCCCAAATGATGGTAGTTTTTCTTCTTTTTTTTCCATCCCCTTATCGCCAATTCACGTTTTTTTTTCCTTTTCCATGTGTCATAGCTCCACTAGTTCCTAGTTCTTGGAATGTACAAATCCAAATAGACCAGGTTATCTTTTTCGTTTTGGGTAAAATGATCTTTCGGCCGAGGACAGAGCGAGCCGAGTGATGGTGTGATGTGTTGGTGATGATGAGACCATTAACGGTGACCGCAGTGTCGCTTGTCAGATACAGTAATGCCAAGGAAGGGACGTGTCAACCTGCTAATTTCGGACCTTGTTCTCTTCCCGGCGATGGCGTCTGGCGTGGATGGACCCCTACAATCCCTGCTGGAGTTCCAAAATGCGCCCACAATAAAGTTGGCAGCGCGTGATGTCTTCAGGGCCAACCGTAATTATACCCCAGTGGGGACTACGGAGTTTCCTCGCCTTCGGTCATAACTGAGATACGGCAGTAGGTGCGGCGCCTGGGTGCCCTGACTGCCCCGCCCCTTACTGGCACATCTACGGCGGAGCAAAAAGTTCATTTTCGTTTTGTTGCTAGCCTGTAGGGACGACTGGCCGATTCCATAAATAGCCGTTCGTGACATATAGCAAACTGTATACTGTAGTAGTAGTACATGTCGCAACCGTACTACAGTAGTTTTTTAGTATGCTCACCCGGCAAAAAAAAACTTAAAAACCCTACGATGGGTGACCTAGACCTAACATAAATGGGTCTGATCTGATTTGACGTACGACGTACGATAGCTCCGGGCGTGTGCGTGTGAAATGACTCGGAAGGATTGATTGAGGGGGGGGGGAATCAGAGCGCAAATGAAAATTTCTTTTCTCGAAATGGAACTCGGGACTCGCAAAGTGTAAGTGGCTGAGGGTGGGCTGATCTCAAGTGGCTGATGGAATAATTGGGTCACTGGGTGTGATGGGGATGGGGATGCCACCCCGCTGGGGGCTCCAGGCTGCTCTCCGGCTGGGGCTGGGGGGTTTCGGCCGGATCCTATGGTCCTCTGGTCCTTGGGGATCTTGCGTGCCTGCGATTACTGGGTGCGTGCGAAACTCTACTTCTGCTACCCCTATTAGCCTATTAGTAGTGCTACAGTAGAGTCACAGCGAGCAGAATAACTGGTGACTGGTGGGAACCGCTCGTCGTGCATTGTTTGTTGTGCCCAACCCAACCAAACCGGGCCCCCGGGTGATCAATCGATACCAAGAATGGGGCTCTGGCTCAGAAACGTCCACGCGTCCGCATATTCACCCCCTACCCCCTATAGATCCCTGAGATCTTCAAAGAGAGAAGGCACCCTGGTTCGCAAACAAGATGGCTTTCGTTAACTTGTACTAGTCACAAGTCACAAGTGTTCTGATTGATCCGTAGAAACACCTACCTCAAGTCATAGCTTCATCCTCATCGCCGGCTTTTCTTTCTTTCTTTTCTTTTGGGTTTCCGCAGTGTTCCCGCTTCATTATTACAGTATTTACAGTAATTGCGTCCGAGTTACGCCGCTTAGCGCCGCAACCTAGTTGGCTGGCGGGAGCATTCAATTCCACGAGTGGCGGAGATCACACCGCACTTGTACTACTGATCCGGGGTTTGCTCGTTCCAGCGAGAACAAAGCAAGCAAACCAAAACAAACGTGGGTGGTTAGGCGGTTAGGGCGTAGGGCAGACGTTGAACGCGCTGGGCATCAGAATCGAAAGAAAAGTACGGCGATAAAGGGCTTTCAGTGGTTATCACATAGACCGCCTTCTGGGCTGGCACATGTGTGTGCGCGCACACACACTGGCATGTCTCCCGGCCGCGGGCGCGAGGCAACAGCAATCCAGTGAAAGCGGCGATGAGCCGAAAAAGAAACTGCCGTAAAGGAGCTCCACAAAGCCGTTTCGCCAAAAAAAAAAAAAACGAAAACTCAATACAATCCATGGAAGGAAACACAAAAGATCTATACAGTACATTCGTGACAGTGACAAAATACTACAGCCCCCCCACTGGCATGATACGACGACGAGCCGGATCAGATCAGCAAGCAAAGAACAGAATCAGACCAGATTTAGATCACCAGGTTTTCCGCCGGCGGGCGGGCATCTCCTCCCCCCCCTTCCCTCCCTCCTTTCAAAGGCTTCCATATGCGACTTGTCCGTCCACGACGGTCGCGAGCACCGTCGTGCCCAATATTTCCTCAAGCGGAACATGCATGATGTCGCGGTCCAGCACGACAAAATCCGCCGCGAACCCGGGCGCAAGCCGTCCACGCGTGTCCTCCGCGAAGGCCGCATAAGCCGCGTCGTGCGTCATGCCCCGCAGAGCCTGCGTGCGCGTCAGCGCCTCGGCGGGTACCTGTGGTGGCGTGGCGATGTGCGCGTGAGAAGGGAGATGAGACAAACGAGCGATGCCATCCACTGGTGGTATATGGAATCGGGAAGTCGTGCGCCTCGTTCTCAGTGGGATGAGCACGTTTGGGGCGATGCAGATAGACGCAGCACAGTATGGCGAAGGGAATCGATGCACGAAAAAGATAGGGACACTGGTACGCACCAACCGCTTGGGCCGTGTGGCGACGTGCCGTCGGGGCTGCGCCGCGCGACGGCCGCGTAAAAAGTCAGGAGCGGGTTGATACCCTCAACGGGAAAGTCCGAGCCGAGAGGGAGACGTTTCCCTGGAGAGGCCCTACAGAACACATGGCGTCATCGCCGCTGTCAGCAAGCGCTACCATGGGTACGAGGGAAAAGAAAGTGGTGGATACTGGAGCAGTGTCCGATAAGCGTATGCGCCTTTGATGCGGTCCGGACCCTGGAAAGACAAGCGGTGGCGTTAGAGGTGCGCAAATGGAGGAGGAGGGCCAAGTGACCAGGCGCGTTTCCGCGTAGTTCATGTCGCTTGTCCTATGGCATATATTAATTTCTCATTGTACATACTAGTGCGTCGCGGCACGAGAGACATACGCATGCGTCGGCTGTACGCTCGCAATAACTTTTGAAGATGATCTGGTAAGTAGCAGCCGTTACCAAAGAGGTACAAACTACCTCCGAGTCTTCCTATACGCTGGAGGTCGCTGGGCTGAAAGATCTGCGCGTGTTCAATACGTGGGCGCCATGTATTCACGTCCGCACCTGGCTTGCTCAGGATATCTTCGAAGATATCGAGCACAGCCTCATTTGCGCGGTCACCGATAGCGTGGATGTTCTACGCGTCGTATTAGTTCTAGAAATGGATTATGACTGGAATGTGCACCACTTGGAAGCCGTCCTCGTAGAACCGTTCGACCAGTTTGTGCAACGTCTCGGGAGGTGTACGAAGAAGCCCCTGCATGTCGGGTCTGTCACTGTAAGGTGCAATGAGTGCGGCGCCCCAGGAACCGAGGGCACCATCAGCAAAGAGTTTCACGCTGCGGACTGTGAGGCGTTTGTGGAGGCCATAATCGATGATACGAGGTATTTGGGAGCCCCAGTAGTCATCAGACGTGGCACCCCCCATCAAGTAGAGCTTGATCTGTTGCAAAGCGTGTATGGATAAGCATCAATGATGCGATGGGACTCACGGGCAGACGGCCCTCGTCGGCCATCCTATAGTGGTGTGAGCGCATGTCAAAGCTAAGGCAGAAAGACATGCCGTTGGAAGAACGATATATAACTTGGAAGCGAATACGCATCTTGGATGGTAGTTAATCCGACGCGCAGCGCGTCGCGCATCGTTGTGTCAAACATTTCAAGAGTCTCGGCCTCAGTCGGTTCAGGCTTGTCTATCAGGTCCATCGCATTGTCGACGAATATACCTAGTTTTGACAGAAAGTGGGACGAGATCACGGCCAGTGAGGAAGAGATCGGACTGACCTGTGGGATTGCCAGTCTTATCGCGTACTATGAGGCCACCGTAAACCACCTCTGGAAGATCGGTAAGTTTTGAAAGGACTGCATTGGAGACCCAATAGGCATGGTAATCAACGCGCGTGAGCAGGACAAGCCGTCCGCGAATCAGAGGTTCACGGTCAAGGTCATCCTTTTCGGCGGGAACACGCCAATGAGTGAGGTACCCATTCTACAGGAGAACGGCTGCACACACTGCCGTGGGGAAGTCACCACCTGGCCAATTTGTTTGATCCCAACCAGTGCCTACGATCCAGCGGGTATGATCGTGAAGTACATCCGGGTGAGCGAGAAGGTACATTTTGATCTTCAGAAGCACGTCTACAGACGCTGATCAGACGAGACGAGAGCATACGTTTATCGAGTACCATCAATCGACGCGCAGCCTTCGAGAGGGAGTTGCTCCTTGGCACCCCAATCTAGAATATGACCATGGGCATCTATGAGACGGGGTCGTCTTGAGAGGATCTCATCACAGGGACGGGTTCATAACGTCATACCGGCCAAGCCTGGAACTACGATGGAGCCTGGCGGCGTCTGGAACATCTTCAACGACACGTTAGGCTTGTGAACGCTCCAAAACTTGCGAATATGTTCTGAATTACAAACATGAAGTCGAGGGGACATCGACAAGGGGGAGGGCTGCGTACCAACATCTCCTATGGCAAGGATAATCCCATTTTCTACCAACATACAGTCCGCGGTCGAATCTTCCTCGTCAACTGCGTAGATACCTCCGGGAGTGGTGCATATCGCGTACGCATTCGAGTCGGAGATAGCGGCTAACACGAGGATGACGCACGTCTGTTCAGGTCCAGGTCCCTCGAATGAAAGCCACATTAGATGTGCGCACCAAGATCGCCCATGAGTTGAACTGTGATGGTGATGGATGAGATGATCCGATTCTAGAGCTGCTTGGCGGTGACAGGTGACGTAAGAGGTGTCTTTCACGAACGAGCAGCAGCGGGTCGCGGTACATGCCGTGTTGTACGTACGGCCAAGGTGCACTGCTCAGGCTCGAGGATAACATACACATCGCAGAGAATACTCAAATTACAAGAGGTTATTCGTAGAAGAAACGAAGAGCGCATGATATGGGACGACACGGACCAGAGACACGAACTTGAAGCTGCTTGTGATGGACTGGTTCCGAGTCACTCCAAAAGAGTCGAAGTCGAAGACACTCGACGTGGTCAAAGTATCATATTCTCTCTGAACTTCTCGCAATACAATACTTGGTCTCGATATAAGATGGGTTCATTGTGAATACAGTAGGAGCATTATTGTAACCTCAAGAACGCAGATGCGGATACTGCAATCCGCCTCGATCTTTAGATCTTTTAAATCCTCGCTTCCAGGCATGTCCATTGGTGGTCATCCAAGACCTCTTTGGCACGAGGCATGGTGCCCACTCACTGCTGCCGAATGCTGATAGATGGCCTCGTGGACGTGACATGACGGTTTGGTCAACATCAGTGGAAGTCCCCGAATGGCGCACCACATAGATGACGAAGTCTGGGGCATCATTAAAGCTGTTTTTCTTCTCACCAATATATGTCTTTAGGATGATGGGGATGGTTCTGGTTCTACATCATGATGTCATGATAAGATAAGATAAAAGGTGACGCGGGACGGCAAATTGCGATCCCCGAACCTCCACAGAGTTCTTTTAACTCGCTTCCTCTCCTCCTCCTCCAGTCCTCCTCCATTCGTTCGCCTCGTTCGCCTCGTTCGCCGTCTCAGTCAATGGAGCACCCAGACACAAATCACCACAAAAGGATCCTTCACAGTAAACGGTCTTTTGGAAAACCTCCTGGTCACAACTTGGGTCACAAAGTAGATTCACCAGCCTATGATGCGTGCGTCTAAGAGGCCCCCTTTGCCTTGCCCTGTTCCACTCACCCACACTTCACTTCAGTTCGGAGGAAGACAATGACCCATTCACTGATGATGGCTCTTCTGCCATTGTGCCATCAGCACGCCAAAGCGTTGCCACGCAACATCGCGGTCCAGTTGGTCTGACCGCACGTCCATCCTCCCCCGCATCACGGTCTCGTTTGAAGCATACGTTGTCGCCTTCCATGCTATCTGATGATGGCGTCGACTCCCCCACATATGATGGCGATATCGAGAGCAGTACCACAGTGGGACGTGATCGCGAGCCCTCTCCCGTCCAATCCCACTCCGCTGTGACCTCTACGTTACCTTCGCCGGCTCCCGTCATTCAAAGCCTCCCAGCAGCTGTTGCGGTCATCGAGCATCCATCAACGGCCTCTTCCTCTGACGCCGAGATCGAACCTGCTCGTGTGATTGTATACAACACGCATGGCACGGCTGCTCCCAAACACGTAGCGGTCCCCAGTGCACCTTTCGGGTTCGACTCTACCGATCTCACACAAGAGGAAATTCAAACCTTCGCGCGCCAAGTAATCAATGGTGAATTAAACCGTAAGTACAAGGCCAACGAACCCCCCGTCGGTAGGCCTGTGCGCGTCTATGCAGATGGTACGTGTTCGTTCCGATTGAGACGCCAGCCTCGCCGACCTGCCATCTGAATCAAGGTGTATATGACCTCTTTCACTATGGGTAGGTTTAACAGCTTTCTTTTGATCCGGCCCAGGACGCGTGCTTATGAATACCTCAGCCATTCGCTACAACTTCGCCAAGCTAAGCTGTTTTTCCCAAACGTGTACCTTCTCGTTGGTGTGAACTGCGATGAGCAAGTAGCAAAATATAAATTCAAGTGCATCATGGGACACGCAGAACGCTGCGAGGCGGTCCGTCATTGTCGCTGGGTGGATCAGGTCGTCCCTGAGGCTCCTTGGGTTATCACCGCTGAGTTCATAGAGAAATACAACATCGACTATGTGGCGCATGACGATGATCCATACTTGAGCGCAGGTCTTGAAGACGTGTATGACTTTCCCAAGTCGATAGGTTTGTCCGATTCCCACTCGATTACTTTCCAGCACCCTCATAGATCGTTAGGAAAGTTCATACCGACGCGTCGCACGTCGGGTATCTCGACGAGTTCACTTCTGGAACGGATAATCACGATCTACCAAGGGCGCGACCTTGATGGGAAGCTTGAGAAAATGGGGCGTGCGGACCTCATGGCGCAAGGCTCCAAGTACGAGGACAAAGGTGGAAACGACAGCGCCAGCCACCATGGGCAGCATTCGGGGTGAGCCAGGGGATGGGTGGACTTCATATTCGTGGACAGTCAGTTGATCAATCGTATTCCCCGAGAGTCTCAGTTTAGTCTTTATTAGGCGTGCAAAGCTGCAACACTAAAGGCGGGTAGCCGTTCCCAGTGTAGTTCAGATGCCTCTCACCATGATTGGGGGCCAACAACATGTGTGTGCATGTCCCTTGGGGAAGTAGTCTACAATATCGTACTGTCTTAACTTGGCAGTACCTGTATCATAAATCATTACCGGGAAAGAAGCGTGCTCCAGCAGGACCCGATTATTTCCGACATCGGTTACCAAAAAAATATCCTATCAGATGAGACTCAAGCGCGCGTTGATGAGAGCGCATCCGGGATAGCGTTTAGGTCAGAAGCTTCGTGTTTGGATGCGATCCAAAGAGTGCGCCGATAGATAATCATGAACATGATGTGTGTACAGTGGCCCATCATTAATGCATCATTGGCGTCATTCCTCGAATCTGTCCTATGGCAGGCGAATGGTGCTGCTATTCATACTGTGAATTCTTCTAGTTCTAATGATGCCCAAATTTTTGAAGAGACGACATATCACCATATATGCAGTACGCGACGATGACAATCATGTAGTTGGCGCTTGCATGCGCCGGGATTTACTCAGTAGAAACTGTGAGCCTGTAGAAATAATGATTGATATTCTGAACACACTAAGGGCAGGTACTTGCGAGAAAGAGGCTGAAGAGTCCTCGCCAAAACGAGGTCCCTGGTTTTGGCCCCCACTCTCTCAGGTGAGGAGTAGCAATGGCGGCATGGCTGTTGGGACGGAGAACACCACCGTAGAACGGAGTCTTACTTGAAGACGACGGGCTGGACGAGAATAATCACAAGCACATGTCTATAGTTATAGTTCCCGGTACTATCCACGATCCAATCTTTCAGTCAATTGGCAAGAGAAAATGCTCTGGAGAAGAAGAAAAGAGGGACGTGGTGCTGCAGTGGACGGCGGAACGTGACCATCACCCATGTGCGACGACAAAAGCAGGTTCCAGACACAGCCCCGCATCCTTGACATAGGGCGCTACCCGTTCGCAAAAACACCCTTTGCCCTCCTACGACGGACAGGGTCGTCGTTCTCTATAGAAAAAAATGTCCCGTACTGGCTCGACATCTGCCTCTTCTCCTCTCAACTTTGATGCCATTTTCAATTCTGCTCTCGAGACTTACAAAAGGCGGACCAAGCAAGACCTCGCCTCCAATCCACTACTTCCCCGGCTTCAGGCCTGCGATTCTCCCGATGCCGTCCTCGCTGTCCTTCGAGAGCAAATCCCTGAGATCGGTCAATCCATGGTGTCGATGACAAGGTCACAAGGTGGCTCGTCCCGACAGTGAACGTCCTTTATGGATTCTCCGCTGCCATCGGCGAGGGCGTCGGCCTCGTGAGTACCAGGATACTTCGTAGTTTTGGCTGTTTGTACTGATGCTTACTTCATAGGTATTCTCCCTGCAAGGGTCATATTTGCGGGTGTCGGTGTTCTGCTCTTGGTTGGTATTTTCGGGTTGATTGCGATGACGATAACATGACACCCATGGTTTATAGGCAGCGAAAGATACGGGGGCTAGCCAGGACACGCTCTTCGAGCTGTTCAACCGGATCGAATCTTTCTTCAAACGACTGGAGATATACATAGAGGTGCCACCGACGACTGGGATGATGGAGATAATCATAAAGATCATGGCCGAGGTGTTGTCGATCCTTGGGATCGCAACAAAGGAAATGAAACGCGGACTCGTTCGTGAGTTATCCCGAGCGGATGTGTGACTGAGCCTGTCTAATGTTTATTCAGGGAGATATGTGAAGAAGTTGATGGGAGGGACAGACATGGAGGATTCGCTTCGCAGACTGGACAGCCTAACACAAGAGGAGTCCCGGATGGCGGCTGCGGAGCTGCGGAAGGCGATGGACCGCGCGGTCGGACCGAGGGCTTACAGGGCGTTCGCCGGGGCGTGGAAGGTGTGAGCATGCAAGTGCAAAGTATCGAGGACAAGGTTCAAGATGTCGATGATGCGGTTCAAGGTGTTGGTGACGGGATAAGAGACGTCCGTGATGTTGTTGAAGGTCTTGGCGACGGGGTGAAGGTGTCCAACACGCAGGTTCAAGTTGTCGAGACCGGGGTGCGAGGCATCGGTCATCAGGTCCAGGGTGTCTCCAATCAAGTTCGAGGTGTTGAGGACAAAGTAGACCAAATCAACAGTTCGTTCCTTCTAAACTCATTTCTCCGACTTCTCAACCCTGACACATCCTCGCAGGGGACCAACTGCGAATCAACCATCGAACTTGGCTTTCCCCTTCGAATCCATCCACCAATCATAACATTGCCCGTGAGGCTCATCACGAGGGATCAGCTGAATGGTTCTTCCGTGGTAGCACTTACAAGCAGTGGAAGTCCGCCGGTTCTTTCTTATGGATACATGGAAAACGTACGTTCCTCGTTCCTTGTTTCATCCAACAAGTTTTGATCGTCGCCAATCTCACAGCGGGGTCGGGAAAGAGCATACTCTGGTTCGTCTTTCACTTTCACCTTTCCCCTCTCGGGACTTACATGGCCATATAGCTCTGGGATAATTGATGATATCATGACTTTGCGCGACTCTGGAAAAGCGTTTATCGGATATTTCTATTTCGACTTTCGGGATACCGATAAGCAACGCCGCCACGATTTGCTACCCTCTCTCCTCATCCAGCTTTCTGCCCGCTCTGATCATTGTTGCGACATACTCGCTCGCCTATATTCTGCACACGACTGTGGCGTACATGAGCCTAGCGACCGGGCCATGATGGATTGTCTGAAGGAAATGCTGATTCTCCCAGGCCAAGGACCTCCTACATCATTATGGATGCACTCGATGAGTGTCCAGAACCTCTGGGATTCCATCTCCACGGGAAGAGGTACTTGTGCTCGTAAAGGAACTTGTTGGCCTTCGACTCCCAAATCTCCACATATGTGTTACGAGCCGCCAGAGGTCGACATCAAGGGTGTCCTTCAGCCCTTATGTCCCCATCCTGTGTCTCTTCATGATGAGACAGGACAAATGCAGGATATCATCGACTACGTCAGCCATGTTGTTCAGTCGGACGATGCGATGCGGAGATGGCGGGAGGAAGACAAGGATATGGTGATCAAGACATTGTCGGAGAAGGCGACGGAATGTAAGTGGATCGTCGAATGGTGATCATAGATTCTTAAGAGACTACCCAGGTTTCGATGGGTGTTCTGTCAGCTTGAACTCCTACGACAGTGCTTTCCACCGAGCGTGCGGCGTATCCTTGAGGAGTTGCCAGAGAGTCTGGACGGGACATATGAGCGGGTATTGAAGGAGATCAGGAAGCCAAACCAACTGCATGCTTATCGACTGATGCAATGCCTGGTTGTTGCCGTTCGTCCGCTTCGTGTCGAGGAACTTGCGGAGGTCCTTGCGATCGACTTCGACTCGGAGGTGACCGCCAAGCTAAATCCAGATTGGCGGTGGCCAGATCAAGAAAGGGCTGTGATGTCGGCGTGTTCGAGCCTGGTCTCCGTAGTCAAGGACGGTGATTCGCGGGTGGTGCAGTTCTCGCACTTCTCTGTGAAAGAGTTCTTGATGTCTCAGCGCCTTGCGGAGTCGAGTCAAGATATTTCGCGATATCATATCGAACTGGAGGCTGCGCATACGATCCTTGCGCAAGCTTGCCTTGGTGTCCTCCTCCGATTGGACGACAGCGTTGATCGTGACACCATTGGGAGCTTCCCACTAGCTCGATACGCTGGAGAATACTGGTTCAAGCATGCGCGCTTTGGGAATGTGTCGTCACGAGTCGAAGAGGGATGGATTGTCTGTTTGATGCAGACAGGCCATACTTTTCCATTTGGCTCTGGATACGCGATTCTACTGGCATGCGGCCTTCTCAACCCGATGCAGTTCCCCTGTACCATGCCGCAGGCCTCGGATTCCGTGACTTGGTAGAACGCCTCCTCGCTATGCATCCCGAGGATATCAATGCCAAGGGTGGTGACGAGGTGACTCCGTTGCACGTGGCAGCTGCTGGAGGACACGTCGATGTCGTTTCCCTACTAATCGGCCATTTCCCAGATTTAAATATCAAGGGTATACATCTCCAGACTCTACTGCACCGAGCATCCTGGAACGGACATCTCGAAGTCGTACAACTGCTGCTCAGTCGGGGTGCAGACGTGAATGCCCTAGACAACACCGAATGGACTCCCTTATATGCGGCGGCGTTGGGTGGACGGCTTGAGGTTGCTCGAATGTTACTCGAACACAAGGCCGAGATCAATACTCCGAAATTCAATGGTGAAACCCCACTGCACCGTGCATCAGAAGGTGGTCGTGTTGAATTCGCGCGATTATTGCTGGAGCACGGCGCAGACCCCAATCTACGCGACAACTCCGGCAGGACCCCTTACGACGTAGCATCAAAGCCAGAAATTATGCAATTGCTATCCGAGTATGGCGCCAAGGCCGCCACGGTGTAGTTTTACTATGTGATTTCAGGTGGAGATTTTACTACTACCAGTTACTGGGTGGAAGTATGTTTGACCCGGGATTTTTCACAAAGTGACCTTGACCATTTGTTTGTCCGTACTATTGCATACGATACCGTGTCCGGCAAGCAAAGAGGATGGAACTCTGCATCCCTGACACGCTTGCTGGAAGTCTCCACAACACAATTGTACGACGCAACTCATCATAGTAGCCCAACTCATTGTGAAGACGAAATTTACTTATCATTGCATCATCGCTCAAACTCAACATAATGTCTGACGCGTGATGTAGCGTTGTAGGTTTGGTTGAGGTGAGCGGCTGCTGCGGACATGCAAGTGGCCGTGGCTAGAAAGAATGATAATGGGCGGTACGGAAGACAGCAAAGTGGCAGGAGATGCCGGACAGGAATCACAATTCTCCTCTACTGTCATGAGAAACCATCATTTCCGCAGTTGCGAACCATGTTAACTGTGCAGGCCAACCCGAACAACTTGAACTACAGTGCAACAAAGAGAGAAGCTTCAAACGTCCAACGCGCAAAACAGGATAAACAGTACTGACCCAGAAGAGAAAACTCCAAGAAAAGAAAACCGCACTTCCTACTAATGTAAGCTAGATTCGCTTGTGTGAGTTGTCAGTTGTGTAGGTGACGCGCGTGTGAGTTGTCTGTAAGCAGACAACGGATGTACTCTCAGTGGACGCGCGCGGGCACGATAACTGAGGCCTACTGAGGTGGCCAGTCTGCTAAGGTGTACCTATAAGTACCTACTCTGTAGCAACGAGGGTCAACGAGGGTAGAAGTATAAATGAGCTATTCAATATAAGCTAATTGGATCTGTAGTAAGGATCTTAAGTAACTAATTAAGAGAGTCCGAAACACGGTAAGTAACTGAGACGATCTGCGTCGTCGCTTTTTTTATCCGACACCTACACTTTGGTATCTCCAACGATAGACCCTCTCCCAACTACTGCCGCTGTGGCGGGAATATGGCCGCGAGACGCACGCCGCCCTGTGCCAACAGCTTGTCGACGACCCAGGCGTCGTCGATCTTCCCGGAAATGGGCCGGAATACTCCGGCTTGTCGAGCTCGGGTAATACTGTAAGTGCGAGTTGGGTATCGTCCCGGGGGAGGAGTGGGCAGAGAAGGTAAAAGGAGGAGAGTACAACTTTGATTCCGAAACCCGGTGTAGTACCATAAGGACTTGCTGTCCCTTTTATACATGTATTCTATTTAATTAATCTCTCTCTAAATCTGCCTAGTAGAGTGACAGGGAAAGAATTAGAAAGTTATAAGAAATGGAACATGTCAAAGGGGTGATGTCGGGACAACTGAACGAGAAGAGTCCATGTGCCCGATTCAGAGGCCAGCCCATAAGGTTCCCTTACAATACCACGCCTGTGGCCGCCGCCGCAACGTCGCCTCCGCCGTTCTCGCACGCCTCGTCCAGGCTGTCGAGCTCCGCAGTCCACACGACGTCGCAGTTGAGCTTGTGGACGGGCGCGGCCCACGCGTGCGGGCAAAGCACGTCTGAGTCGCTCGTCGCGGGGGCGCCGTTCCCTGAGAGGAGCTTCGCGAGCACTTGTTGTTCCTCCGATGCCCACTGGTGCGATGCGGGCGCGGGGCACGCGAGCCACGAGTCGCTTCGGACGTCCAGCGGCCGCGGTGCGGGTCGACGCCCAGTCCCTCCCAGACGATGCGGCGGATGTAGGGGTCATAGATCGCGCCGCGGAGGGTGTCCTCGAGGACGGGCGCGCGAATGGGGCTCGTGTAGTTGGCTGGTGTCAGCCGGACGGCCTTGGCGATGAGCAAACTATCCCAAACAGAGTGGAGATCTTTTTTTTTTCAAAAGCCCGTGGCGCGCACGTCAATCAGACAACCGTGGCGCTGGAGTGGAAAAGACGGCAACAGGACAATTGGCACACGTACTGGTGGATCGATTGTCCCAAAGGACCTTGATTAAGTTCCCGCCGCGGGCGCGTCCAGTAAGGTGAAGTGGTTGATGCACGTCGCCAACGAAATGGACGAGGAACTTGAGTGCTTCCTGGACCAGCTGGGGGGCACCGACCGCGGTGGACGACGACGATCCTCGCGCAAAGTCAGTCAATATAGAGCTGACGTTTTGGATCGCGTCTAGGACGTTGGCGCGCTTCTTCCCCTTCCAGCCGTCGGCGCCGGGGAAGAGGCACTTGTCCGGGGGGTGGTCGCCAGTGGCATCGATGTAGTGCAGAGGCGCGTGCCATCGTCCGTGGATCTTATCCGCCCAGGTAGCCACCGCGGAGAGATAGCATGGCGCGTCTAGGCGGACCTCATCGTCGGAGGCGAGGATGGAGCAGACGGTAGTCAAGACCTGCGGGTCGAGGTGCGATTGGGCAATGGTAGTGACGATTTCGTGGCTTGTTACGGGTTCAGTCGGCCGGAGTTGGCGCGGTGGGGACTGGGCGAGGGAACGCACCTGCTGCACCCCAGGCGATCACGCGTGGAAGGCTGCCCAGGCCGACAGCAGCAGCGATTAGAAATGTTCGCATGAGTGTGCAACCAGAGGGGGGGAGCGCTCACTTAGTTAGCTGAACACGACACCCTTATACGGGGCCGACTTGGACAGGAAGAGTCTATTATTGAGCACAGTCACTAGTGAACAAAACGCCAAGACCCGTTTTTCAAATATTTCACACATAAATAACGGTGGCATTACTGTAAGCCTTGTTAAGTACCAGGCGCCGGACACAGCCCCGCAGACACAGCCCCGCATAGGGCGCTACCCATCCTTTGTCCTCCTACGACGGATAGGGTTATCGCTCTCACTAGCAAAAATGTCCCGTACTGGGTCAACTTCTGCCTCTTCTCCTCTCAACTTTGATACCATTTTCAATTCTGCTCTCGAGACTTACAAAAGGCGGACCAAACAAGACCTCACCTCCAATCCAATACTTCCCCGGCTTCAGGCCTGCGATTCTCCCGATGCTGTCCTCGCTGTCCTTCGAGAGCAAATACCTGAGATCGGTCAATCCCGTAGTGCCGATGACAAGGCCACAAGGTGGCTCATTCCGACAGTGAATGTTCTTTATGGATTTTCCGCTGCCATCGGCGAGGGTGTCGGCCTTGCGAGTACCAGAATACTTCCTGGCTCCGGCTGTTTGTACTCATGCTTACTGTGCAGGTATTCTCACCTGCAAAGGTCATATTTGCAGGTGTCGGTGTTCTGCTCTTGGTCGGTATTTTCCGGTTCGATTGCGATTGCGATGTTGTGACACCGATATTTTATAGGCAGCGAAGGATGCGGGGGCTAGCCAGGACACGCTCTTTGAGCTGTTCAGCCGGATCGAATCGTTCTTCAAACGACTGGAGATATACATAGAGGTGCCACCGACGACTGGGATGATGGAATAATCATAAAGATCATGGCCGAGGTGTTGTCGATCCTTGGGATCGCAACAAAGGAAATGAAACGCGGGCTCGTTCGTGAGTTGATCCCGAGCGGATGTGGGACTGCTGAGCCTTCTAATGTTTATTCAGGGAGATATGTGAAGAAGTTGATGGGAGGGACAGACATGGAGGATTCGCTTCGCAGACTGGACAATCTGACACAAGAGGAGTCCCGGATGGCAGCTGCGGAGTTGCGGAAGGCGGTGGACCGCGTCGACGACAAAGTGGATCACATCAACAGTCCGTTCCCTCCCAAGTCATTTCTCCCACATCTCAATCCTCACACATCCCCACAGAGAACCAACTGCGAGACAGCCTTCGAACTTGGCTTTCCCCTTCGAATCCATCCACAAACCATAACATTGCCCGTGAGACTCATCACAAGGGATCAGCTCAATGGTTCTTTGGTGGTAGCATTTACAAGCAGTGGAAGTCCGCCGGTCCTTTCTTATGGATACATGGAAAACGTGCGTTCCTCGTACTGTGTTTCATTCAACAAGTTTTGATTGTCGCCAATCTCACAGCGGGGTCGGGAAAGAGCATACTCTGGTTCGTCCTTCATTTTCACCTTTCGCCTCTCGTGGCTTACATGACCATATAGCTCTGCGATAATTGACGATATCATGACTTTGCGCGACTCTGGAAAAGCCTCTGTCGGGTATTTCTATTTCGACTTTCGGGATACCGATAAGCAACGCCGCCACGATTTGCTGCCCTCTCTCCTCATCCAGCTTTCTGCCCGCTCTGATCATTGTTGCGACATATTAACTCGCCTATATTCTGCACACGACCGTGGCGTACATAAGCCTAGCGATCGGGCCATGATGGATTGTCTCAAGGAAATGCTGACTCTCCCAGGCCAAGGACCTACCTACATCATTATGGATGCACTCGATGAGTGTCCTAGGACCTCTGGGATTCCATCTCCACGGGAAGAGGTGCTTGTGCTTGTGAAGGAACTTGTTGATCTTCAATTTCCAAATCTCCACATATGTGTTACGAGTCGGCCAGAGGTCGACATCAGTGGTGTCCTTGAACCCTTATGTCCCCATCCTGTGTCTCTTCATGACGAAACAGGACAAAAGCAAGATATCATCAATTATGTCAGCCATGTTGTTCAGTCGGACGATGCGATGTGGAGATGGCGGGAGGAGGACAAGGATCTGGTGATCAAGACATTGTCGGAGAAGGCTGACGGAATGTAAGTGGGTCGTCGAATGGTGATCATAGATTGTTAATACACCACACAGGTTCCGATGGGTGTTCTGTCAGCTTGAACTCCTACGACAGTGCTTTCCACCGAGCGTGCGGCGTATCCTTGAGGAGTTGCCGGAGAGTCTGGATGGGACATATGAGCGGGTATTGAAGGAGATCAGGAAGCCAAACCAACTGCATGCTTATCGACTGATGCAATGCCTGGTTGTTGCCACTCGTCCGCTTCGCGTCAAGGAACTTGCAGAGGTCCTTGCGATCGACTTCGACTCGGATGTGACCGCCAGGCTAAATCCAGATTGGCGTTGGCGAGATCAAGAAAGGGCTGTGATGTCGGCATGCTCGAGCCTGGTCTCCGTAGTCAAGGACGGTGATTCGCGGGTGGTGCAGTTCTCGCACTTCTCTGTGAAAGAGTTCTTGATGTCTCACCGCCTTGCGGAATCGCGACAAGATATTTCACGATATCATATCGAACTGGAGGCTGCACATACGATCCTTGCGCAAGTTTGCCTTGGTGTTCTCCTCCGATTGGACGACAGCATTAATCGTAACAACATCGGGAGCTTCCCACTAGCTGAATACGCTGCCCATTACTGGTCGGAGCATGCACGATTTGAGAATGTGTCGTCACGAGTCAAAGACGGGATGGATTGTCTGTTTGATGCAGACAGGCCATACTTTGCCGCTGGCTTTGGATACGCCGTTCTACACGTGGCGTGCGGCGTTCTCAACCCGATGAAGTTCCCCTGTACCATGCCGCAAACCTCGGATTCCGTTTCTTGGTAGAACGCCTCCTCGCCATGCATCCCGAGGATATCAATGCCAAGGGTGGTACGCAGGTGACCCCGTTACACGCGGCAGCTGCTGGCGGATTCGTCGATGTCGTTTCCCTATTAATCGATCATTTCCCTGATTTGGATATCCACGATAAATGGGGCCAGACTCCACTGTATCGAGCATCTTGGGGAGGACATCTCGAAGTTGTGCAACTGCTGCTCAGTCGGGGTGCAGACGTGAATGCCCGTGACAAAACTGACGGGACTCCCTTATATATAGCGGCGGCGTATGGACACTTGAAGTTGCACAAATGTTACTCGAACACAAGGCCTCGATCAATACCCCAAAAATCAACGGTAAAACCCCACTGCATGGTGCATCAGAAAATGGGGGTGTTGAACTTGTACGATTATTGCTGGAGCACGGCGCAGACCTCAGTCTACGCGACAACTCCGGACGGACCCCTTACGACGCAGCATCAAAGCAAGAAATTATGCAATTGCTATCCGAGTATGGCGCCAAGGCCGCCACGGTGTAGTTTTACATGCGATTTCAGGTGGAGATTTTGCTACTACCAGTTACTGGGTGGAAGTATGTTTGACCCGGGACTTTCACAAAGTGACCTTGACCATTTGTTTGTCCGTACTATTGCATACGATACCGTGTTCCGGCAAGCAAAGAGGATGGAACTCTGCATCCCTGACACGCTTGCTGGAAGTCCCCACAACACATTGTACGACGCATCTCATCATATCCCAACTCATTGTGAAGACGAAATTTACTTATCATTGCATCATCGCTCAAACTCAACATAATGTCTGACGTGCGATGTAGCATTGTAGGTTTAGTTTTGGTGAGCAGCTGCTGCGGACATGCAAGTCTCCGTGGCTAGAAAGAATGATAAAGGACAGTACGGAAGACAGCAAAGTGGCAGGAGACTGTTATGAGAAACCATCATTTCCGCAGTCGCGATCCATGTCACCGTGCAGGCCAACCTGAACAACTACAGTGCAACAAAGAGAGAAGCTTCAAACGTCCGACGCGCAAAGCGGTTATACAGATAAACAGTGCTGACCCAAAAGAAAAAATTCCAAGAAAACCGCACTTCTTACACTTTGGTACCTCCAACGATAGACCCTCTCCCAACTACTGCCGCTGTGGCGCGAATATGGCGTTCAGAATCCCCGCGAGACGCACGCCGCCCTGTGCCAACAGCTTCTCGACGACCCAGTCGTCCTCGATCTTCCGCCGGAACGTCGCCTCCGCAGCCACCGCCGTCCTCACACGCCTCGTCCGGGCTGTCGAGCTCCGCGGTCCACACGACCTCGCAGACTTGAGCTTGTGGATGGGCACGGCCCACGCGTGCGGGCAAAGCATGTCCGAGTCGCTCGTCTCGGCGGGCCGTTCCCTTGGAGCCGGGCTGGGCTTCCGCGGCCCCACAAGCACTTGTTGTTCCTCCGGTGCCCATTGGTGCGCTGCGGGCGCGGGCACGCGAGCCACGAGTCGGCTTCGGACGTCCAGCGGCCGCGGTGCGGTCGACGCCCAGTCCCTCCAACGATGGGGATGTAGGTCGTAGATCGCGCCGCGGAGGGTGTCCTCGAGGACGGGCGCGTGAATGGGGCTCGTGTAGTTGGCTGGTGTCAGCCGGACGGCCTTGGCGATGAGCAAATTATCCCAAACAGAGTGGAGGTCTTTTTTTTTAAAAGCCCTGTGGCGCGCACCGTCAGTCAGACAACCGTGGCGCTGGAATGGAAAAACGGCACAGGACGATTGGAACACGTACTGGTGGATCGATTGTCCCAAAGGACCTTGATTGAGTTCCCGCCGCGGGCGCGTCCAGTAAGGTGCAGTGGTTGATGCATGTCACCAACGAGATGGACGAGGAACTTGGGCGCTTCCTGGACCAGCTGGGGGGCACCGGCCGCGGCGGACGACGACGATCCTCGCGCAAAGTCAGTCAAAATAGAGCTGACATTTTGGATCGTGTCGAGGACGTTGGCCCGGGGAAGAGGTACTTGTCCGGGGTGGTCGCCGGTGGCATCGATGAAGTGCAGCGGCGCGTGCTCAGTCGTGCATGGATCTTATCCGCCCAGGTGGCCACCGAGCACGCGGGTCTGGGCGGACCTCATCGTCGGAGGCGAGGATGGAGCAGACGGTGGTCAAGACCTGCGGGTCGAGGTGCGATTGGGCAATGGTAGCGACGATTTCGTGGCCTGTACGGGTTCGTCGGCCGGAGTTGGCGCGGTGGGGACTGGCCGACTGCGAGGGAACGCGCCTGCTGTACCCAGGCCAGGCAACACTTACACACGTGGAGGTTGCCCAGGTCGATGACGGCAGCAGCGATTAGAAGTGTTTGCATGAGAGGGCCTTAGTTAGCTGAACACGACACGAAGGGACAGGAATGTTTATATAATGAACAGCACAGTACTGTTACTACTGTACTGTAGTGAATTTCAAAACAGGTTCGCCTAAATGTTGCAGTGCAACTACAGTACAGTAGGTACCGGACACAGCCTCACACAGGGCGCTACCCATACCCGTGCCCTTTGCCCTTTGCCCTCTTAGTTACCACGGATAGGATCATCATTCTCTCTAGCAAAAATGTCCCGTACTGGCTCAACTTCTGCCTCTTCTCCTCTCAACTTTGATACCATTTTCAATTCTGCTCTCGAAACTTACAAAAGGCGGACCAAGCAAGACCTCATCTCCAATCCGCTACTTCCCCGGCTTCAAGCCTGCGATTCTCCCGATGCTGTCCTCGCTGTCCTTCGAGAGCAAATCCCTAAGATCGGTCAATCCCATAGTGCCGATGACAAGGTCACAAGATGGCTCGTCCCAACAGTGAATGTCCTTTATGGATTTTCCGCTGCCATCGGCGAGGGCGTCGGCCTTGCGAGTACCAGGATACTTGGTGGTTTCGGTTGTTTGTACTGATGCTTATTTCACAGGTATTCTCACCTGCAAAGGTCATATTTGCAGGTGTCGGTGTTCTACTCTTGGTCAGTATTTTCGGTTCGATGGCGATGGTGATATTGTGACACCCATAATTTATAGGCAGCGAAAGATACGGGGGCTAGCCAGGACACGCTCATCGAGCTGTTCAGCCGGATCGAATCTTTCTTCAAACGACTGGAGATATACATAGAGGTGCCACCGACGACTGGGATGATGGAGATAATTACAAGGATCTTGGCCGAGGTGTTGTCGATCCTTGGGATCGCAACAAAGGAAATGAAACGCGGACTCGTTCGTGAGTTGATCCTGAGCAGATATGAGCCTGTTGAGCCTGTCTAATGTTTATTCAGGGAGATATGTGAAGAAGTTGATGGGACGGACGACATGGAGGATTCGCTTCGCAAACTGGACAGCCTAACACAAGAGGAGTCTCGGATGGCGGCTGCGGAGCTGCGGAAGGCGATGGACCGCGTCGATGGTCGGGTGATGCGGGTCGACGAGGGCCTACAGGGCGTTCGCAGGGGCGTGGAAGGAATGGGCATGCAAGTGCAAGTTATTGAGGACAAGGTTCAACATGTCGATGAAAGAGTGCAAGATGTCGATGAAAGAATGCAGGAGGTCCATGATGCGGTCCAAGGTGTTGGTGACGGGGTGAAGGACGTCCGTGATGTCGTTGAGGGTATTGGTGGCGGGATGAAGGATGTCCAACATGCAGTTCAAAATGTTGATGACGCGGTTCAAGGTGTCGAGACCGGGGTGCAGCCATCGGTCATCAAGTCCAGGGTGCCTCCGATCAAGTCCGGGGTGTCGACGACAAAGTAGATCAAATCAACAGTTCGTTCCCTCCCAAGTCACTTCTCCCACTTCTCAACCCTCATGCATTCCCACCTACAGGGAACCAACTGCGAGACAGCCTTCGAACTTGGCTTTCTCCTTCGAATCCATCCATGAATCATAACTTGCCCGCGAGGCTCATCACGAGGGATCAGCTGAATGGTTCTTCCGTGGAGGCATTTACAAGCAGTGGAAGTCCGCGGTCCTTTCTTATGGATACATGGAAAACGTGCGTTTTTGTCGTGCCGTGTTTCATCCAACAAGTTTTGATCATCGCCAATCTCACAGCGGGGTCGGGAAAGAGCATACTCTGGTTCGTCTTTCCCTTTCACCTTTCCCCTCTCGGGACTTACGTGGCCATATAGCTCTGGGATAATTGACGATATCATGACTTTGCGTGACTCTGGAAAAGCGTCTGTCGGGTATTTCTATTTCGACTTTCGGGATACCGATAAGCAACGCCGCCACGATGTGCTACCCTCTCTCCTCATCCAGCTTTCTGCCCGCTCTGGTCCTTGTTGTGACATCTCGCTCGCCTATATTCTGCAACGACCGTGGCATACATAAGCCCAGCGACCGGGCCATGATGGATTGTCTCAAGGAAATGCTGACTCTCCCAGGCCAAGGACCTACCTACATCATTATGGACGCACTCGATGAGTGTCCCAGAACCTCTGGTATTCCATCTCCACGGGAAGAGGTACTTGTGCTCGTAAAGGAACTTGTTGGCCTTCGACTTCCAAATCTCCACATATGTGTTACGAGCCGGCCAGAGGTCGACATCAAGGTGTCCTTCAACCCTTATGTCCCCATCCTGTGTCTCTTCATGATGAGACAGGACAAATGCAGGATATCATCGACTACGTCAGCCATGTTGTTCAGTCAGACGATGCGATGTGGAGATGGCGGGAGGAGGACAAGGATCTGGTGATCAAGACATTGTCGGAGAAGGCTGACGGAATGTAAGTGGGTCGTCGAATGGTGATCATAGATTGTTAAGACACCACACAGGTTTCGATGGGTGTTCTGTCAGCTTGAACTCCTACGACAGTGCTTTCCACCGAGCGTGCGGCGTATCCTTGAGGAGTTGCCGGAGAGTTTGGACGGGACATATGAGCGGTATTGAAGGAGATCAGGAAGCCAAACCAACTGCACGCTTATCGACTGATGCAATGCCTGGTTGTTGCCGTTCGTCCGCTTCGCGTCGAGGAACTTGCGGAGGTCCTTGCGATCGACTTCGACTCGGAGGTCACCGCCAGGCTAAATCCAGATTGGCGGTGGCCAGATCAAGAAAGGGCTGTGATGTCGGCATGCTCGAGCTTGGTCTCCGTAGTCAAGGACGGTGTTTCGCGGGTGGTGCAGTTCTCGCACTTCTCTGTGAAAGAGTTCTTGATGTCTCAGCGCCTTGCGGAGTCGAGTCAAGATATTTCGCGATATCATATCGAACTGGAGGCTGCGCATACGATCCTTGCGCAAGCATGTCTTGGTGTTCTCCTCCGATTGGACGACAGCATTGATCGGGACAATATCGGGAGCTTCCCACTAGCTCGATACGCTGGAGAATACTGGTTCAAGCATGCACGATTTGAGAATGTGTCGTCACGAGTCAAAGACGGGATGGATTGTCTGTTTGATGCGGACAAGCCATACTTTTCCACTTGGCTCTGGATACGCGATTCTACACGTGGCACGCGGCCTTCTCAACCCAATGAAGTTCCCCTGTACCATGCCGCAGACCTCGGATTCCGTGACTTGGTAGAACGCCTCCTCGCTATCCATCCCGAGGATATCAATGCCAAGGGTGGTAGAGAGGTGACTCCGTTACACGTAGCAGCTGCTGGAGGACACGTCGATATCGTTTCCCTACTAATCGGTCATTTCCCTGATTTGAACGTCCAGGGTAAATGGCTCCAGACTCCACTGCATCGGGCATCCTGGAGAGGACATCTTGAAGTCGTGCAACTGCTGCTCAGTCGGGGTGCAGACGTGAAAGCCCGTGACAACGATCACTGGACCCCCTTATATTTAGCGGCAATGTTTGGACGACTTGACCCTGCTCGAATGTTACTCGAACACAAGGCCGAGATCAGTACTCCGGCCATTGATGGTAAAACCCCACTGCACGCTGCATCAGAATATGGACATGTTGAAATCGCGCGATTATTGCTGAAGCACGGCGCGGACCCCAATTTACGCACGCGCTCTGGCAGGACCCCTTATGACGTAGCATCAGGGCAGAAGGCGCAAGAAATTAGACAATTATTATCCGAGAATGGTGCCGAGGCCGCCACGGCCTAGATCCATATGCGGTTTCGGGTGGAGATTGTGCTACTAACGAGTTACTGGGTGGAAGAACGTTTGACCTGGGACTTTTCACAAAAGTAACTTGATTATGCATCAGCAAAAATACATAATACTTTACAACTTTTTGAACTTTTTAGCTTTATAGGGGGAATTTCTAAAATCAAAAGGTTGTAAAACAACTTTCTCTGGATGTTTTTGGCTTCATATGGATTTTTGTATCACGACTTTTCTGGGAATTGGGTCGGTCTAAATGACTTTCGACTTTTTACCTTTTTTGACTTTATAAAGACTTTATAAAGCTCAAAAAGCATTGTGTATTTTTCCTGATGTGCGTTTGTACGTCTATTGCATATGATACCTTGTTACGGAAAGCAAAGAGGATGGAAAGCCGGATGGCTCTGCATTCCTGATACGCTTGCTGATAGTCTCCACAGCACACTTGTACGACGACGCGTCTCATCATGCATCATGCCCCAACTCATTGTGAAGACGAAATGCGAAATTTACTCATCATTGCATCATCACTCAAACTCAACATAATGTCTGACCCATTGGCCGTTACTTCCCAAAAATGAAATGGATACGATTTGAACAGCGATTACGCTAGATTGAGTGGCTACGGGAACATCCCATTCTGGGTACAGATAAAAGTGATTCGGGTCGAGCAAATGCGGCTGCGGTGTAAGGTGGGCCTTGTGCCACCCCGAGACGACCGACGCATGGGCCGTCGAAAATCAACAACGCTGGCACTGCCCCTCGTTCAACTTTCCTTTTCTGAGCCTTACACACAATAGACATGTTCTTTATTACATATAAGCTAGTATACTTGTATATGAGACCGAGAAACCCGTTGTGAAAAAAGGAGGACGAGGACGACTCGGAGGGTCTTGACCCGAGTCCCTTCCACCCGTTTACCCCCTCTCTCGGGATCCCATCCTCCCGGACTCACATTCCCTACAGCGCATATGCCCCACGGCACTCCTCCGCGCACTGCTTCCTTATCAGCACATCCTATCCAGATGAATGACTTCCTACAGAGAATGACGCCGCGGTCTGTATTACCATTACCGCACATACTTGACTTTGTAAGCGTTCCTTACCTAGTACCTGCTCGTCAATCGCCTCCGAGCGGTCATTCACAGATGTGAAGGCCCTCGACATGTTCAGTGCCACGACGAAAGTGCAACCCAGAAGGGCTTGTCAATGCTGGGTGGCGGTGGGATCTGTGCTGCGCAAAGACGAACATCTGACAGCAAAGGTGGGACACTGGCAGAGGTCAGACACGCGCCGGCCAAGGAGGAATCAGCGAGGGCGGCGGTGTCATGATGATATGAATCACCACTCCAAGAAGCGGGAGAGAAGAAGGCGCGCAACAGCATAGACAGGGCCTACGTTTATTGGTAGAGACCGTCATCTGGTCGAGCTTCTCACTGAAGCACGGAACCGAAGGGGTGAGCTGTCTCAGGCTCCCACCTGCGCAGGTCACGAGATGCGACCGAGAAGGCGCGAAGATTCGAAAGATATAACTCACGTCGTTCATCGACGTTGTAGGTTTAGGTGAGCGGCTGCTGGAGACATGCAAGTGGCCGTGGCTAGAAAGAATGGTGAGGGACGGTGCGGATGACAGCAGAGTGGGAGAGATGCTGGACTCCGGCAGGAGTTTCGAGAGCGTTGTGTCCTCGAACACGAAGATGCGCCTAGCCAACCAGAAGGCCGATCGAGTGGTCCCTGCCTGCCGCCACCGTTCCTCACAACTTGGTGACTCACAAGACTGGGATCCGGCGAGGAGAGCTACGCCTGATATGGTACTCTTCAATGAGCCTGGATAGAGAGGGTAATATATAAATGGATAATGGGAAAGCCACTGCCAGTGTGGCAACACAAGAACTGGTAGAGAGCGGCTGTTACCGGTTTAGTACTCCAGCGCCCATACTGTACTTTCCATCAGCACGGCCGCACAGGAAACTTAATCTTAATCCAACAACCCATTCGAGACACCCAACTAAAGCAAAGCATCCAACCCTCAGAGAAATATTAGAAGGAGGTCAGTTGAGCTCATTTCAGGTGCTGACTCGGGGGTCGGTCGGTTCTCGGTTCTCAATGTCAGATCAGGATGACAATAACAATATTCTTATGGTTAATTTGATTCCTTGGAAACCCCTTGTGTGGTTGGCTGCGGGCCTGTGCCAGCGCAGAGGGCGATCCCCTTGAGCGTGTCACGCACGTGTTGCACAGTTCCGGCACCACACGTTTGCAGTTTCACCTCCAGCAGGCCCATGACACCGCACAGCGGTTGGGCTGTTCCTCCAACACTACCAGTCCCTATCCTGGAACGAATTAGGAGACAATACGCGGCTGGATTGGGTTCGTTAGGCAGATGGGGGCGCGTAGATGAAAGTATAAAGGGAGGGAGGAAATCATGACACTTTTCACTGGGCCTCAAACTTACTTATTTGCCTCCTTCCTCTGTTCACCTGCAACCGCAATCGATGGGGCTACCCGCAGGGACTCACGACAACAGTATCCGTCACAGTAAATGGTCATTTGGGAAACATCCTGGTCACAAAATAGATTCACCAGCCTATGATGCGTGCGTCTTCTGCAGTTCCCCTTCCTCCATGCCATTCTACTCAACACTCTTCGCTTCAGGTCAGAGGAAGGTAGTGACTCGTTCACCAATGATGACTCTTTGCCTCCCTTCGTCACAACGACATTGTGCCAGAGCGTTGCCCCTCAATATCGTGGTCCGGTTACTCTGACAGCATGTCCTTCCTCTCCTGAATTGCGATCTCCTCTGGATCATACCACAGTCACGGTTGGCCCCGATTGCAAGCCTCTTCCTGTGTGGTCTCATTCTTCTGTGACCACTACCCTCTCTTTACCCGCTCCTGTCATCGGACACCTCCCTGGGGTTGTTACAGTCATCAAACCTCCATCAAGTGCCCCATCCTCTGACTCAGAGATAGAGTCTGCACATGCGGTTGTATATAATGCCAGTGCACACGCTAGAGCCGTCCCTGGACCAGCACCAGCCCATGATGCCACTCCGGCGTTCAATCCAGCCCAGCTCTCGCCAGAAGATATACAAGCCTTTGTGTGCCGTGCAATTAATGGCGAATTAAACTGTCAATACAAGATCAACGAGCCCCCGGTTGGTAGGCCGGTGCGCATTTGCGCAAATGGTATGTATTCTCCTGATCGGGTCTTTCGGGCCGATCTCGCCAACTCACCTTTATATTCAAGGTGTATATGACCTCTTTCACTATGGGTAGGCCTGACGAGCTTCTTCTCTCCAATTGAGGACATATACTCATGAGAACCCCAGCCATTCATTGCACCTTCGCCAAGCTAAGCTGTCGTTCCCGAACGTGTACCTTGTTGTCGGTGTGAACAGCGACGAGCAAGTAAAAGGAAATAAATTCGGGTGCGTTGTGGGACACGCAGAACGCTGCGAGGCGGTCCGCCATTGTCGCTGGGTGGATGAGGTCGTCCCTGATCCTCCTTGGGTTGTCGATGCCGCATATATGGAGAAATACAATATCGACTACGCGGCGCACGACGACGAGCCATACATGAGCGCAGGCCATGAAGACGTGTATGCCTTTCTCAAGTCGATAGGTTTGTCCTGTCTCTGCTTGTACGATTTCGAGGCGCCTCACCTGTATATAGGAAAATTCATACCAACGCGTCGTACGCCGGGTATCTCGTCGAGTTTGATTCTCGAGCGGATGGTCTCAGGCTACCGAGGGCGTGAATTTGACAGGAAGCTTGAGAAAATGGGGCGTGTGGAGCTGATGGCGCAGGGCTCCGACTATGAGGATGGAAGTGATGGCAACAGCCACCACGGGGGAATTTTGTAGCGTATTCAGACCTGCAATAACCATGAGCGAGTTACCGTTTACTAACCAGTGTGGTTCAGACGTCTCTTGCCATGATTATCCGGGTTAGCAAGACGTCTGCATGGCTCTTGGCATCAGGAAAAACTGAAACTGACGTGCATTCTGATGCGACTGGGACTGGTCACCGTAGTGATGCGACGCTAAAAACTGCCAGACACTTGCCAGATATGCCAGGTGCAGCAGTGGTTCATCAGCTCCGAGTCGGCATGGACAAAATAACTGTACGACGGACTGTTGGATCAGCGCAATTGATGGGCATGCGTGCAAGTTATCACCAACCTTTCAAGGTCTATTTGAGACCTCGCCACCACCCCACTGGGCCACGGACAGTACAATGTTTCTCTCATCCCGTATTTCTACGTGGTTCCGTTGTCCTACGTAACGTTGGCACCAGTTACCTCCCAGGCTACACCACATCCGCAGCAACGCAACTATCTAAATATATCAATGTTCTAAATAGCTTCTCGGGTTTGGTACTGAAGACTATGCGCTGGTCGGTATACTTTCGTCAGTCACAGGAGGATCGTCTCCTTCCA
The DNA here is from genome assembly GCA_022496215.1 of Russula brevipes. NCBI lineage: Eukaryota > Fungi > Basidiomycota > Agaricomycetes > Russulales > Russulaceae > Russula > Russula brevipes. Next base: position 114,080 of record WTXF01000015.1, on the reverse strand, counting down.
TCGGCTTTTGTGATTATCCAGATGTTACAGCAGGGTTTTAAGTTGCGTACTGCCCTCACTGTGGACGAATCCATTCGATATTAACACGATGGTAACGTTGTACTTGAGATAGGTCTAGACCCGTCTCTGCGTAGTCTGCATGATTCGGAACGCCCTCTTCTTTGGGACAATGGAAGGTTACCCTTAGCGCTTAGAGCACTACTTAGTCCGTCGGATACTAGTACGTATCCTGGATGCTGTTGTCATGGAAACGCTAAATTGTACCGAACTGAAGCCATTCGCACCGCACGCCCGGGTCCCACGCTAGCCGAGGTCCGAAGATCCGCCTCTTACTCATTCTACGACGACGACGAAAGCTCCCTTTCCCCGCGTGGTGCATGCCTGCACTGGTGGGTTCGCCGGGTCCATTTAGTTGATATGGCTCGCTGCCATCCCACCGTGACGTTGCTGCGCCAAAATTCGTCTGATATACGTAGCGTCATCCGTACCACCGATGTATTAAGGCCTTCAAGCAAGTAACTGAACTTCCCAAACCCACCCACCCGAGACCCCACATCTCGAACGATCGACAGGATGACTAACTTCCGCGACCCTGCTGCAATCGTGCGGGACACCAGTGAGTAGTACGCTTTCTCCGATCTGGTTCTCAGACTTGTCAAACTTTGTAAGGCACGCCTTACTGTACTCACTGGCATGTTTCCGACAGGAACAATGATTAAGTTCTGGCATGCTATAGATGGCCTCTACGTGTAGGTCTGCTCGACACCAGCCGCCCGGGGCCTGCTCTCATTTATGCGTCACGCGACCAAGCTCAAACCGCCTCATTTCCAGTTGGGAATTCTTGACCACTCTTTCCTACGAATGGAGTGTCATCCGGAGGCACCGTCCCTACAGATGGACAATATGGGTTCGTAATGACTGTCCCATGTTCTAAGACCTCCGGACGCGCAACGACTGATTTGCCACCTTCGATAGATCTACTCCCTTACGCGCATGTTCGCCCTTCTGTCTGTAATCGCCGACGTAGTTATCTTGGATATAGCAAGCATCCGAGTCGTCGGTTGTCACGTACGTGTCTTATCATGAACGCGTCTCTCTCCTTCGATCAGTGCTGACTGGCTATGATCTCAAGGCCGCGTTCGTCACTCAATTCGTGAGCTCCGTCTCCAACTCAGAGGAAGACAAGACTAAGCCCCTTCTTGTGGTTTTTAGGTCTTATCGTACTCGTCCCTTGCTGCCGCTTCGCTCTTGATCCAGCTTCGCATGTGGGTCTTACACTCCGATTCGCCGCGATCGCTTCCTCGCATACGGACTCATGGAACCTGCCAGTCTGGCCATTTGGAACAGAAACAAGGTTGTCGTAGCCATCGCAGCCATCATATGGCTTACCAACGGTGCAATCCTCATTCAAGGTAAGTCTCTAAACCCCTGCAGCCAACAGGACCCCACTGAAACGTAGACCGATGGCAGGTACCGTGCAGGTGAACAATCAATTTCAACGCGGGGAATCTGCTCAGCTTATCCATTCGCAGTTCCGCGCTGTATGGGTATCAGATCGAGAAGGCTGCGCGATACTCGACCTCACGGCCTTAAGCATATTGTCGTCGCTGCGTTCGTCACCGACACCGTTTTGCTTCTCATCATGTTCCTCGGCCTGCTGCGCATGGGCCTTTACGCAAGTGATACACTGGCCTAGGACGCCTCATGTGGAAGCAGGTAGGGGTGATGGCGCTTATTGGTTACCATGCTCAGTTCGCTGACGCATTTCTGCTGTCCATAAGGGTCTCCTTTGGGTCTTACTGGCCGTCATCATAGAAGTCCCACCGACGGTAAGTCTAGACTGGTTCTTGCGGCTCTTCTTTTTCTTTTTACTCATCGCCATTTTACGCCCAGGTGTTTGTTTGTTTGAACTTGAATGGTGGCTCTCTTTTCTCTGTTTCAGGAATGAGGGGTCATTAATCGCATTCGGTCGCATTCCAAATATCAGATCCGCTTACCGTCGTAGGTTCTCTATCGCATGGATGAGGCTGTATGGTCTCTTACATACATCCTTCTTCGACGTAGATGTTCCTGAAGCCCTGGCTGATATCGATGTCAATTGCCTCGACACGGATGCATCGCGCTCTGACAAATTTTTGGTCCTCCGATATGTGCGGTTTTCGTCGATTGCTTTTCTTGCTGTGTTGTTCGACGGACGTCAATCGCAGCTCGTACGAAAGTGACCCAAACAGCGGTCCCCGGCATTCAATTCCAAAAGTCAAGGGAACTCCCGTGACACCCCCTCTGCCCCCCCGGTTTGCCGTAGCTGTAAACACGGCTAGCGAGGGATATCTTGTGTCAAAGGTGGACCATCATGGCCCATCCGTGGGCGTGGGCGAGCAGCTGCGGACAAGCCCCACGGCCTAATTCTCGACCGCCGACTCAGGAAATCGGCATTAGAAGAATCAAACCCCGTGGGATGGAAGGGTCGCTCCGCGCCTCACTGGCAGATGCATTTATTCGACGTCCCCATGCAGTGGGAGCAAGGTAGTTTCGGAGAACCATGTCAATGATCCTTGGAGCACTTTGTTGTACACTCGACCGGGGCAGCCCAGATGAGAGTCGTTCGCTACGGGATTTATATGGTATTATAATCGAGTAATATTTGTCTGTGCCATGGGAAAAATACCACGTCAACAAAAGTAGCGCCAAATGACCAGACTACCAGACATTCATGCCTGTTATTCAGAGCACAGCCGTATGATCTTATCAACCCACCTAAAATTACCAAGCAGTTCCAATTGCAGCAAACACACCGCCCGCCAACAATCGGGTCAACAGGACTGCCTTCGAGTCGGATCTCGGACCCCCGGGACAACGGCCTGAGGTTTACTATCCTACCCCACTTAATTCACAGGTTACGCTGCTGAACACTGGATCAAGCATGCACGATTCGAGAATGTGGCGTCACGCATCAAGGATGGGATGAATTGTCTGTTCGACGCAGGCGAGCCACATTTTGCCACTTTGCTCTGGATTTTTAACCATGATCGTACTCGTCCTCAATCGTGGCGTGCGGCCTTCCCAATCCAATGGTGCCCCCCTGTACCAAGCCGCAAGGCTTGGATTCCATGACTTGGTAGAACACCTCCTCGCCAAGAACCCTGAGGACACCGACGCGAAGGGTGGTGAAGAAGTGACACCGTTCACGCAACCGCTGTTGGGGGACATATGACATATCGACGTCGTTTCACTACTAATTGGGCATTTTCCGTATCTAGATATCCGGGGTTCATGGGACCAGATTCCGCTACATCGAGCATCATGCAGGGGCATGTCAAAGTTGTGCAGCTGCTACTCAGCAAGGGTGCCAGTGTGGATGCCCAAGACGACCTCGGATGGACTCCCCTGTACGCGGCAACGATTGAGGGACAAGTTGAGGTTGCTCGAGCGCTACTCCAACACGAGGCCGTGATCAATACACCGGCCAGGAACGGCAAGACCCCACTGCAGAGATTGCCTTCTGCATCGTCAGTAATGTTGAATTCGCAACGTTCCTTGCTCTTTCTCCGTTCTTCGATCGCCTCCAGGTAGCCCTTCAGGAGCGACAGTCCTCGATGCGTTCAAAGCAACAACAAAGGTAGGTCTAACCCAGCACAAGATCGTCAAGTCTTTGGTGTGGTATAGTGGGCCTATCCTGCGCAAGAGACGAACACTGGCACGCCGGGGGTTGGTTTGATTGTTATGAGACAAGATGGGGATTTTGCTATACACGACTTTGTTTGCACCTGCGAATGTCCGTCGGGAACCGAAGAATGATGGTTGGCGGCGTTTCGTGAATTACACACTGGAAGGAGTGAAGGGCCAAGGGAATAAAGGGTCAAAGTTGAGTCAAAGGTCGACGAATGGAAGAGAGAGCACCGCGGTCGAAGAGTTTCCCGAACTTTATGCGGCCAAGTTACGAAGAGATGGCGATGGGGCGCAAGGAGAGCGCATTATTGGAGCTGCGAGTCAGGGCCCGGTGGATATTGAAGACAGCATTTGGGTGCTCCGACGCGTTGCGATCAGAGCCGCTCACTTTAGAACGAGATGGAGCGTACCAAAAGAAAGACCAGATCCACGGCCCAACCTCAATGAATGAACAGCATTTCTGTTGGTCCCTTGCGGGCGGGGCACGCGCGTTCGTTGTGCACGCAGGAACAGGACGACGGGTGACACTCGGATGACCTGACGGTGATGCGCGAGAGTTGATGATGTAATGTTTATCGTGGCGTAGCGTAGTGGCTTCGTGGTTGCCGTCCGTCCAGGCAGGGGCCGCAGGGCAGCACAATTCACCTCGCTGTATGCTGCATGCAGCATCATGCTGAGACATTAAATGTGCAATTCCCCTTTCTCTTCATGCGACATGTGACACAAGGGGGTGGATCCGGTCGGCTCACTCGACTCGACCAAAAAGAACAAATATCAACCCGGGTCATTTATTTCTATCCCGCGCCTCACTTGATGCGGCACATTTCCATGCGGAGACACTACCCTCACTCGTTGATGCATTGATGCCCTCTGCCCTCCTCTCCTGCAACCCTCCTCTCTCACCCTTGCGACGAACTGGTCCTGATCCCTCCTAGTAAAGATGTCCCATTCTGCAACGAAATCTACCTCCCCTCTTTCCACCTTTGATACTATTTTCAATTCTGCTCTTGATGCTTACAAAAGGCGTACCAAGGCAGACCTCACCTCCAATCCACTGCTTCCAAGGCTTCAAGCATGCAATTCTCCCGATGCAGTTCTTACCGTCCTTGCAGAACAATTCTCTGCCTTCACCAAATCTCAGGATGACGATGACAAGATCAAGAAATGGCTCGTCCCGACAGTCAATGTCCTCTATGGATTTTCTGCCGTCATTGGCGAGGGTGTCAGCCTTGTGAGGACAAAACACCTCCCAGCTGTGGGCCTGTAGTCTGATATTTCTTTCACAGGTTTTCTCACCAGCGAGCATAGTATTTGCGGGCATCGGTGTTCTCCTCTCGGTCTGTGTCCTTGAGTGTCGTGTGATGGCGATATAGTAACACGAAAATAAAACAGGCAGCAAAGGATGTCATCGCCAGCCAGGACACCCTCATCGTCCTTTTCAGCAGGATAGAATACTTTTTCCAGCGACTCGAGATATACATGGAGGTGCCACCGACGGCGGCTATGATGGAGATAATCACCAAGATCATGGTCGAGGTGTTATCGATCCTTGGGATCGCAACAAAGGATATGAAACGTGGAAGATTCAGTGGGTCGATCGACGAGATTTGAGTCCTTCGAATTTGTCTAATTTTTATTCAGAAAAATTTCTGAAGAAGTTGATTGGAGGGACAGACATCGAGGATGCGCTTCGAAGCTTGGATAATCTAACACAAGAGGAGTCCCGGATGGCCGCTGCAGAACTTCGGAAGGCGGTGCACGTTGTCGATGGCAGAGTGCTGCGGGTTGACGAGCGCGTACAGGGCGTTCGCAGAGATATGGAAGGCGTTAGCACGAAAGTTCAAGATGTTCAAGATACAGTTCAAGGTGTGGACGTCGGCGTAAGGAGCATCGGTCACAAAGTCGAAGATGTCTCCAGTTCAGTTCAAGGTGTTGATGACAAGGTGGAACAAATCAACCGTTCGTCACCTTCAAAATATTATTTCTCCTGCTTCTCAACCCTCACTCATTCCTTCAGGGAACCAGCTGAAAGATAGTCTTCGAACATGGCTTTCTCCTTCGAATCCATCAACAAATCAGAACGTTGCCCGCGATACGCATCACGAGGGATCAGCTGAATGGTTCTTTCGTGGCAACATTTACAACCAGTGGAAGTCCGCTGACTCTTTCTTATGGATACACGGAAAACGTGCGTTCCTAATCATTTTCAATGCGATAAATTTTGATCATCTCGAATCCCATAGCCGGATCAGGAAAGAGTATACTCTGGTTCGTCCTTCTCCCTAATTTTATGCCTAGTGAGACTTACATTGTATGTAGCTCTGGGATAATCGAAGATATCCAGACTTTGTGTGACTCGGGAAAGGCGTCTATCGGGTTCTTTTATTTCGACTTCCGAGATACCGATAAGCAACGACGCCACAACTTGCTGTCCTCTCTCCTCATCCAGCTTGCTGCTCAGTCTGACCATTGTTACAACATACTCGCCCGCCTTTATTCTAAACACAACGGCGGAGTACATAAACCTGGTGATCGGGCCATGATGGACTGTCTCAAGGAAATGCTCACGGTTTCAGACCAAGGGCCTACTTACATCATTTTGGATGCACTCGATGAGTGTCCTAGAACCTCTGGGATTCCGTCTCCTCGAGAAGAGGTCCTTTTTCTTGTCAAGGAACTTGTTGGTCTTCGTCGGCCGAATCTCCACGTTTGTGTTACAAGCCGCCCAGAGGTCGACATCAAGAGTGTCCTTCAACCCTTATGTTCCCATCCTGTGTCTCTCCATGACGAAACAGGACAAAAGCAAGATATCATCGATTACGTCAGCCATGTCGTTCAGTCAGACGATACGATGTGGAGATGGCGGCAGGAGGATAAGGATCGGGTGATCAAGACATTGTCGGAGAAAGCGGACGGAATGTAAGTAGGTCGTCGAATTGTCATAATGGATTCTTAATCTTATGACATCACACAGGTTTCGATGGGTGTTCTGTCAGCTTGAAATCCTACGGCAGTGCCTCCCACCGAGTGTGCGGCGTATCCTTGAGGAGTTGCCAGAGAGTTTGGATGGACATACGAGCGGGTATTGAAGGAGATCAGAAAGCCAAACCAACTTCACACCCATCGATTGATTCAATGCCTGGTTGTTGCCGCTCGTCCGCTTCGCGTCGAGGAGCTTGCAGAGGTCCTTGCGATCGACTTCGACTCAGAAGTCACCGCGAGGCTCAATCCAGATCTGCGGTGGCCAGATCAAGAAAGGGCTGTGATGTCGGCATGCTCAAGCCTGATCTCCATTGTCAATGACGGTGATTCACGGGTGGTGCAGTTCTCGCACTTCTCTGTGAAAGAGTTCTTGATGTCTCGCCGTCTTGCGGAATCGAGTCAATGTTGATGTTGCGACGTCACACGAGACATGATATCATACGAAACGCACACGTGACACGTAGTTTATATACGATCGCCATTCATCTGTTGAGCCCTCAGTCGTTCTGTCTTATACAGTCACTGAGGGTAAGTACAATACCGCTAGCTACTCGACGACACCTTACTGATACGACCTAGTCCCGCGCTAGGTGAATTAATACAGTCGTTCTGTCTTATACAGTCACTGAGGTCCCGCACTAGGTTTCTACAGGTTATGGGCCCTGCCGCCCAATCGTAAACATTTACGATTGCCCTAGCCTTGACCTTATCCGCTATCCTAATAACATTAAAAGCGACCAATCAATAATCTCTCTGATTAAGCTCTTCCTGCGTTATGGCCGATAATACACCCGCCGCCCCTGTGGCCTCTAATGCCGGCCCCGCGGCACTTAATACCGCAACAACCAACCCGCCCATGGCAGCGGACAGACGGGTGCAATTGGCCCCCATGGAATTCGGATTTCTGAACGAGTATTCTCCGACACCTCATGGCCAACCGATCTCACCCTAGATATCGGGAAATCCAATTGGACCGAATGGAGTCGTCGCGCCAAATTGCGCGCGGCGCGCCTGGGTTTCCACCCCTGGCTCTCTGGAGAACTCACCTGCCCGGATAAAACTACTTATCCTGCTGCCAATTGGATCTGGCAGCAGAATGACCTCTCTATCCGAGCTTCCTTCTTGAACATATTTCTCCTTCAGATTACAATGCCGTCCAACACCTCCCTACGAGTAACGCCACCTTTGAAGCCTTACGAAGCCGCCATGAAAATCTGGGCCCTTATGCCCAAGTACTCTTAATTAAAAAGGCACTCAACGTTCGTTTTGATTACCAAACGCCTCTCCGCAAAACTACGGCGGAACTACGTGAACTCCACCAACGCATAATCAGCATGGGCAAGCTTGACGATGACAAACTGCTCACCGTTTTCCTACTGAATTCACTCGGTGACCAATTTGCCCACCTCCAATCAGCCATCCAGACCATGTCTACCTCGCCTGGCTTCTGTTCCGACTCTGTCTTGAAGCGGTTGGAGGCCGAGGAAGAACTCATTCACCGCCGAAATGAATTGGGCCTCATGCCCTCGGCCGTTAACCCTACCGCTCTTCCCGCGATCACTACTCATCCCGCCAGGCCTCCCTGTGCGAACTGCAAACGGACCAGCCATCCGGCTGACTTCTGCGTCTACCCTGGGGGCCGAATGGCTGGCGCTCCATCGATGACGCTCGCGCAGCCCAGCGTGCTGCATCCCCCCATACAGGACGACAGAGCGCAATCGGACCCCGGCCGTCGCCTCTGCCCATGTCGCTACCCCCTCATTGGCACCTCCCACCATGCCCCCCGTATCGCCTCCCCTTCCATCTCCTGGCATCGTTCTCAATGGCATGGAGTACGTGCCGAAGGCTTCTGGCGTCCCCTTTCCCGATCCCTCGTGGCCAGGCCCTCCAACCACTCTCACAGCGATCACCCCAACCCCCGTTGCCCCATCCATCGATGAGCCAAACTACGAGTACTCCGCCTTCCTTGCCATCCATGACGACTCCCGTGTCTCCCTAGATTGGGCACATTATTCTGCAGCTACGGACATGACTTCCGTCCCTGTCTCTCCCGTCGCCTTCTCCACTTCCCGTTCCCCCGCTGCTCGCACTGACGATCGGCCATTCATCCTTGACAGCGGGGCAACCTGCCATGTCTCCCCTGAGCAGTCTGACTTCAGGACCTTGCGGGCTATTCCACCGCACCCAGTCAAAGGCCTTGGCGGTTCCTCCGTCTTTGCCGTTGGATGCGGTTCTATTGATCTGCATATTGCATCCGGCCATCGCATCAGCCTCGACAACGTGCTGTATATTCCCTCGTCCACTGTGCGACTTCTCTCCATTCTCCGGCTCAATCGGAGTGGGAATCTCGTCAGCCACTTTAACTCTAATTCCTGCTGGATCACCAACAACAGTGGGGCTACCGTTGCTCGCGGCGTCGTCTGCCCTGCTCGCGACTTGTACATCCTCCCCTCTTTCTCTCCCCTTGTTCGCCACACTCCCACATCCTCTGACTCCCCTACCTCTGCCTTTTACGCCTCCCGCACTCCCACTGTCGAAACTTGGCACCGCCGCCTCGGGCACTGCAGCACTCGGGCCATCATCGATATGGCTCACTCCGGCGTCGCTGAAGGTATGCCAGTCGACCTCTCCCTCACCCCTCCAAAATGTGACCATTGTATCCTTGGCAAACAGACTCGCTCGTCTGTGCCTAAGGAGAGGGAGGGAATGCGGGCAACCCGGCCGTTAGAGAGGATATTTGTGGACCTCTGTGGCCCCATGAGTGTTCAGTCACGTTCTGGCCGTCTTTACTCCATGAATGTTATCGATGATTACTCCAGCTATGTATGGAGCCTTCCCCTTAAGTCGAAGGACGAGGCTTGTCCCGTCCTCATTGCTTGGCACAAGGCAGTATCTGCCCGATCCAACACACGACTTTGCACCGTCGTCAGTGACAATGGCGAGCTTGTCTCCCGTTCCTTCACCGCTTACTGCGCCTCTGAGGGAATCACTCACCTTACTACAGCCCCTCACACCTCGGCCCAAAATGGCCGCGCTGAGCGCCTGCACCGGACCCTGCTCGACAAGGCACGCTCCATGCGCCTTTCCTGCAGCGCCCCTCCCTCCCTATGGGACGAATTCTGTGCGACAGCCGCTTATCTCACTAACCTAACGGGCTCTTCGTCGCTACGTGGCAAGACCCCATTCGAACTTTGGTTCGGCCGTACTCCCTCGCTCTCTCACTTGAGGGAGATCGGATGCCGTGCCTTCGCACTCATCCCTGGTCACCACCCGAAGATCCTCGCCCGGTCCATCCCTTGTCGCCTCATCGGCTACGCACCGCACTCAAAGGCTTACCGCTTATGGGATCCTGCGACCATGCGTATTTTCAACTCCTTCCATGTTTCCTTCATCGAACACCTCAATGAATCTCCCACTCCCCTTCTTCCAAATACCATCGCCGGCCGCTCGACGGCCGACGCACCCCCCTCCTGGGACACTCCGTCATCTCCTCTTCTCCGCGTCCCTCCCCCTGTCCCTCTTCCGCCCTCCCATTCTCCGACACTTATCGACCCTCTCACTGTTACCCTACCTACTTCGTTACCTGTTACCCTACCTCATACGTTACCTGTCGCCCCTACTTCTGCTCCTTTACCTGTTACTTTACCTCACGCTCCTGCCACTAGCATCTTACATGTTCCTTTGCCCATCAGGAAAAAAGGTTTGCTATATAGCTGCCTAATAAGGTATAGGAGCTATCATAGCCTATCATAGTCGTGATAGCTCAATACAGATACTATATAGCTCTATCATAGCTCGCATAGCTACACAGATATATATATAGACTATATACTATTCTTGTATACTATATAGACTATAGGGCAAAGCTACATCTATGAGAGCAGCAGGTGGACTCGGCGATCAGCGAGCGGGTGACCCAACCCCGCTGACATCCAGATGGCGTCCTCGCCCTCACCGGCGACGTCACCGCGCTCACGCTCCTCGCGTGGGAGTTCACAGCGGACACCGGTAGTGCACCTTCCACGCGTGGAAGCACGGGACGGACGACGCGCACAGCACTGTCGGCACCCGACCTTTTTCGCCGAGGTCGAGCTGTCTTTCCGGGTGCGCGTTCCTCCTTCCCCCCCCCCCCCCCGGACCTTTATTATTCATGTTGGCTTCGTGCGTGCTGACGGCGAGTCGTACCGACCGGGGGTTTTCAATCTCATCCCTCTTCTGCCCCCATGCCCGACCGCTGTTCCCCCCGCACGAAGCTACGCTCGCCGACGCGCTGAGGACCTTGATGCCGCTCTCGCCCTCGCCTGCGCTTTGCCTGCTTTTCCTCTCCTGGACGCGCTTCACCGAGTCTATTTCGGCGAGTAAGTACCCGCGAGGCTACGCCGTGTACCGTGCACACGTCGCGATGTTCGTGCCAGTCTTGGCGCCCGTGTGGGCACGCAACGTCCTCGCAGTACGTGTTGCGCTCATCGAACTCAAGCGCGTTGCGCGTCTCAGTGCCGTCGCGCACGCTCTTATAGAGTTTCTCCAAGACCGGCCGGTTCGCCGCCTCGAAGATGGGGGGTGGGCATCGGGAGGGGATTCGCGGCCGTGTCCGCATCGGCGTTGGCAGCCTCGTTCTTTGGTGCATGCCGAGCCCCCTCCTCGGTGGGAGAAGGAGGGGGCGATGAGGGAAGAGTGGATATTCGGGGCAAAGCTTTGCGGCGAGCATGGGGTGGTGGGCGTTGGGAGGGGACTCGCGGCTGCGTCTGCGTTCGCGGCCTCCTTTGGTGCGTGCCGAGCCCCCTCCTCCGCGGTGGGAGAAGGCAAAGAAAGGGGCGATGAGGTGGAGGGTCAGGGCGAGGCCGTTGGCCTTGCGGAATTCGTGCGGCGTGATGCGCTCGCCGGATGCTCTTGCAAGCCAAAGACGACGCCCATGGGTCGAGGCCACGTGTGAGGCCGACTGGCCCACACGAAAGAGTTCGACCGAGGCGGAGGAAGCCGCTCTTGGAGCCTCCTTTGGGAGGAAGCCGTCGGGGCGCCAGCATCGCGGACGCAGGCAATGGCGGGTGGTAGGCGGAAGGCGGAGGGCGCCGGATGAGGTTGCGAGTGAGAGCGGCTAAAGTGGCGGGGCATCGCATGGTCGAGGCTACGCGCAAGGCCGACTGGCCTGCACGAAAGCGGTCGACCAAGGCGGAGCACGCCAGGAGAGGGCCGCCATCCAGGACCTTGAGGGGGCCTCCTTTGGGAGGAGGCCGTGGGCCCCAAAGGGGCCTGAGCACCAGAATTGGGATGCGAGTGATGGCGGGTGGTAGGCGGAAGGCGGAGAGCGCCGGACGAGGATGAGAATGAGAGCACACGCGCGGTTGACTTGTGCTCTCTCCTGCGTTTCCCATGCGTTGAAATTCAACAATGTCATGTGACACTGCAGTTGAACAAATTGTGTCGGAGATGCACCGGACTCTGAAACATTTTATATAACCCTGTGCGCTGTTCGTTGTCCACCCGTCTCCATCTTCCCTCCTTCCCTCCTCCTTCTACGCTTCAGTTATAACTTGCTGCGGGGTTTAACTACAGTATCGGTAAGTAACATCTCCTCTGGTGAAGTAAAAGGTTACTCACTTTGCCCTGTCACAGCAGCCTCATGGTAGTGGGCCACTGACACTCATTGTTCTTTTACAGGTTCAATTCTGACACGCGACCACTGGCAGCCTGGCAAGGGCCAGGACGATGAAACCAAGTGGGGGTTCTTGGACAGCTGGGAGGTAGGTGCGGAGTGATTACCATACCTTAGTAAATTTAAAGTAGATTAGCTCTGTACTGCGTCTCGACTGGTGACGCTTTTACTGTAATCATGATGAATAAATATATGTTTTTCATTTTCAGTTTTGTGTGATGGTTTTGTGTGCGCGAAAAAAGGTTTCGTGCACTGATATGCATGCTCTCGTAGACAATTGAGGCTATGGGAACTATGGACACTATATAGTCTATATAGCCATGGTAGCAGAGTCTGCTACCATAGCTATATAGTCTATATAGCACGCATAGACACAAGCTATATAGCCTACCATAGAACAGTCATGTCTATATAGCCTATATATCCGGAGGCAGTCTATGCGGCTATGCGAGCTATATAGCCTATATAGCACGTGATAGACTTGTCCACTTTTGCTGATGCCTGTCGCTCCTACCGTACCACTACCTACTTCCTCCCTCCCTCTCCCTGTCCCGGTTCCCATTCATAACCTTCCCATCCACGCACCCCCCCCTACTGTTCCCACCGCACCTCCCGCTCTTCGCCGCTCAACTCGAATCCCTATCCCCGCCCCTCGTGGGGTCGCACCTTCGAGCCGCCTCGCGAGCATACGGGATGAGCTGGCCGTTGCCGCTGGCCACCGCACCGCTGGCGCATCCGGAATGGCTCCCGTACAGGAGGCTGCAGCTTCTTTTCTCTGTCATTTCCAACCACTTTGGGACACTCACGATTTACTCCCCGTGCCGCTCTCTCTAGGGGTGTGCTTGGCCCGGCCTCAGGCCGTGAGCCGAGCCAAGCCGGGCCCAAATAGGCCGGGCCAAGCCGAGCCAAAGTGCCGGCCTCATGGAGGCTTTGGCTCGGCTCGGGTGTCTGAAAAGCCCGAGCCGAGCCGTCAGGCCGCGGCTTTCGTGTTCATATTTTATCAAAGTTCAAACCTTAAAATTTGAACTGTACAGTAGCGATTAGTGTTTCCGGGTACTGTACAGATGGGTGTTGGAATCTGCCACCCCGCCGTTTGCGGGTATTCCATGGGTTCATTGTAGTACAACGCCCCACCGGATCCCCTCGCACACAAACGCGGGGGGTGCATACAGCAACGCCCAACGCGCACCCGTGGTCCCCCACTCCCGGCGCCCCCTCGCACACAAACGCGGGGGGTGCGTGCAACAACGCCCCCATCCGACGCTTGCTTGGCGTCACTCCTCTCGTTGACGGGCCTCCTGCCAGACGGCCCCCCTACCACGACGGCCCCTTCCAGATGACGCTGCCATGACCACCACCCCTGCGACGATGACGTGGCCTGGATGGTGATGACTGAGGTGAGTGGGCATGTTGTTGGTGCCCTGGAACTGAAAGGTTTTTTTTTGTGGGCAGGTTGCCTTCGCAGCGCCCGGCGACGTCGCCCACGCCCTCGACTCAGGCCACAGGCGCCCCCCAGAGCGGCCGGGTCCGCTTCGGTTCGCCGCCTTGTACGTCGCCTCGACCGTGCGCGGTTGCGGCGGCGCAGTCGCCCTCGACTCTGGCCCGGGCCATCTCGACGACATGAGGTCCGCCTTCTATGGAGGCTCCTCTTCTGTCAAGGGTGACTCGCTGCGACGACCGCCCTCCCACGACGACGTAGCCTGGGACGGTGATGATTAATGTGAGTGGGCACCCATTCTTTTGGTGCCCCGGAACTGACAGGATTTTTTTTTGTGGGCAGGTTGTCTTCTCAGAGCCTGGCGACATCGCCCGCATCCTTGCCTCAGGCCCCGGGCATGCCTGGCGACGCGACGGCCTCCTCCCAAGGAGGTCTCCCCTCAAGACTGGTGTTGGCCCCCAGAGTGGGGCCCCTCATCAAGACTTCGGGCTTCGGGGCTCGCGCCCGCTCGGTCGGTCGCTTTTGTGCAGGCCAGTTGGCCTTGCACATGGTCCCGACCATGCGTGGCTGCAGTGCCTCGACCGCCTCGCCCTCGGACTCGAAATCGCGCCCCAAACCGCCGGGGCTCTAAAGACGGGAGGGGTCGCGAGCACGGTAAGGTGCTCGACTCCGGATTCCGCACCCCGGCGCCCCTCTCGCTCGCAAACGCGTGGGGGGTGCATGCGACAACCTGGCCGCGACCCCCGCCCCAATACCCCCTTGCACGCAAACGCGAGGGGGCGGGTGCAATAGCGCCCGCCCGCGACCACCCACGCCCCTCGCTCGCAAACGCGGGGTGGGTGCAACACCGCCCGCCGCGGCCCCCAGCCCCCTCGCACGCAAACGCGGGAAGTGCGTGCAACAGCGCCCGCCCGCGACCACCCACGCCTCGCACGTAAATGTGGGGGTGGGTGCAACAGTGCCCGCCGCGGCCCCCCGCCCCCTCGCATAAAAACGCGGGGGGCGTGTGCGACAACGCTCCCCCCTCACCCCCGGCGCCCCCTCGCACACAAACGCGGGGGGCGTTTGCGACAACACCCCCCTTCACCCCCGGCACCCCCTCGCACACAAACGCGGGGGGTGCGTACAGCGATGCCCACCCGTGGGCCCCCACTCCCGGCGCCCCCTCGCACGTAAACGCGGGGGTCGTGTGCAACAAAATAGACAAAACAATGTTTGATTGTAGTTTACCATCTGTAATAAATTTTCTTCTGTTATCCATGTTGTGCTTTGCACAGTTCCCCCTACAACAGATGAAAGCCGCGGCCCAGGCCGGGCCAGGCCAGGGCCGAGCCGTTACTGTGGGCTTTGGCTCGGCCTGTGAATTGAGCAAGCCCGAGCCGCCTCAGGCCGGGCCAAAGCCGGGGCTTTCAGGCCGAGCCGGGCCGGAACACCCCTAGCTCTCTCCCTCCCTCGATGGCCTGTCTGTGGACTATGTCCTGTCGGCTCTGTCGGAGGGCTCTATCTCTGTGGCACTCGATGCGGATGATGACCCCTCCTGGGAAAAAGCTCTCGCTTCACCTGAACGGGAGTATTGGATCGTGGGTGCCCGGGATGAAATTCGCAGCCTCCATGACCTAAACGTCTTCACCCTGGTCCCTCGATCAGCGGTCCCGCGCGGGCAACGCCCTCTTAAAGGCAAGTTGGTCTGCAAAAGAAAGCGGGATGATGCGGGCAACATTGTCCGTTACAAGGTGCGCTACGTCGCTAAGGGTTACGCACAGCAGCACGGCGTCGACTACGATAAAACTACTGCCCCGACATCCCGCCTCGAATCCTTCAGCGCGATCCTCCATATCGCTGCAGCCTTAGACTGGGACATTCAACAATTTGATATCAAGACAGCTTTTCTCAACGGCATTCTGCCGGACTCCGAAACAATGCACATGGCCCAACCGCCTGGCTTCGAGGAACCTGGCAAGGAGGACTGGGTCTGGCAACTTTTAAAAAGCATCTACGGCATGAAACAGGCCAGTCGTATTTGGAACCAAACATTCAACAAAACCATCACCAACATGGGGTTCACGCGCCTCCCCTGTGAATGGTGCGTCTATCGTCGCACGACCTCCATGGGCACTGTTATCTTTGCCGTGCACGTCGACGACATTATCTCGGCGGCCTCTTCCGTCGAGGAACACGCTCGCTTCAAGGCTGAGCTCCGCTCCCATTGGGAGATCTCCGACCTTGGGGCTGCGAAGTTCGCGCTTGGCATCGCCATCACGCGTGACCGCCAAACCCGTTCCTTATCCCTCTCTCAAACTGCCCTCATTGACCGCATCATCTCCGATTTCGGTCAAATGGATGCTCACCCTGTGGATACACCCATGGTCCCCGGTGTCCGCTTGCAGCGCCCCGACAAGAGCGAAACGATCCCTCCATCATTAGCCACATGGATCGAGAAAACTCCTTATCGTTCCCTCATCGGCAGTCTCAACTACGTCGCCATCGGCTCCCGCCCTGACATCGCCTACGCTGTCGGCCGCCTGGCTTCATTCTTGGACTGCTACCGCCACGAACACTGGGACGCTGCTGTCCGCGTTGTGCGATATCTCAAGGGCACTCGCGAACACGCCCTGCACCTCGGCGGCACCAATGTGCTGGCCCTTTTCGGATATTCCGACTCGGACTACGCCAACTGTGTCGAGACTAGCCGCTCCATCAGTGGCTACTGCTTCTCCCTTGGGTCCGGCATGATCTCATGGAGCTCCCGAAAACAGAAAACCGTGTCTAACTCCTCATGCTATGCAGAATATGTCGCACTAGATGAGGCCGCACGGGAAACCGTCTTCCTCTGCCAGCTCCTGGAAGGCCTTGACCTTCCGCCGAAGACACCCACCCCCCTCCTATGTGACAACGATGCCGCGACGTTGCTCTCTGAAGACCATGTCTGGCACTCTCGTGTCAAGCATATCCGCGTCCGATATCACTTCATTCGTGAACTCGTCGCCGACGGTGAACTGCGTGTGCAGCGTGTCCGCTCCCAGGACAACACCTCTGACATCCTCACGAAGGTGCTCGGTCGAACAGACTTCCTCCGGCTGCGACACTACCTCGGTGTCCGCCCTGTGCAAGCGCACGGGTGAGGAGGAGTGCTGGTTGAGAAGGAGAATGCGTGCTACGTCGAGGAGGAGTACACGCCCTACATTGAGGAGGAGTACACGGTCATCAACCACCCGTGCGTTTGCACCCTACATCACTTTCAGTTTCACTATAAGTTACCACTATTTCACTATACCACTTACAGTTTACCTCACTATACCAATCACACTACTATACCATATCGCTTCATTCGTGCACCGTCGAGGAGGAGTGTTGATGTTGCGACGTCACACGAGACATGATATCATACGAAACTTGAGCTAGTGGGCCACTACTCTGTATGGCATATCCGAGTTCTTATGGTAAGGCCTGGTGCATACTAGTATGGCCCATGTTTTGAAGGTTGTGCTGATATTCTGATAGTGGCCATGCAGACAGTAAATTTAGGGCTGTGCACCGTACCGTATCGGTTTACGGCCATATAATTACGGCTAAGTACCAATGCTAAGTACAGTACTAGTACACAATTGACCATTACCCGTACCGTAATCATAAATATAAATATTTTACGGTACGGTACGGGGGGTTATATGGCCGAAAACCGTAGTACAGGGTCTAACTTACTTCTGGCTTTTTTTATAACCCGCAGTTTTAAAACTTAACTGCGGGTTTCACTCCTCAGTATCTATAGTAGGTAAACTACTACATAAAAGTGATATGATATTAACAGAGCTCTGTTCACGCGGTCGTGCTCGCTGTGCGCGATGCTCGTGTTTGTTCGCTTGGCGCGGGTGACACGGCGCGCAGGTCGCCGCAATGTTGTCGTGGCGGCTGCTCCCTAGGAGCTCCGCGCGTTCTTCGTGCCCGCCGCAATATGCTCGCGTTCGGTCGCTCAGTGGGGGTGACACACGTCGCGCAGGTCGCCATGATGTTGTTGTGGTGGCTGCTCCCTGGGAGCTCCGCGTGTTGTTCGCGCCCGCTGTGATGTGCTCGAGTTTGGTTGCTTGGCGCGGGTGACGCACGATGCAAGGTCACGCAGGTCGCCGCGATGTCGTTGTGGCGGCTGCCCCCTGGGAGCTCCACGTGTTGTTCATGCCCGCCGCGATGTGCTCGCGTTTAGTCGCTCGACACGGGTGACGCACGACACGCAGGTCGCACAGCGCGGCTGCTCCCTGGGAGCTCCGCGCGTTCTTCGTGCCCGCCGTGATGTGCCCCCGTTTGGTCGCTCGGCGCGGCAACGCACACGCAGATCGCGCAGGTCGCCACGATGTCGTCGTGCTCCTGGGAGTTCTGCTATTCATGCCGGGATCAAAAATTAAACCAGGCCGAAACAAAATTTGATGGGAGCGGGTGATTCAAAGCATAAGCATTGCGTTGTATATTCGGAACCTGCTGAAATCTGAAATATGTGAGTTGATAGCCACTTAGCTTTCTAGGGGCTAGGGGACATCCTACCTATAACATGCCAGACCACGCAGTCCCCGCCGCGACGTGCTCACATTTGGTCACTTGGCGTGGGCGACGTACTCCGCCGAGATCACGCAGGTCGTCGGCGAGGTCGTCGTGGCTCCTCCCTGGGAGCTCCACGCGTTCGTCGCGCCTGCCGCAATGTGCTCGCATTTTGGTCGCTCGGCGCAGGCGACGCGCTCTCCGCATAGGTCGTCGGCGGGGTCTTGCTGTGGCTGCTCCACGACTGTGAGAGGGACCGAATGGGATTTGTAGGGTTGTTCGCTTACTCTGAATCTGGGGATGAGTGGTGGTCGAAATTTAAAAAAGGATGAGGACTTACAATATTGGGGGGATACTGGGTTGCTCCTGGGACCGAAGTTCGGCTGCGAGTTGAAGGAGCTCCTATTCTGCGTCCTGCGTGCCATTGCGTTGCTCATGGTGGGTTTGGAGTTTGGGGAAGCCTTCCGAGCGGGGCATCGAAGTGGGGTCGCGGCCAGGTTATCGCATGGACCCCCCACGCGTTTGCGAGCAAGAGTGGCGCCGGGGTGGGGAATCCGGAGTCGAGCACCTTGCCGTGCTCACAACCCCTCCCGTCTTTAGAGCCCCGGCGGTTTGGGGCGCGATTTCGAGGACAGGAGCAAGGCGGTCGTGGCACCGCAGCCGCGCATGGTCAGGACCATGTGCAAGGCCAACTGGCCTGCACACAAGCGTCTGACAAAGCCGCAGCGAGTAACCCTGGAGAGGGAGGGTCGCCACCCGAAGTCTCGACAGAAGACGAGCCTCCTTGGAAGGAGGCGGCCCTCACATCGCCGAGAGCGCCCGGGTCAGGGTCGAGGGCGGCTGAGGCGCAGCAACCGCGCACAGTCGAGGCGATAGGCAAGGCGGCGAACCGAGGCGGACTCGGCCGCTCTGGTGGCTCCCCTGTGAACCTCAGTCGAGGGCGCGGGCGACGTCGCCAGGCGCTGCGAAGAGAACCTGCCCACAAAAAAAACTCTGTCAGTTCCAGGGCACCAAAAACATGCCCACTCACCCTAGTCATCACCGTGGCCACGTCGTCGTAGCAGGTGGGTCGTCGTGGCAGCCGTCGTGGCAGCGTCGTCTGGCAGGGGACCGTTCCCGAGTCGTGGTAGGGGGGCTGCCGTCGGAAGGCCGTCGGGCAGGCGTCGTCGTCGTCGAGGTCGGGCGGCGGGGAGCTGTTGCACACCCCGCGCATCTGCGAGCGAGGGGGGCGTTGGAGGTGGCGTGGCGGCAGCGCCGTCGTTGCAGGGCTCGTCATGGCAGCGTCGTCGTGGCAGCGTCGTCGTGACAGGACCGTCGTTGCAGGGGGGACCGCCTGCCATGGGGCCCGTCGTTGCAGGGGGACCGCCGTTGGAAGGGGGCCGTCGTCGGAGGGTATACATATGACGACTCACCAAAGCATACCCTTAATCCTTATGCTCCAGTCAGAGTGTGCACCATCCATGCCGAAATCGAGAGCCAAGAAAATGGGCACAGGGAGCGAGCGTCTTAAATATAATACTGGTCAACATATCAGTCAGCGTTCTCAACTTAATCCAAGCCGGAGTAAAAGGAAACATTCATACCGATTTATATCCTGGTGCGCCACTGGACTCGGACCCTGCAAGCTCCCTGCACTCGCGGCGGCCGAAGAACGCACGCCCTGAGCCCGCACCGCCGCGGTGGCAACGCCGCAGTACGCGCGCCGAAGTTGAAAACACGAGCAGCGTCGCCGGCAGGCCAACTGCGTTGCCGTTGCATCCGCGCGCTGGCGTCAGCGTCGAGGCGGGCGAGTGCGTGCCCCTCAGCGCTGCGTTGGTCTGCGCGCGGTGGCAGCGTCTGCGAGCGCGCTGGCGATACCGGGGTACGACGTTGTTGCTTGCATCCCGGGATGCTCTTCTGTGGGCAAGGGAGCCGGGGTCGTGCTGCGCTGACACAGGGGAAGATGGACTGGTAACTTGAGGGAGGCCGCAGGGATACTAGTGTTCCCGTCGCAAAGTCTGTCACTCTGTCACATGGGTAGCTTTTCGGTAAAATTAGCTATTACAGCTATCTGGTGCTGAAGGCGGAGTCGGGTGCGGCGGCGGCCTTGTTTTTAAGGGTGTCGAGGGCGTTAGCCTTGCGGGCTTGCGGATAACTTTGTTTTTTCAAGTGCTGTAGGCAGAGTCTTGAGAGGTGTCGGAGAGGGTCGGAAATGTTTGAAGGTTGCAGGTGGAGGGTGCTGCTGGCGTCGGGCTCGCGGGCAGCAGCACTGCGTGCGTGGCGTCGGCAGAACCTGTGGCGTCGGTGCTCGTGGCAGTGCGATCACTGGGGGCCTTGAGGTTTGGGCTACTTTGGTCGCGGGGGCGGGGGTTCGGGTGGAACGTCAAGCCGATAAGATTGGACAGGCGGCGGTGGTGGTGGCGGCGGTTTAAGGGACGAGGGCGGCGGCAGCGGTGGTGGTGGTGGTGTGGGTGCGGACTTGGCAGACGGCGGCGGTTCGAGGAGCGGCGGTGGCGTGGACGGTGCAGCTGGAGGCAGAGATGGGGGATACGACAAAAAAGGATAAACAAGTCATAATGACAGAGGGTTCGTCGTTGTCCGACGAGGACCAACGCCGACTGACTTGAAACACGCGGCGACAGCGCAGGTGGCGTTGCGGCGACTACAAACATGAAAGATTCAGATTCGCACAAAGGAAAAATGCATGGGGAAAACAGGGCACACCTAAAGTCACTGTGGAGGCGCGAGGCCACCTGGGCGGTGTGCGTCGGCCGATGCGAGGCCCTGGCGGCGGCGAGGTGTTGGCGAGACCGGCGACGAGGTTGATGGGTGGTGATGGTGATCTTGCGACGGCATGGAACAGAGCCAGAAGGGTAAAAGCAAAGGTCGAAGTAGAGAGGACGCGAGGGTGGGTTTGGGCAAGCTTGGGGTTCGAGTTGGCGGGCCCCAAACGCGTGATCCACCATAGCTAAGCTCACAGCACGGCGCGCATTCCTAAAGTGAGATACAACAGGAAGAGGAGAGGGAGAGAGGCAGGCAACACCGCGGTAAAACCCGTACCCGTTTACTGTACACCTGGAGCGTGAATATGGTGAATCGGCAATGACCGCAACGATAGCGCGTACAATTCCCACGGGGAGGAGCGCGTACAAGACACTAAGGTAGATCGGCAATGGCCGCAATGATAGCGCGTACAATTCGACCCATGGAGGGTGAAAACGGCATTGGCCGCAACGATAGCGCGTACAATTCCCACGGGAATCCATACAGCTCACCGGGATCGGACGCAAAACATAACCGGTAAGCCGGCAAGCGGATCGGCAACGGCCGCAACAATAGCGCGTACAATTCCCACGGGGGTGGCACAAATTTCCCCACCCAGAAAATCGGCATTAAAACCTCATTCTCTAAAGAGAACTCGGAACGCACACGTGACACGTAGTTTATATACGATCGCCATTCATCTGTTGAGCCCTCAGTCGTTCTGTCTTATACAGTCACTGAGGGTAAGTACAATACCGCTAGCTACTCGACGACACCTTACTGATACGACCTAGTCCCGCGCTAGGTGAATTAATACAGTCGTTCTGTCTTATACAGTCACTGAGGTCCCGGCGCACTAGGTTTCTACAGTCAAGACATCTCGCGATATCATATCGAACTCGAGCCTGCGCATACAATCCTTGCACGAGCTTGCCTTGGTGTCCTCCTCCGATTGGACGACTACATTGATCATGACAGCCTCGAGAACTACCCGCTGGCTCGATACGCTGCTCAATATTGGCGCAAGCACGCACAATTTGAGAATGTGTCGTCACATGTCAAGGACGGCATGGATTGTCTGTTCGATGCAGACAGACCATACTTTGGCATTTGGCTCTCGATTCACAACTGTGATAGTCCCCGTCGCAGTCGCAGGATGCAGCCCTCAAAACCCGATGGGGTCCCTCTGTACTATGCCGCGCGACTTGGATTCCGTGACTTGGTAGAACGGCTACTTGCGAAGCGTCCTGAGGATATCAAGGCCAGGTGTGGTTCGTGTGTGACTCCGTTACACGCGGCAGTTGTAGGAGGGCACATCGACGCCGTTTCTCTACTAATTGAATATTTTCCTGATCTGGAGATCCGGGGTAGGTGGGACCAGACGCCACTGCATCAAGCGTCGTGGCATGGACACTTGGAAGTTGCACAACTGCTGCTCAGTCGGGGTGCCGACGTGAATGCCCGCGACCACACTGGAAGGACTCCCTTTTTTGCAGCCATGGTGGATGGACACCTTGACGTCGCCCGCATGCTACTCGAACACAAGGCCGAGATCAGCATCCGAAAGAACAACGGCGAAACCCCACTGCACGCGGCATCACAATTTGGACACGTCGAACTCGCACGATTCCTACTGGAGCACGGCGCAGACCCAAATGCGCGCGACGAGGAAGACAGGTCCGCATCTGACATCGCAACACTGTATGATCAGGAGGAGATCGTACAATTACTTTCCAAGTACGGTGCCAAGGGAACGTTGACGTAGTTCCCTGTTATCGACTTTGCTATGCAGTTTCAGGTGGACATCGCGTTCGTGGTATTTGGTTCGATAGAATAGAAATACGCTACCGTCGCTAGGTCCAAGATGATTTTTCGTAAAAAAAAAACCCCTTGATTGTGTGTTGTTACTATCACATGTGG
This sequence comes from Russula brevipes, assembly GCA_022496215.1. NCBI lineage: Eukaryota > Fungi > Basidiomycota > Agaricomycetes > Russulales > Russulaceae > Russula > Russula brevipes. The sequence continues at coordinate 91,149 of WTXF01000015.1, read as the reverse complement.
CATGTGTTCCCCAAGGCGTTCCCGCGGGCAACGGGGATCGAGACGCAAACTGCCCTGGGTTGCTGATACACGGGCGGGTGTTATTTTCTTCAGCCTCCATGTCCCAGTTCGAGGACGAACTACGGTGTTCACCCATCGTCATTATTGTTCACGCGTTCACGTTTAAAAGGACTCTTCGGGCGCAGGCGCGGACACAACCCCGGGCCCGGCCCGGCCGCCGCCGCCGCCGGTAGTGCTGCCACGGCTCGGCTTTGCTCGGCTCAGCACCAGCTCGTCCAAAATAGGACGAGCCGAGCCGAGCCAAATGTGGCTCTTGGTCCATCGTTCACGACGTTCATCGTTCATACGCTCACCCCTCCATGGCCACTGTGTCGTGCTTGTTACTATCGGGGCTCTACCTCGTGGCCTTCGCGCCCTCAGGCTCGCCCTCGCCTTCACGCCGTCCGAGCCGTATCCCTAGGCATTGACGTTCGCCACTATCCTCGCGCTTTTGTTCTCAAGCTGGCGTTTCTCGTCTCCTTCTCCGTCTCGGGCTCGGCTCTCATTTCCTTCACATGACGCCCTGGCCTTCACGCTCTCGTCATCGCACTCACGCTGAGTCAAAGGTCAACGAATAGAAGAGAGAACACCGCGGTCGAAGAATTTCCTATATGGGGCCAAGTTACGAAGAGATGGCGATGGGGCGCGAGGAGAGCGCGCAATGGTGCTCAGGTGGATATCGAAAGACGTCATTTGGGTGCTCCGACGCGTTGAATCGCGATCGCTCACACTTATAACGAGATGGTGCGTACCAAAAACAAGACCAGAGCCACGGCCCAACCATCAACAAATGAACAGTAAGGACATTTCCTCATGAATTTTCGAGTGGGCCTCAACGTCATCGGCCCTCCTGCGATCGGCAAGAGAATAGAGCAGAAGCACTCAGCTGGCAAGGCGAAAGCACGGCGGCGGCGCGCGATGACCAGCAGAATCCGAGTCTGGAGAACTTCAAAAAAAGGCAAGATGAAGCTCCAGGGCTTGAGATGAGGTCATTCAACGGTAGACTAAGCTCGCGCAACCAGGACGCACATAACGCACACGCGCACGGGATCATTATGAGATGTGATCTCCCTCCGGTTCGCGGGGGGCTCCTTGAACCGCTAAGTTACCACGAGCAGGTGCGGATTTCCCACGATATGTGGGCAAGGAAAATAAACGACACACCATCACCCCCCGGCAACTGTAAACCTGCCCCAACCCCCCAAGCTATAAAAAGAATATCGGGAGAGCCCCATTGACACACAGAAAGATACATGATGTAGGATGTGATGACGATGACGAGCACAGGGGGAACTTCAATGACCAATTCCCTCAACCATGCAGCCTCGCCCCAAAGAAGACAATGTCGGCCACAAACGCGCGACACGAGGAGAGTCCTCAAACTAGCCACCCCCCAACCCACCGAAGAGAGTGACAATCCACGGGGTTTGACGCTATCGAGGGCCCCCGCACACGACATACAACCGACCGCGGCACTAGAAGGCACAGAACGAGGGCACCCCCCACAGGAACCACCCCCAAGAAATTGTCAATGCGACTCAGGAAGAAGAAAGACCCAAATGGGCCAAGCTATCCCCGACCCAACCGAACACATGAAAAACCAAACACCCGTACACCAAAGGACGCCGGGGACCCCTCACGGAGATACAGTGCTCCCATAGATGGCAACATCACCACCAACGACGACCTCTGGACCGCGCTAAAGACACACGCCACGCCCCTATCAAGCCACGTACACCCAGGTCACCACTAACCACTGGTGCACTGCAGACTGGGCCACAACGTTGACAACCCGCGGGGCCCTCGCCCGCCCCCCAGAAAGCAAAAGACTTACAGCCACTGGCAACGAGATCACCAAGACAAAATCAAACGAAACAAAAAGTACGCAAAGCTCGTCAAATTACATCGGAACAACTCCTGCAATCTGAAGTAACCTGCCACACACTCGTTACTTTAACGGTGAGGTTTTAGTGGGTAGTGGTCCGTCTCTGACGTGCTGAGCCCCACATCGCCCCCATCAGGGCACGCGTAAACGCCTTTTTCCCTCACCCCCGGTCCCCTCGCGGTCTGGCTTTAACGCGCCGAGTACAGCTGATTTCATCACCTGGTACGGGCACTTTATTCCCTTGGTAACTACTTATTAGTTTAGGTTAGTTACTGTCGGAATAAAACGTTTTTCAAAAACAAAAAAAATCTCCCTCCGGTTCGCGCTATGAATGCCGGTGTAGCTACACATACTGTATAGTTGCCGGAGCACTTCATCAGAGAAATATTTTGTGTTCCATTCGTATTTTCTGTTGGTCCCTTGCGGGCGGGGCACGCCGCACGCGCGTTCGTTCGTTCGTGTGCAATCAGAAAGGACGACGCGAGAGTTGATGAAGTAATCTTCATTGATGCCGTGTCACTACAGTACCCTGTTCTGTACTCTACTGGGACATCACATGTGTAATTCCTCTTTCTCTCCATGTGACATGCGACACAAGGGGATAGTGGATCCGGTGACTCGACCAAAAAGAAAAAGATCAAACCCCCGGTCATTTATCTCTATCCCGCGCCTCAATTAATACGAGATTTCTATGGCGGAGACTGCCCCCACTCGTTGATGCCCTCTGCCCTCCTCTCCTGCAACCCTCCTCTCTCACCCTTACGACAAACTGGTCCTAATCCCTTCCTCCTAGTAAAGATGTCCCATAATCCTACCTCCCCTCTTTCCACCTTTGATACCATTTTCAATTCTGCTCTTGATGCTTACAAAAGGCGTACCAAGGCAGACCTCACCTCCGATCCACTGCTTCCAAGGCTCCAAGCGTGCGATTCCCCAGATGCAGTTCTTACTGTCCTTGCAGAACAATTCTCTGCCTTCACCAAATCTCAGGGTGACGATGACAAGATCAAAAAATGGCTCGCCCCGACAGTCAATGTTCTCCTTGGATTTTCTGCCGTCATTGGCAGGGGTGTCAGCCTTGTGAGAACCAAAACACCTCCCAGCTGTGAACCTATAGTCTGATATATCTTTCACAGGTTTTCTCACCAGCGAGCGTCATATTTGCGGGCATCGGTGTTCTCCTCTTGGTCGGTGTCCTTGACCGTCGTGTGATGGCAATTTTGTAACACGAAAATAAAACAGGCAGCAAAGGATGTCATCGCCAGACAGGAAACCCTCATCGCCCTTTTCAGCAGGATAGAATACTTTTTCCAGCGACTCGAGATACACATGGAGGTGCAACCGACGGCTGCTATGATGGAGATAATCACCAAGATCATGGTCGAGGTGTTATCGATCCTTGGGATCGCGACGAAGGATATGAAACGTGGAAGATTCAGTGGGTCGATCGACGAGATTTGAGTCCTTCGAATTTGTCTAATTTTTATTCAGAAAAATTTCTGAAGAAGTTGTTTGGAGGGACAGACGTCGAGGATGCACTTCGAAGCTTGGATAATCTAACTCAAGAGGAGTCCCGGATGGCCGCTGCCGAACTTCGGAAGGCGGTGCACGTTGTCGATGGCAGAGTGCTGCAGGTTGACGAGCACGTACAGGGTGTTCGCAGAGATATGGAAGGCGTTAGCACGAAAGTTCAAGATGTTCAAGATACAGTTCAAGGTGTGGGCGTCGGCGTAACAAGCATCGGTCACAAAGTCGAAGATGTCTCTTGTTCAGTTCAAGGTGTTGATGACAAGGTGGAACAAATCAACCGTTCGTCACCTTCAAAATATTATTTCTCCTGCTTCTCAACCCTCGCGCATTCCTTCAGGGAACCAGCTGAAAAATAGCCTTCAAAAATGGCTTTCTCCTTCGTATCCTTATTCGTATCCATCAACAAACCAGAACGAAGCCCGCAATAAACATCACGAGGGATCAGCTGAATGGTTCTTTCGTGGCAGCATTTACAACCAATGGAAGTCCGCTGACTCTTTCTTATGGATACACGGAAAACGTGCGTTCCTAATCATTATCATTTTCAATGCGATAAATTTTGATCATCTTAAATCCCATAGCCGGATCAGGAAAAAGTATACTCTGGTTCGTCCTTCTCCCTAATTTTATGCTTAGTGGGACTTACATCGTATGTAGCTCTGGGATAATCGAAGATATCCAGACTTTGTGCGATTCGGGAAAGGCGTTTATCGGGTATTTTTATTTCGACTTCCGAGATACCGATAAGCAACGACGCCACAACTTGCTGTCGTCCCTCCTCATCCAGCTTTCTGCTCAGTCTGACCATTGTTACAACATACTCGCCCGCCTTCATTCTAAACACAACGGCGGAGTACATAAACCTAGCGATCGGGCCATGATGGACTGTCTCAAGGAAATGCTCATCGTTTCAGACCAAGGGCCTACTTACATCATTATGGATGCACTCGATGAGTGTCCTAGAACCTCTGGGATTCCGTCTCCTCGAGAAGAGGTCCTTTTTCTTGTCAAGGAACTTGTTGGTCTTCGTCGGCCGAATCTCCACGTTTGTGTTACAAGCCGCCCAGAGGTCGACATCAAGGGTGTCCTTCAACCCTTATGTTCCCACCCTGTGTCTCTCCATGACGAAACAGGACAAAAGCAAGATATCATCAATTACGTCAGCCATGTCGTTCGGTCGGACGATTTGAGGAAGAAATGGCGGCCAGGCGATGCGAATCTGGTAATCAAGACATTGTCGGAGAAAGCGGACGGAATGTAAGTGGGTCGTCGAACTGTCATGATATATTCTTATGACATCACATAGGTTTCGATGGGTGTTCTTGCAGCTTGAAATCCTACGACAGTGCTTTCCATCGAGTGTGCGGGATGGCCTTCAGGAGTTGCCAGAGGATTTAGATGAGACATACGAGCGGGTATTGAAGGAGATCAGAAAGCCAAACCAACTTCACACCCTTCGACTGATTCAATGCCTGGTTGTTGCCGCTCGTCCGCTTCGCATCGAGGAACTTGCAGAGGTCCTTGCGATCGATTTCGACTCAGAGGTCACCGCAAGGCTAAATCCAGATTGGCGGTGGCCAGATCAAGAAAGTGCTGTGATGTCGGCATGCTCAAGCTTGATCTCCATTGTCAATGACGGTGATTCACGGGTGGTGCAGTTCTCGCACTTCTCTGTGAAAGAGTTCTTGATATCTCAGCGCCTTGCGAAATCAAGTCAAGGCATCTCGCGATTTCATATCGAACTCGGGCCTGCACATACGATCCTTGCGCAAGCTTGCCTTTGTGTCCTCCTCCGATTGGACGACTACGTTGATCATGACAGCCTCGAGAACTACCCGCTGGCTCGATACGCTGCTCAATATTGGTTCAAGCACGCACGATTTGAGAATGTGTCGTCACATGTCGAGGAAGGCATGGATTGTCTGTTCGATGCAGACAAACCATACTTTGGCATTTGGCTCTCGATTCACAACTGTGATAGTCCCCGTCGCAGTCGTAGGACGCAGCCCTCAAAACCCGATGGGGTCCCTCTGTACTATGCCGCGCGACTTGGATTCCGTGACTTGGTAAAACGGCTACTTGCGAAGCATCCTGAGGATATCAAGGCCAGGTGTGGTTCGTGTGTGACTCCGTTACACGCGGCAGTTGCGGGAGGACACATTGACGCCGTTTCTCTACTAATTGAATATTTTCCTGATCTAGAGATCCGGGGTAGGTGGGACCAGACACCACTGCATCGAGCGTCGTGGGATGGACACTTGGAAGTTGCACAACTGCTGCTCAGTCGGGGTGCTGACGTGAAGGCCCGCGACCACAGGGGATGGACTCCCTTTTATGCAGCGGTGGTGGGTGGACACCTTGATGTTGCCCGCATGCTACTCGAACACAAGGCCGAGATCAGCATCCCAAAGGACAACGGCCAAACCCCACTGCACGCGGCATCACAACGTGGACACGTTGAACTCGCACGATTCCTACTGGAGCACGGCGCAGACCCAAATGCGCGCGACGAGGAAGGCTGGTCCGCATCTGACATAGCAACAATGTATGACCAGGAGGAGATCATACAATTACTTTCCAAGTACGGTGCCAAGTCAACGTTGACGTAGTTCCATGTTATCGACTTTGCTATGCAGTTTCAGGTGGACATCGCGCTCGTAGTATTGTTGGTTCCATCGAATAGAAATACGCTACCGTCGCTATGTCCATGATGTTCTTCTCGTAAAAAAAAATTCTTGGTTGTGTGTTATTATCACATGTGGCACCGTGTTTCCCAAGGCTTTCCCGCGGGCAAATTAATTAAAGGGGATCGAGACGCAAACTACCTGCGTTGCTGATACACGCCGGGCGGGTGTTATTTTCTTCAGAAACTCCATCACACCTCCGAGGCGCGTTTTCAGGACCCCAGTTTCAAGACGAAGTGTGAGGTTCACCTATCGTCATTGTTCACGCTTCCTGGTGTAAAGACTCTTCTGGCGCGGCGCAGGACGTAACCCGGGCCGGCGGCACTTGACCCAAATGAAAACGAGATTAAACTCCGACACGGCATCACCCGGAAAGCATCACGCCACGCTTCACACAAACGACTAACACAAACCAGGAATAAAAACTCCTGACCATGCTAGGAGAGGTCACTGGACGTTGTATATCAAATCCTGGATATTAAGTGAACAGGAATCAAACAAAGGACTCGGAATGATCGAAAGGTGGGTCCGTTCAAAGTTTGGGACAGGCCGTATGCTGCCTGCCTCGTATGAAACAGGTGGGGATATAAGCTTTGTGTGGAGATATAAGCTTTGTGTTGTCCCTGCCTATCGATAAGCTCCCTCGCCTGCGACCTTCTTCTCTCAACCCCGCCGTGGCCTGATCCTCTCCTTCTGTGGCAATGTCCCATGCTCCTTTGAGTGCCGCCTTACCTCCCGACTTTGAATCCACTCTCAATTCTGCTCTCGACGCTTACAAAAAGCGGACGAAGCAAGATCTCACTTCCCATCCGCTACTTCCTAGTCTCCAAGCCTGCAATTCTCCCAATGACGTCCTCGCTGTCTTTCGAGACCACATTCCCATGTTAGATGGCTCCCACAATGGCGACGAGAAACTCACAAAATGTCTCGTCCCGACCGTGAACGTCCTTTATCGAATTTGGGCCACCCTTGGCGGCGAAGACGCCGGGATGGTGAATTTCGGGATTCTTCCCTTATGGCGCCCCCCTGCTCTGACACCTTTCTTCAGGCATTTTCACCGGCAAGACTCATCTTTGCAGGGATTGGTGTTCTCCTCTTGGTTGTGTTGCCTTTTAATTCCTCTGAACGGGCTCCCGTGACACCCTAATCTTTCAGGCTGCCAACGATGCCGATGCTAGCCAAGAAAGGCTGTTGGACCTCCTCAATCGCATTGGATCTTTCTTCAAGCGACTTGAGGCACACATGGAAGTACCACCGACCGCGGCAATGATGGACATATCTATAAAGATCATGACTGAGCTGCTATCTGCCCTTGCGATTACAACAGTGGAAATGAAACGTGGGAAAATGGGTGGGTAATCCTGGCAAGGTACATCGCTCTCACCCCTGACGCGTTTCTTTTTTCTTTTAGGAAAATATGTGAAGAAGCTGATGAGAAAGACAGAGATCGAAGATTCACTTGAAAGGTTGGACAAGTTGACACAAGTGCAATCCCGAATGGCGTCCGCAGAACGCCTGAAGACCACACACAGCGTCGATAGCAGAATGATGCGCGCTGACAGTGGTATGCAGATTGCGGAAAATGTCGGTAATATAGGCCATGGTTTCCAGGACGGCGTTGATGAGGGAGTGCAAGACATCCGTTATTCCGCTCAAAGCGTCGAGGACAGGACACAATTTCCACAGCACACCGATGAGGGTGTACAAATGTTTTCAAGTGGTGGCATGGAAGACTTTGGTCACAACGTACAAGGTACCCAGGAAGGGGTTGAAGGCGTCGATGAGAGAGTGCATGATCTCCATGATATGACTCGAGGTGTCGACGACGGGATGCAAGGGATGCACATTGACGAGGGCATGCAGGATGTCGGCAGGGGCGTGGAAGATATTGGGAACAATTCACGAGGTATCCAGGCCAAGGCCGAACGCACCAATGACTCAAAGAGGAGGAAAGGTCGCCGTCATACGGTTCAAGGTGCTGACAACGATGTAGACCTCGTTCGCCGGTTGTTATCTCCTAATGCCATGACGCTTTCAGAACCTTCACAAGACCCCCGCAGCCTCAGCTCGGCTCCCATGCCATACCCGTCGCCTCCCCGTCCCTCGCGTGCACGGGGGTCATCTGACCCTAACCGTGGTATGGGACATCCGAGTCAGGGACATCCGAGCCAGGGATATCCGAGCCAGGGATATCCGAGTCAGGGACATCCGAGCCAGGGACATCCGAGTCAGGGACATCCGAGTCAAGGATATCCGAGTCAGGGATATCCGAGTCGGGGACACAATCTTGAACCATACCCTCTCCAAGCAAGCCGCGAAGTTAAGTTTCGCCGACGAGGCTCGAGAGATTCTGGCGTCTCACTGAACGAGATTTTGAATGGCGCGCGAATATCGCAAAGCACCGCCTACTCGCTCCGTGATCTGACTCCGGATTCCTCTGGCAAGATCTCGCTCAAAGTTAGGGTACGTTTCTACACGCCTTTTCCCTCTACCATCTGGCCTCTGGATTGGTTTGTTTTGCTTGACTCGCTGCTGCGTTATTAGTGGGCTGGCTACCACTCGAACACATACGAGGTGCCGTTAAGTGCGGATTCCTCCGGTAATGTCGATCTACCAAGCCTCGGCCGCCGCACCGGAAGAGCGATCCTGCACTTCATGGAGGTAAATTTACCCCCTTACCACCTAGTATTGGACTCATTTAGCGTTCGTAGCAAAACAAGATCACTCTCTCTGGGGACCGTGTTATGATCCACCGGCTCGAGAACAGCAGCTATGGCATATGGGTCCCGGTGTTGGCGACCCACTGAACAGCAACGTAGACGTAAGTTACGTTCGATGCTTATTGTTGATGTCCAAGTGATGATTGAATCTCGCGCAGGCTACTACTTTATGCATGTAAATCCCTCATTCGAACTGTTTTGATTTAGTAGGTTGGGAGTCTGGGCAGGGTGTGTGATGGAGATCGCTACGCATCCACTATGTAATTCGTATTGTGCGTCATCTTCAATGGTATAGGCTTAGATCAAGTCTCCACATTCATTTGGCGGCTTCATGGGATCAGAGGTTCAGTGACGCAAATTCATGTACGATCAAGTTGTGTCTGGCAAGGTGCTTGAGAAACGAGCGGAACCTGACGTTCCTCAGCTTTCTGTCGGCCAGGTCATCATGGAGCGCTGTGGTATTCCACAGCACCAGTGAGCGGCACGACGCGATGGCAGCATAGGGTCATCAGAGTCTACCTGGGCCTCACGCGGTCCGTAAGAACGACCTTTGATCCACTGCTACTACCACAGCTAGCTGAGTCGAGGAAACGCCTGTACCCCTTCGCATGAAGACGTCCTTCAATTCACGCGTCGCAGAGGGATTAGCGAGCACTGCGCCTGGAGGTGGGTGGACATTTTTCGATGCACGAAGGCATATTTGTCAAGGTCCGCGCGTAGTGCGCCCCGGCTTTGGTCAACGACAACAACATTCTCTACCCTTGCAAGCGCCGAACTTGAAGCCCAGCCATGTCGTCCTTTGCTATGACGTTGGTCTCATCGCAATTTGTGACGCCCTATCCGAAGGGTCACTGTGTGATAGATCGATATCCAACCTCTACGTAAGCAGGAGTCGTCAATGATATCAAACAAAAAAAGAGGTTTCAAACGACGGGTGAACGGCGCCATGACTCGGACTGACAACTATCGACGACTGCTTCGCAATGTTTCAGCGGTAGAATGCAATATATGGCCACGGAAAGAGAGAAACAACAACGCACAGATAGGAGACGTGCCTTCACAGTCTCGTACACAGGCCCGTCCTGAAGGGAAGGACGAGCGATCTGTACTGGACAGTATTGCGAATCCGACTGGGTACTGCCCAAGGTTCCCTTAGTTACGCGTACGGGCCGGGGCCGGGGCCAGCCTGCACTGGCACGAACAGCACTGCAAGCTGCAATTGAAGTCCCAAGTACACTAGTACTGGTCCTGTGGCCCTCAACGCCTCAGCGACTCGGACAATCGCTCTCTTCCGCCCCCCAGAATGTCCCAAGTTCCTTCCACCTCCACCTCTCGTCCTAACTTTGATTCTATCTTTAATACCGCTCTCGACGCTTACAAACAGCGAGTAAAGCAAGACCTCACTTCCCATCCGCTACTTCCCAGACTCCAAGCCTGCGATTCCCCGGATGCAGTCCTCACCGTCCTTCGAGAAAAGATCCCCACATTCGGCCAATCCCAGAGCAGCGATGATAAAATCGGAAAGTGGCTTGTCCCTACCGTAAATGTTCTCTATGCGTTTTCCGCCGCCATTGGCGAGGGTGCCAGCCTTGTGAGTATCAGGACGCCTCCCCATTCGGGAAAATTTTCACTGACATTTGTTTCACAGGTATTTTCACCAGCGAAAGTCATCTTTGCAGGTGTCGGGGTTCTCCTTTCGGTCCGTGTCCCTCTCGATCCCAATGCGATGGCTATTTTGTACTCAATGTCTTACAGACAGCTAAAAATGTACACGCCAGCCAGGACACTCTCATCGCGATCTTCAGTCGGATAGAATCGTTTTTCAAACATCTCGAGACATACATAGAGGTCCCCCCGACCACGGCGATGATGGATATAATCATAAAGATAATGGTTGAGGTGCTATCGATCCTTGGGATCGCAACGAAGGAAATGAAACGTGGACGAACGAGTGAGTACATCCCGAGAAAATAAATCAGTCCTTGATCTTGACACCGATCTCTATTCAGGAAAGTTTTTGACGAAGTTGATAGGAAGGACAGACGTCGAGGATTCGCTTCAACGATTGGACAAATTGACGCAAGAGGAGGCCCAGATGGCAGCTGCAGAGCTCCGGGTGGTGGTACACAACGTCGACGGTAAGATGACGCATGTCGAGAAGGGCGTCGAGGGTGTTGGCAGGGGCGTGGAGGATGTTGGTAACAAAGTACAAGGTGTCCGTGAAAAAGTGGACCAAGTCGACCGTTCGTCATTTCTAGTTCTATTTCCTTTGATTCTTAGTCCTCATAAATCCTCAAAGGGAACCATCTCCGGGATAGCCTTCGAGTTTGGCTTTCTCCTACAGATCCATCCACAAATCATAATATCGCCCGCGATGCTCATCACAAGGGATCAGCACAATGGTTCTCTCATGGCACTATTTACAATCAATGGAAGACTACGGGTTCTTTCTTGTGGATTCACGGTAAACGTACGTTTTTAGCATTTCGGCACACGATGAGTCCTGATCATCTAGTTTTCTGTAGCTGGCTCAGGGAAGAGCATACTCTGGTCTGTCCTTCTCCGTCATGTTGTGCCTAACGGGGCTCACATCGTTATGCAGTTCTGCGATCATAGATGATATCATGACGTCGCGCGACTCCGGAAAGGCCTCTGTTGCCTACTTTTATTTTGATTTCCGGGACACCCACAAGCAAAGGCGTCGTAACTTGCTGCCGTCTCTCCTCATCCAGCTTTCCGCCCGGTCCGATACTTGTTGCGACATACTTGCCCGCCTTTACTCCGAAAATGACCGTGGTGTACATAAGCCCAATGATCGTGCCATGATCAAATGTCTTAAGGACATGCTCAGTCACCCTGAGCAATGCCCCACCTACATCATCATGGATGCGCTCGACAAGTGTCCCAATACCTCTGGCATCCCGTCTCCGCGAGAGGAGGTCCTCGAGCTTGTGGATGAACTCGCTGGTCTTCAACTTCCAAATCTCCACATTTGCGTTACAAGTCGCCCAGAAATGGACATCCAGGCTGTTCTTCGGCCCTTATGTTCCCATCCTATATCTCTTCATGATGAAAGTGGACAAAAGCAGGATATCGTCGATTATGTTCGCTCTGTTGTTCACTCGGATAAAAGGATGCGACGATGGAGGGAGGAGGACAAGGACCTGGTAATCGAGACACTGGCAGAGAAAGCCGATGGAATGTGCGTACGCCACCGTATGCTCATAATGGATTCTTATGAGATCACACAGGTTCCGATGGGTGTTCTGTCAACTAGAAATCTTACGCCAGTCTTTCCCACCGAGTGTGCGGCATATTCTCGAGGAACTGCCCGAAAGTCTGGACGAGACGTATGAGCGGGTACTGAAGGAGATCAGAAAGCCGAACCAGAAGCATGCTCTTCGACTGATGCAATGTCTCGTGGTGGCCGTTCGCTCACTCCATGTCGAGGAACTTGCAGAGGTCCTTGCATTTGACTTCAACGCAGGAGGCACCCCTCAGCTCAACGGAGACTGGCGGTGGGAAGATCAAGAAGAGGCAGTGATGTCGGCATGCTCGAGTTTGGTCTCCATTGTCAACGATGGTGATTCTCGGGTGGTGCAGTTCTCCCACTTCTCTGTCAAAGAGTTCCTGATATCGAACCGCCTTATGGAATCGAGCGGGGAAGTCTCGCGGTTTCATATCCTACTTGACCCTGCGCATACGATTCTTGCGCAAGCCTGCCTTGGCATTCTCCTCCGATTGGACGATAACATCGATCGTGACAGCATTGAGAGCTACCCGCTAGCTCGATACGCCGCTCAATACTGGGTCAAGCACGCACTGTTTGAAAATGTGTCGTCACAGATCAAGGATGGGATGGATTGTCTATTTGACGCGGATAAACCGCACCTTGCTAGATGGCTCTGGCTCTACGATCATGATCGGGCTCGTCATGGGTTGCTCAGCCCTCGACCCTCTCCACCCAAAGCGGTTCCCCTCTATTATGCTGCATTGCTCGGATTTCGTGACTTGGCAGAACGCCTCATCACCAAATATCCGAAAGACGTCAATGCCAGGGGTGGCCGGGAAGTGACTCCATTGCATGCATCAGCGGATAGAGGACACACCGACGTTTTCTCACTACTGGTAGAGCATTTCCCGGATTTGTGTATTCGGGGTACGTGGGGCCACACTCCACTGCATCGGGCGGCACGACAAGGTCATCTTGAAATCGGGCAACAATTGCTCAGTCGCGGCGCAGACGTGGAAGCTCGGGACGTGTACGGCTGGACCCCCTTACACTCGTCTGCGATGTATGGACAACTCGAGTTTGCTCGAATGCTACTCGGACACAAGGCACCGGTCAATGCCCTGAAGAATACCGGGGAGACTCCGCTCTACATGGCATCGATGCATGGACATGTTGAAACCGTCAGGTTGTTACTGGCGCACGGCGCAGATCCCAATGTACGTAACGAGAAGGGCCACACTCCTTCCCTGTCAATGTCGACGTTGGCAAAGGAGAGACGGGACGAGATCGTGCAGTTGCTGACGGAATATGGTGCCGAATCTGCGGAGGCATAGTACCCGCCAACTTTACGACAAGATGAAAATAAAGATTAGATGGCGTATTTGTGCTGTCGGCGTGTCGAGTATACAAGTGGCCCGGGCTTCAGGCCCAAAGAATTGCACACAGATTGTCCAAGCGTCCCTAAATTACAAATTCAAGCGTGTTACCGTTCATTGTAACTTTTACTTGAGATCGAGTATAGTCTGGGCAGTCATATCGATCCGTAGACAATGTCCAGAACATACAATACATCAGTAATATGGTACTTTACTGGTGAACTTTTCTCGCTTTTTAGCTTGTGGCAAGCTACAAGCTGACAAGATGCACTATTTTTGCCCTCATATTTGTGACACATGACTATGGTAGTTATTCAGTCTATGTGTAGTAGTGTAGTTGGTTGACCAAAATAAAAATTCTCATGTTTTGTGTCACCTTTCGAGTTTTTCCATGCCTTTCAATTTCATAATATTATAGCTTTTTGAAATCGGGACTTGTCTTGCTGAGCTGTTGATCTTTCCGGCTTTTTCCGCTTGCTCGCGCTTGCACACGCTTGCACAAGTTCCCACAAGTAAACTTACATAATCCTGATGTAGAGTAGATTAAATCCGGGTACTTTGGGAACTTCGGAGGATCTCTTCGGGTTGCAGCACATGCGACTCCGAGTCCGAGTCGTCCCATTCTCCCACAACTCTCATAGTAATAGGGTTACTGCCCAGCAACGGGCAGCCCTAGACACAATCTGTGTAGACACGCGACGCGAAGAGAAGCCGGCACGCATAAAAACAGGTCTTTCCTGCCTGGAACACGTAGAAGCGATATGAGGTTCAATTGTAGGACGAAGATTTGATTAGCCAAATCAGCCTGCGGAAGACAGTCTTTCTGTTCTGCGGAAAGTCCTGCTGCGGGTGCAACAGGAGAAAAATGAGCCGAAGACGATGGATGACTGGACACTCACTGCGCAATATAGCCCAGCGCTGAACTAAGGAAATACACGGCCCGGCTACCCGATAGCAGTGACGTGCAGTGTCGGAGACGGAGACGACACTCAACCGTGACCGAACATCTTCAAGTTACTACTGACAGCGGTGCCTCACTAGGCCTCACTACGGCTGGTCTCGGGACGTCTTGCCAGTTGGCCCATCAATCTACCCGCCACTACCCCCACTTGCACACCATCAGCTGCCAGTGCCCTCTCTCTGGATGAACCGAGTTGATGGCAGTACTGTCTACTCACAGTGTGTCGGACCAAGGCAAAAGGTAGAAATGGTGACGAGAGCTCTTTTACAGCCATTATTTTTATGCGTCGGTGTCAAGGTCGGTGTACATGTGCAAGCCCTTCATCCGCCCGTGGATGTCGTATAGAGGTCATCGGATCTACCGGCTATCTCTAATCCCAACACTTACTGATTGTGTCCCTTGCACTTCTCTGCGCAAATGACTTCTGATCATTGGTCTCTGACTGTGGAATGATTCACCACCGCAGTTTCTCCGACAGCCAAAGGGCTTCCCACCGCGCCGCTGATATCCATCATGATTATCCATGGGTTTCAGGTACGGACGCCTTAATTATACTGGTGCAACTTGATTGTAGCACTCAAATCAAGATACGCACCCATTGTCTACCGGGTTCGTGCTACTCTTCACACGTCATCTGGTTTGAAAGGGCAAGGTCTTAAGAACCTTCCACATGGAGACGTCGTTGCCGCTCTTTTGGTTTGGGGTGTCTTTGAGGTTCGCGTCTGTGAATCAGGTGTACCAACTAATGCAGTGCGTTATCAGGAGACGTCATGGAAAGGCCATACCTCCATGTGGCTCCCGTTGTACTAAGTGTGGACAACTTGAGTTCACAGTGGAGTGTTGACTGAGGCAGTAGCGTTGATGTTGTAGAAACCGAATATCAGATGCCATGCATAAATCCTCTGGGTTCGGACCATTCAGTACCCAGTATGGCTTACTTGTTTTGTTTCTTTGGCAGATGTACCCACGCGCGAGAGCTTAACGTTCAAGAGCTATCTATCAATGGACCGAATTTGGTTCATCGGTGATCGAGGCCTGTCTGGGTCCACCTATTGGTGACGGTGATCGCAATAATGATTTCATTTAACCGGGTGGTGACCCATCCGCAAGCAAACATCGAGCGGCGAGATGGCAGTGGTCTACCATGCCACCAAACGGACTTGTATTTATGACAGGTATGGTTTTCCGGGAGCTGAGGTGTCGTTTCATAGAGCCAGCGGCCTACGTCGTTAGGGCGAGAACGAGGCATTGTGCTATTAGTCCGCCGATGCATCAGTGTGCAGCGTGGCAGAGGCTCAGACCTGGGGAGTATCAGCTGTGGTGTCATGGGGGAAGTCAGACTCCCCTATTCAATTGTTAGTATGGGTCGTCTTTCGAAGGGTCATATGGGGCGGCACACATTTTCGACCATGTCCGTGTGGGCGTTTCAGAGATTGACTGTGGCTCGAAGGCAAATTG
This sequence comes from Russula brevipes, assembly GCA_022496215.1. NCBI lineage: Eukaryota > Fungi > Basidiomycota > Agaricomycetes > Russulales > Russulaceae > Russula > Russula brevipes. The sequence goes on along the minus strand of WTXF01000015.1, from coordinate 75,264 downwards.
TTGTTCTATCACTTGGATCCAGTTGCTGAGGGGCTTGGTGTAGGTCAAGGATAATGATCAGGGTGTTTCCTTGATGTGGACAGTGGCATCGGGTACGATGGCGCTCGTCCGTCAAGTCATCGTCAGTGGGGTGACAACGATGTGGGCGCCCCCTTGTCGTGCATGTACTGGCTTGCTTGTGAACGAGTAGACTAGCCAGATATAAGCGCGATCTCGGGATGTGGTGTTGATGCCCAGGCATTCAACGAGTTGGTGAGCGTCTACGTGGAGACTCAGCTCACAGTCAGTCACCGCTCTGTTATCGGCACGTGCCCTTTGCCCTGCAACCTTCCCTCTCTTCTCCTCCGTGACTCCCCAGAATGTCCCAAGTTCCTTCCACCTCCACCCCGCATCCCAACTTTGATTCTATCTTCAATTCTGCTCTCGATGCTTACAAACAGCGGGTAAAGCAAGACCTCACCTCGCATCCGCTGCTTCCTAGACTTCAAGCTTGCAATTCCCCCGATGCCGTCCTCACTGTCCTTCGAGAACAAGTCCCTACGTTCGGTCAATCCCATAGTGGCGATGGAAATTTTGGAAAATGGCTTGTTCCGACCGTAAATGTCCTCTATGCGTTTTCCGCCGCCATTGGCGAAGGGGCCGGCCTCGTGAGTATCGGGATGCGTCCCCGTTCGGGATATTGTTCTCATATATGTTTTCAGGTCTTCTCACCAGCAAGGTCATCTTTCAGGTGTCGGGGTTCTCCTTTCGGTCCGTTTCCTCTCGATCCCAATGCGATGGCTATTTTTAATACTCAATGTCTTACAGACAGCTATAAATGTACACACCAGCCAGGCACTCTCATCGAGATCTTCAGTCGGATAGAATCGGTTTTCAAACGTCTCGAGACATACATAGAGGTCCCTCCGACCACGGCGATGATGGATATAATCATAAAGATAATGGTTGAGGTGCTATCGATCCTTGGGATCGCAACGAAGGAAATGAAACGTGGACGAACGAGTGAGTACATCCCGAGAAAATAAATCAGTCCTTGATCTTGACACTGATTTTTATTCAGGAAAGTTTTTGACGAAGTTGATAGGAAGGACAGACGTCGAGGATTCGCTTCAACGATTGGACAAATTGACACAAGAGGAGGCCCAGATGGCAGCTGCAGAGCTCCGGACGATGATGCACAAGGTCGACTGCAAGGTTGTGCAGGTTGAGGAGAGTGTACAGAGTGTTGGCCGGGCCGTGGGGGGTGTCGATGACAAAGTGGAACAAGTCAATCGTTCGTCATTTCCCAACACTATTTCCGAGCCCTTAGCTTCTCGGCTCTTACACATCACCACAGGGAACCATCTCCGAGATAACCTTCGAACTTGGCTTTCTCCTTCAAATCCCTCTACAAATCACAACATCGCCTGTGACGTTCATCATGAAGGATCAGCGCAATGGTTCTTCCGTGGTAGTATTTACAATCAATGGAAGTCTACTGGTTCTCTCTTGTGGGTTCACGGAAAACGTGCGTTTTCTTAACATTTCCGTGTCATGAGTTTGATTGTCTCTGATCCCGTAGCGGGCTCGGGAAAGAGTATATCTGGTTTGTGCTTTCCTTTCGGATCTGTCCAGTGAGACTTATATGCCATATAGCTCGGCAGTCATACAAGATATCATGGCTTTACGCATGGCTGGAAGGGCTTCTGTCGCTTATTTTTACTTTGACTTCCGGGATATAGATAAACAAAGGCGCCGTGATTGCTGCCTTCTCTCCTCATCCAGCTTTCTGCCCACTCTGATACTTATTGCGACACACTCGCCCGCCTTTACGCTACACACGACCGCGGAGTACACAAGCCCAGTGATCGGGCCATGGCGGACTGTCTCAAAGAAATGCTCGCCATCCAGGGGCAAGGCCAACTTATATCATCATGGATGCCCTTGACGAGTGTCCGAACATTTCTGGGATCCCGTCTTCACGAGAAGAGTCCTTGAACTCCTGAGGGAACTCGTTAATCTTTGCCTTCCCAATCTCCATATATGTGTTACAAGCCGCCCAGAGATCGACATCAAGGGTGTCCTTCAGCCCTTATGTTCCCACCCTGTGTCTCTCCATGACGAGACAGGACAAAAGCAAGATATCATCAATTATGTCCGTCATGTCGTTCAGTCGGACGTACGATGTGGAGATGGCGGCAGGAGGATAAGGATCGGGTGATCAAGAGATTTCGGAGAAAGCGGACGGAATGTAAGTGGGTCGTCAAACGATCATAATAAATTCTTATGACATCACCCAGGTTTCGATGGGTGTTCTGTCAACTAGAAATCCTACGCCGGATTTCCCACCAAGTGTGCGGCATATCCTCGAAGAGTTGCCCGAAAGTCTGGATGGGACATACGAGCGGATATTGAAGGAGATTGGGAAGCCAAATCTAAGGCACGCTCATCGAATGATGCAATGCCTCGTGGTCGCTATTCGTCCCATTCGTGTCGAGGAACTTGCAGAGGTCCTTGCGGTCGACTTCGACTCAGGGGCGACCGCCATGCTAAATCCAGATTGGCGGTCGCCAGATCAAGAGAGGGCTGTGATGTCGGCATGCTCAAGCTTGATCTCCATTGTCAAAGACGGTAATTCACGGGTGGTGCAGTTCTCGCACTTCTCTGTGAAAGAGTTCTTGATGTCTCGCCGTCTTGCGGAATCGAGTCAAGATATCTCGCGATATCATATTTCACTCGAGCCTGCACATACAATCCTCGCGCAAGCCTGCCTTGGGGTCCTTCTCCGATTGGACGACAGTATCGATCGTGACAGCATCGAGAGCTACCCGCTAGCTCGATACGCCGCTCGATACTGGGTCAACCACGCACAATTCGAGAAGGTGTCGTCACAGATCGAGGACGGGATGGATTGTCTATTTGACGCGGACAAACCACACTTTGCCATATGGCTCTGGATCTGCAACCATGATCGTCCTAATCGTACCTTACTTAGCTCTTGGCCTTCTCAACCCGACGGCGAGTCACTGGCGGTTCCCCTGTATTATGCTGCATTGCTCGGGTTTCGTGATTTAGCAGAACGTCTCATTATCAAATATCCAGAGGACGTCAATGCCAAGGGTGGTTCCGAAGTCACTCCGTTACATGCGTCGGCGGGTGGGGGACACACCCGCGTCTTTTTGCTACTAATCGAGCATTTCCCAGATATTTGTATCCGGGGTGCGTGGGGCCAGACTCCACTGCATCGGGCGGCGCGACAAGGACATCTCGAGATCGGGCAACAGCTACTTAGTCGCGGCGCAAATGTGAATGCTCTGGATGACACTGGCTGGACTCCCTTACACTTAGCTGCGATGTATGGACGAGTCGAGTTTGCTCGAGTGCTGCTTGGGTACGAGGCATTAATCGAAGTCCAAATGAATAGTGGCATGTCCCCACTGCACGTAGCATCAGTACAGGGACATGTCGAACTCGTCACATTATTACTGGAACGCGGAGCGGACCCTAACGCACGGGACGAGGACGGCAGAACCCCTTCCCGGGTGGCGTCATGGAGAAAACGACAAGAGATTGTACAACTACTGTCTGAGTATGGTGCCGAATCTGTACAGGAATAGTGTCTGTCGAATTTACGATACAGATACAGGTGGAGGTCGCTCTACTATCGAATACGAATCCGTTACTCTTACTTTAGTGGATGTTGATAAAGAATTCAGCCCTGCGCGTTTGTGCACAACCAGTGGGAGTATTATGCAAGTGGTCAAGAAATCAGAGAATTGGAACGCCCTTCATCGCCAACGCAACAGCTGGAGTGTTCTTCAGAATCCCCGTCAGAGTGCAAGCACTGCTGGGATGTAGCCGTACTGATATTAGACAACGTTCGAAGGTCACCCATTATTCCACGTAGAACGCAATGTCCGCGTTCTCATGCTATTCGTACCGAAACCTACGAAATCCTGTTAGGCGAGTACAGTGGATTGAGGAACCTTTTGGGATGTCTAGGCAGTTATCTAAAAATCAGAAAATTGTACTGGGACGGCGCCCGCCTATTCGGGGAGAGATCCCACTTGATCGCCTCTAAGTGGCTGGATATGATCTATACGATATCAGTCGAAAAATCCAATCCCGCGGAATCCATCAAGTCCGATGGGTGACGACTCGAAAGATAAACGATAAATCATTCCGACATAGACTGGCTTTTAACCAGAGATACACAGACATTTCAGCTGTTCTACACAGCGATAAATAAGGAGCGCAGATAAATGCCTGTGATAACAGATGGATATTAATATACAATCCTCGCCGACAGAAAAGAGAGACTCCCGTGGCTCGTGAACCCGTTAAAGTGCGAACGAGGTCTAGCCAAGTGAGCGGAAGCATCCGGGATCCGGAGTTGATGGCATCCATCTACACTCAGACCGTGTTGTCAGCGGGATCAATGGGATCCACGGGGTCATCCACTGGTTCGGCTCCAGGCCCCACTGGATTAGCCAAATCAATCGGGGGAGTGGCACTCGACGTTGAGTTTCGAAACCGTTGGAGGGCACCCATGAGCACCTTGACCAGCTCGTCCACGGGTGAGCCGGGCGTAGTGCCTGAAGGCTGGTGAAAAATGAGTAAGGTTCAAAAAAGGATCGCAAAGTAAAAGTCCTTACGGGGGCTGTAGCCCTACAACTCATGGTACTACACTGGCGTTTTATCCCTGCTGAGTCCACGTCAGAGGGAACCGGGGCAGCGCAAGTAGCTGGTGATTCTGCAGTGGTCCCCAACACGTCAACTCCATCCCTCAGAAAGAAGTCGTCAACTCACGAGAGAGCAGAGCCAGGCTAGTGGCAAGAAGAGAGAAGAGGGTCGTAGAGCGCATGGCAAAGGCAAGGACGTGGTTTGTGAGAGGTGTGTGGTGTGTGGTGTAAGCTCTAGAAGACTCGCGGTTGGCGGAGCCAAAATGTTGCAGTCTAGAGAGAAATGCGCAACGACACTGGTCTTTTTATCCACCTCATCCTTGCGATACCCTTTCCAGGACGATAAAGTAGCGACCTGGATTGGAAGGCAGAATGAGAGCGCTACCCCCGCTGTGGTGTTCCCTAGGAATTGATATACATGTGACTGATATACACGGCCGGGCGGCGCCAGTGACAGTGATCCAACGGTGATTCAATATTCCGTCAATTGATCCACATGGGGATTGATGCACAAATATGGGTGGTGTCTAGACCAAGTGCATGCCGTGGAGTGGAGAGACGTCGAGGTAGCTGGGGGGCCGGAAAAGGTTACTGCTGTCCCAGTATTGTATTCGAGGGATAACTCGATAACTGCCCAACTGAAGTATCGATACGGCGCCTATTCGATAGTTAGGAAGAAACTCCCATCCAGTTACGGTGTCAGTATCTGAGATGCTCCTTCCTTCAAATTGATTGAGGAACACATAGTCCGGCTTCCCGATGGCGACGTCTCTCATCAGTGTCGAGTGTGACGATGACCTGACTTCTTACAGCGACTTCCGAAATACCTGGCACTTTGTTAAATTTTTCAGACTAGGGAGATTGAATGTGGTTCGATCGGCAGCTTATGCCGACATTTTTTTCTCACATAAAAAATAATGTTGTAAAAGAAAAGTTATTAATAACTATATGACCAGTACTGATAACCTCAACTTCTGTATGATAACTTATATTCTAATAATTTCGCCTTGACTTAACTACGAACTCAGCCGTCAAACTTGGAAGCGCGCAAAGATAAATATAGATAAACAAGGGCAAGTTATTTTGGAAGTCGCTGTAATGGGCCCGTCTTTCCGTTAGTCTCGTTCCCATCGGAATCTGTGTCGGACGTATGCGAAGATTTTCAAACTCCGCTAGTCGGAGTTCGCACTTACGCTACACACGCGGAGTCCTTCAGCGCTTCAGCTTCAGCCCTTGTATTCCTATCCTGTGTCCCTTCATGACGAAAGCGGGCAGAAGCAGATATCGATATCTTTGACAAAGTTAGCTCTTCTGTTCACCCGGACAAAATGATACGACGATGGCGGGAGGAAGACAAGGCGCTGTTCCTAAAGACACTATCAGAGAAAGCGGACGGAATTTATTAATAAGCACGCCATCGCACAACTCATCAGAGATTCTTATGATATTCACACAGGTTCTGATGGATGCCTTGTCAGCTAGAAAATTTACACCAGTCTTTCGCAACAACTGTGCGACAAATCCTCGAGGAACCGCCCAAATGTCCGGATGAGACATACGAGCGGGTACTTCGAGAAATTAAAAAGGCCAATAAAGGCATGCTCACCGGCATATGCTATGCTTCGTGGTGGCCGTTCGATCACTCCACGTTGAGGAACTTGCAGAAGTCCTGGCGTTTGGCTTTAATGCAGAAGGCACCCCTCAGCCCGGCGGAGATTGGCGTTGGGAAAACCAAGAGGAAGCAATGGTCTCAGCATGCCCCAGTTTGGTCACGGTAGTCAAGATGGCCATTCTCAGGTCGTTCAATTCTCCACTTTTCTGTTGAGTTTTCGATGCCGGACTGCCTTGTGGGGGCAAGCGGAGATGTCTCGAGGTATCATCTCCTACTCCCCCAGCCTGCGCATACGACTCTCGCGCAAGCTTGCTTTTTGGCGTTCTCCTGGGTCAAGCACGCGCAATTTGAGCCAGCGTCGTCACGGATCGAGGACGGCATGGATCGTCTATTTTGATGCGGACAAAGGCTACACGCATTGCCACTTGGCTGTGGAATGTACGACCCAGATGGTCCTCACCATGATTGTATTTTATGCCTATGTCCACCATGCGCCCCCAAGAAATAGAAACGTGCCGTAGTCCCCCCTATATTAAACGCCGCTTGCCTCGGATTTCGCGACTTTGGTCAAACACTCCCTCACCAAGCGCGGCCCACTGGCAGGGGATGGTGGTCCTCGACGTGACTCCGCAGCAGGACACATCGACGCTTTCTTTTTTCGTTACCGACTGGGGGGTTTCCCCGACGTGGATATCCGCGCCTTGTGGGGTTGGGCTCCGTTACACGAGGCATCGTAGGGGCGGTTAGGGCGTGGGGCGGACACGTCGAAATCGGACGACGGTTGCTCGGCCTCGGTGCAGAATGCGATGCAAGGACGTCTCGATTATATTCTCGAGTTTGCTCAGATGCTACTCGAACACCAGGCGGCGATCAACGATCAACGCCTCGAGTCATCATGTCGGCGAGCCTTCGCTGATCGTGGGATTAGAACAGAACACGGATGAGTCGAGGTGTTGTTGCAATATTAATGTGCGTGACTGTTATGGGCAGGACCCCTTTTCAGATAGCATCATCACGTATTTGCTGCGAGAGATTGTACAATTTTTTTGATGCTCAGTCTGTAAATAGAATACTGATCGTAGTGATCGCTCGTTATGTCGTTTGTTGATCAATGTAATCACAGGAGGGGCTGCCAACTGTTCCAGTTGAAGCGCCAACTCGCTAGTCACCAATCATCGCGCTGCATTCTTTCCATTCAATTGAACATACCCCTGCCTCGCTTTCTTCTATTCGCATGATATGCCCAAATCCAGAAAATCCTCTATGTAGTACAATACAGGGAAGAACTCGAAACGATGCATCCCTTGAGGCAGGCAGGATCGACCACAAAGGGAGCGATCGTCGCGCATATACCCCACTAGTGCTGCCCCCTCACACTGCACTTACGATCGCAGGAGCACGTCACAGAACCTTGCATCCCCTAATGGCACATGCCACCGCGCGCAGCACACTGTTCTCTAATTTCGTCGGAGAACCCCTGTCGGGGTGTCCGCCTAACCGGGAGAGGGACGCAGAACACAGCCCATCCGGGTTGTCGCTAAGGGCGAGTGGTATGATAATCTGTCACGGTGATGCGTGTGGGGCGTCTTCGCATTACGAAACCGCTTTTTCCCCCGTTCGTCGAGAAGGGAGGTGAACACACCAGCGGCACGGCACCGTATGGTCGAAAAGCATCCGACGCTGGCGCGATGTCAGATGGCGCCAAAAGCACAGACCCGTGGGGGAGACCTCACGTGAAGACATCACGCCAAGAGAGATAAATACCCAAATGAGGGACACGCCGCCTCCGCAATCCCGTATATCTACTTGAGGGAGAGAGAGATCGTACAAGCCTTCCACATGAGGCAACCTAGGAACATCATGGGCGAGCCTACGAACGCCGTCGTGATTGTGATTCAATGCAAGACAAGGGATTCGATACAAGGGTTCGATGGCGAAAGGAGATATTAAAATCAACTGACAGCGGGAGTGCGAGGCCAAGGCTGTGCAGTAACTGATGAAGCGTGTATGGGTTGATTCAGACCAGGGGTAGGTGGTGCGACAAGCCAGCTGAAGACGCCATCGACGACTAGTCCGTGCTATGAGAAGCTTGTTCAGAAAAGGGGCGGATACGATAGCAAATCCCACGGAGAAGACGCAGGGCCGACAATTTGCAAACACGTTGCGACGCCGCCTACGCCAGGCCGCCAGGGAGCACATGGCGGACGACTCGGATAGAGACTTCACGACTGCCAGTGTGACAGTTCGCCGGTGAAGGGAGAAGGACAGTGTGTGTTTCAGCTTTAGCAAACATGGGTAGCGCCCCAAGAAAAACGGGAGAAGGCAGGAAATGAAGAATCCAAGTAGCGAAGACCAAAGGACGGGAATAACAGTGAGGATGCACCAAGAGATCGTGAAGGAAAGGATCGAGCCGAAGGATAATAAGGGAATGTGCACGAACTCAGATCATGGGCATTCATGTTCAAGTACTAGCGCCATGCAGGCGGCGGGAACGTTCAGAACCCCAAAACTCTCTATTGCTCCTATTCACGCACCGTACCTGCTTCGCCAACGGTCATCTGCCGTACAGTTGAAACATCCTGTGATTGCAGATACCTTATGAGTGTTACGCTCGCCCAGATTGAGACATTCGTGGCGTTCGCAAATAATTTTGTCGTCCCTGTCCATGCTGCGCATCCGCAGCACGTGAGAAGTCGTTTGAAAAACACATTCCATAATGAAGGGCCATGTTCGGGAATGGTTATGGCAGAATATCCATCAGGTTCAGGTTCGAGGAAGAGGAGAGAAACAGAAGTGAAAGTGGAACGGAAAACGACGGCTCGACGGCTGATGCCGATAATGTTGGGTCGGCGCTTGAATTGCTCCTCCTGACCACCACAACGTTGAGCTCGCCGCCAACGACGACGACGCGAGTTCAAGCCCGGACGTCTTATACACTCCCCATGGACGCCGGTTCACACAAACTCCTCGAGACCGTTATTCTTAAGGCGCTTCACGCTCACAGCTTTACAAGGTCCTCGTCGCAGGCATCCCTCGCGCTCACGGATCTCCTCTCGCGTTATCTCGCCCTGCTGGCCACAACATGCTCGCAATACGCCAACACGCAGGAGATTGAACATCACCGTCAGGGATGCGATGAGTGCCCTCGATGAACTTGGCGTCAGCATGGACGAGCTCCACGAGTACTGTGGAACGGAGGGCGACGAGCTGGAGCGATATTCTGGCCACAGCGCGAAGCGCCAGGAGGACCTGAGCGAGTTCAAGGGTCAGTCGGAACGTGATGATTGCATCTTTTGTATTAACCGTCTGCCTCTCGCGCTCAGCGTCGCTGGCAGGCGGGCTACCTGTTGAGCGGGAATCCATACCGCTGGTATGGGCGCCGCTCCCCGAACTCTATATGGACGTGGAAGAAGTCGAAGAACGAGACGAAGAAGAGGAGAGGGATGAAGACATTGAAATGATGGATGCCATCGTCGCGGAAGGTAGCAGTGAGGCTCACGTCCCTTCGCTGTCCCAAGACATCGGAGGCCGGCCTTTAACACCACCACGACCTCTATCCACCCCTCCCTTACCGTTATCTCCTGTATCTAATCCGACATCCCCGACGCGAAAACGACCCCGAACGGAGAGCTGGAGGCCACCACCACACATACCCGGCTTCCTCCCGCCCTTCCCCGTCGAGCGGTCGTCCCTCGAACCCGACCCCCTCTCCCTCCCTCCACCCGGCGAGCCGTCCTCCTCCGCACAGCTGCTAACATCAAAAATCGAGCCAGCAGCGTCCCTCAACCGAGTTTCCTCCGCCAACCCCGCCGACTACACCACGATCGTCCCGTACTCGCTTTCCAACCTCGCGTCGACTCCGGAGTGGCACCTACCCTCGACGCTGCGGGAGTCGCGCATCTCGGTCGATCCTCTGCTGGCCCAGCTGCCCATCCCCCAGATCCAGCCTTCGCTCCTCGGCGCGTACCACCACATACTCACACACCCACCCCCCGCGAACCCAAACGCCGCAAACCCCTCCCGCCACCGCGTGGCCATGGTGCTCCTCAGCCAAGCCCAGAAAAACCCACATTGGGAGCCCGCGGACAGCTGTACGCCATTACCGCTCCCAACGCGCCCACGGTCGCGCCGGTGGGGCCGTCGTACGCGGTTCCCATCTCTTCCTCCCCCTTGGACGAGAAGAAAGAGAAAGAGAAAGAAGACGAGAAGGACAAGAAATCGAACTTGCCCGGTGCGGCGCCCCGTCCTATCGGAACCCAAGAGAGGATCGTGCCGCTCGCCAGCCACCAGACCTCCCGAATACCAGAATTGGCAAGAGAGGCACTTTCGGTGCGTTCTTTTTTTCCCTTTCCTTTTTTTTTCCACTCTTCCCCGAGATGTCTCTATTCACCGGTTATTGACTCGGGTGTGCACCTCGCCTTGCAGGGAGCCGTGCTGTCCCGCATTACGCGCCTGTCCCACCCAACCGTACTCCAGCGCGGGCCCGAAAAACTCACGTACGGCGCGGGCGTAGCCGCCCCGTGGAACAACCCAGACAGAGTGTCTGCGCCCTTGCCTACGCCGTCAGCGGCAAAGGGCAAGGAGCTGCTCGCGAATGGCCTGACGAATGGTAAGGGCAAGGGAGGAGAGAAGGGGCCAGTCCTCCCAGATGCACGTCTCTTCGCCACGTGGGAACACGAACAGAAGAGTTTCCGGGACCCCCTCACGATTCCTCGCCGTGCAAGGCAAGGGAGTGTACATACAAGCTTGGCTGTTTCGAATGTTCCAGGGCGGGCAAGGGGTGAGAGTAGAGCGGGCTAGGAATGTGATGTTCTTTCGTTGGCTTTTTATTTGCATTCGTGTTCCCCATCTTCCGCGCTGCCATTGCTTTCAACTTGCTTTCTTGTCGCATGATATAATGAGGTGATTCCCGAGACAAGGGGTCGCTGCTGCGCGGATGGCTGACGAGAGGATTTTTCTTCATAACTATATTTTTCACAGCTAACTGCGACACAATCTAACTTCTCAATCCATGCAACACATTGCAACGCCGAAGGAGGGGACTATGCAGTACATACGCTGAATCAAGCCATGAAAAAGTACATGCACAACAGAATGACATCCGTAAGGACGATAAATGGGTGAACGTAAAATGCAGGTGCACGAGGGAGACGCAAACAATCGACAAGATAAGCGTGTGCGACTAAGAGCCCTTCGGGGCTTCCTTGAACGAGATGGCCTACCAGCTCATAAGCACGTATCTAGCCGATTACAAGTGTGCAAAACTTACCTGCTCTTCGCCCATAGCAGCGACGATAGTAACGAGAAGGTCTTTACCCTCCTCGAATCCACCCGAAATCTGACCGCCAAGGTCACTCTCTGGAACCTTGACGTCATCCTTCGAGGTGCCATCTTGGGTCATCAGGTTAAGGAACCCATCGTCAATATTGACCTTAATTACATAAGTCAGCCATGCGGAAGTCAACTTTTTTTTCCAGAAAACGTGCAACTTACAAGCTGGTATTCTGTGCGTCGGACATTGGGGACGTCCATGTTGTGCGTGGAGGGACAAATATCTTCCTACAATACAAGGATTGAATCACTCGACAAATGTACATCAGCAGTGCTGGAACTTACCAATTTTTTGCCGGTGAAGATCTGGATTGTTCATGAAATACATGTACATGGAGAAACAACATAATTTACGTACATCGATGGCGACGAGATGAACCTTCGCATGGCCATGCTTACCAGTCTTGGAAGTAGACATGTCCACAATCTTGCAGGGACGGCCTTACATCCATCACGCCCGTCAAAATCCGATCTCTGCCACTACCAAACTAACCACATACCCTTGATGACGACGTGGCCATTCTTGCGGAGTGCAGAGCACTGCATGGGGTAGGTGAGGGAGGCCCCAGCACTGGCCTTCAAAACGCCAAAATGAGAAACCAGGCGATTTTGGAAGAAGAGGCAAACGGGCAAGGGACGCATACCTGCTCGAAGGTTTGGTTGTGGGATTCGTCTTCAGACATGGAGGGCCTTTAGGATGACTTTTTGGGATGGAAAGGAGAGGGTAGGGGGATGGAAAAAGGACAGAAGTGAGGGCAGGTGGCGAAAAATCAATCTTGCTAATCGCTTTCAATCTCCGCCTCATATCCCATCTGGGTAAACACCTCCTCATAAAATGCACTCCCTCGCGCTTTGACCCCCACGCGAGGAAAAGCACTCGAAGAACGGGCGGGGGCTGTCGCAGGACTGTTTGTTCTCAGTTTGTTTCGTGCGTTTAATGCCGTGATTTCGCCTTGCGGGGCTGCGGAGGCTGCGGTCCTGCGGACTGTTCCGTTGATTCGAGCGAGCAATCCTCGTTCTTCACGGGTTCTTATTACGATCGATTGCATCTCTGTCGACCGTCACCGAACCGCCATTCCCCCTTCTGGCTCACGACGTCCCTCTGCTACGGGAATGGCCCACAAGAGGGGGATTTAGGCAGCAATCGGCGTGACTTTTCTGCTCGGCTCCATAATTATATAAGCACGGCCTGCACCTCCGCCTAAATCCAAGGTGCGGCTGCGACGCCTCCCATATAATCGTTCTTTGTCACCATCACCAGTGGAGCCTAGCTCTACACCGTCGTCGTTCTCTACAATGCATCCTTTTGGAGGGACTCCTAAATGTCCTAGGTGCTCGAAGGCCGTTTATGCTGCTGAGCAGGTGGGCTTTGTCTTTCTCTTTGATGGTCACCCAACGCTCACAGTTACAAACCCCCACAGGTGATGGGCCCAGGTAGAAAGGTACGTCCTCGTTCTCCCTCTGTTTCCGGCCTGTAATGCCAACCGATCCTTTCGCACAGATGTACCATAAAGTATGTTACCGCTCGAGCATTCGGGCAACCGTACTGAACAGTATACAGCCATGTCTCGCTTGCACGAGCTGCGGCGTAAGGTTGGACTCCTTCCGACTTCTCGAACACGACGAACAAGTGGGTATAGTAACAATTCAGACTAATTTGTACCATTGATAATCCCACTCTACTTCTCAGCCGTATTGGTATGCATTTTTCCAAGAAATGATGCCGTGACAGTATCTTTGATCCTATTTTACAGTAAGAATTGCCACAGCAGGAACTTTGGAACACGGGATCTACGCCAGGCTAACCTACCTCATGCTGCCGTCGGCCTATCCCTCACACCAACTCGCGCAGCAGGAACAGCCCCTTCTTCACCCCAGGGTCGCGTCGCGAGCCCGCCGTTAGCATATTCTAAGTCCTCTCCCCCTCCGCCGTCCTTAGGTCGCCCAAGTCCTTTGTTCGCCTCCGCCACTGTCAGCCGGAGGGATGCGGGTGCGCTTGGGACGGTCCCACTTCCCCCGGTCCGCTCCTTCGTCCTACGCGTGTTCTGAGCCCTACCCGTGGGGCTTTCAGCACCGATTCGGAGCAAACGGACAGCGCCGACAATACTACAGATCAAGGGAGCGACGACTCGCACTTTACGCCATCGCACGCCGGGCGCTCCGAGGGTGGCCTCCCGCGGACTGTTCCCCTCACCGGCACCCCCGATCGTGTCCCCTCCCCTACCAAGCGCCCAGCCCCCATATCGAACAGTCCTGCGACCCTCGGCCGTGCGAACACCCTTGGTGGGAATGGAGCAACTGGTACGCGCAGGATTGCACCGTTGGCTGTCAGCACCACCGGCACACGTTACGGCGCGGCGCTCATGGGTGATTTGCGCTCCACTCCCACTGGTAGCCCAGTGCGGCAGTGGGGTGGTGGATCACCGCAGTGCCCACGTTGTAACAAGAACGTGTATTTTGCAGAGCAGGTAAGACTCACTTGCAAGGCCGTTTGTCCCTCATTCAAGTTGACCGTTGTCGGGATAAATTTTTAGATGAAGGCGATTGGCAAGACATGGCACAAAGCGTGCCTTCGCTGCTCGGAGTGTGGCACGTCGCTCGATTCGAACCGCCTCACGGAAAGAGATGGTGCTCCTTTCTGCCATCGGTGTTACAACAAGGTTTGCGCGCCTCTCTCCTTTTCTGGGGCTGGTGCTTACCCAGTTGAATGGCAGTTGCATGGCCCAGCTGGCAATGGGTACGCCCTTTGGGGGAAAGCGGGCGGCTGAAGTACGGCTTGTCGCATTGCAACGATGTCGGAAGGTAGGACGTTGGATGGCACGATGTATGCTGTGTTGATGGCATGGAGTTTGTAGCATTTTCTCGCGATACTGTTTTACGACTTGTTATGATTACGACCCGACCTGGTGTCATACATCTCCTTGTCTCGTTTACCGTCTCGTATAGTCATTTACAATCATAGATTGATCCGGTTCCGAGGGAAGAAGTAACATCTTGGCTGCTAAACAGGTCACAGATTAGGCAGCTTATGGCTTAGAGATAAGGCGATAAGGTTCTAACATCCGAATAGAGTGCGCGTTTGACAACCGTCATGGACGCGGGAGCGACTGCCCGGGTGAATACGTTCTTACAGTACGACAGTATAGAATCCGACGAGGACTAGCTAATTAAGCATCGGCGCTCGTATGGTCCCCATCAAGCACCCTGACGAGGTGAAACCTCCCGACCACGGTAGCCACAATATCGCGCCACTCGACCATCGCACCTACGCCCACGTCGCCGCAAGCGAGGCCCTTCGAGACGGGACCGACAACATGATATCCGATCACCTCTCGGATGGTGCGTATGTGCTGCGCCGTCAGCGGGTGTTCGTACATGAGCGTGTTCATGGCCGGGTAGACGTACGTCGGCGTCGTGGGCGCCAACGCTCGCAACAGCGACGTCTTTTTTTTTTTTCATTTTTATCATTTATTTATATTTATTCATTTTCGTTCAATTGGTTTTTGAATGAACAATGAAAGAACATCGGGATTTGCGGGGGAGAGGGGGACGATGTGGGTGGGGAGGGGTGGAAACTTACTACGAGATTGTCGCATATTCCCGTTGCGATCTTTGCGAGCGTGTTGGCGGAGCAAGGCGCGATGAGCACGACGTCTGCCCAGCGCCGGAGCTCGATGTGCAATATCGGGTCTCCGATGCGATAGTTTGGCTGCGCGGTGTCGGGGGAGGAAGAGCGTCAGCCAAACGTCGTGTGGCGACAGTTATGTAAATGTTACAGAGACGGGTCGGGCGGAGAAGAGAGAGACGCACATCCCATTCGTCGTCGTCCGTCCAGACGTCGACGTCGTGCCCGCGGACATCCTCCGGATCGAAGAACGTGAGCGACGGCTTGGTCGCGGCCACCTGTACCGACACGTCCCTGTGCTAGAGAGGGCATCGCGGCGCGCGGGGAAAACTCAGCGGGGTGGGGGGGAGCGTCGGACGGATATGTTTACCTTGAGGAGTCCTCGACTATGAGGGGCGCTTTGATGGACGCGACGCTGCCGGTCGTGATGAGGAGAACGTGGGTGTGGCCTTGGCGGCGGTTGGCCGCTGCGGTGAAGTGACTTGACATGAGGATGAGGTGGAGAGTACCAAGTTGGTGTGTGTGCACCGTGCCGTGCTGACACGGACCGGAGGAGCGGCTGTGTTGGGCTGGTGCTATCAATCACAATCACAACACGGAACAAGTTGCGGAACAAGTTGAAAAGTTGAACACCGTTGTTGGGAGAAGCACCACTTGCACCTTCCCACATGTCAGTCGAAGAACTCAAAAATTGCGCGGATTCGAAACACTAATTGACGGCCGTGGGGGTGGATACAATGTGTGCTTTAGTGCTTACTAAACCATGACACAAAATCTTGCTTTTTTTCGTCCCCCCAAACAAACCGCAACTCACTTCTCCAAATGAGGACCCAGCACCCTCGAGCAGCCCCAAAGCAGCCCGTCTCGCTCTCCACTCATGAATATGTTGGAGCTTCGCAGTCACCATGACATAACTATTACGCACAGCCGACGGATATACAGTGCTGTATGTGGCGAGTGCGGCTTTATCGAACCGCTCTCTGACGGGCCTGGCTTCCGATTTCTCGCTCGTCATCAGGGTACGGGGACATGCAAGGAAACGCACCGCCTCGTGCCCTCGTCGTGTGCGGCGAACCGTAGCAGGGCGGGGTCGTGGCCTACCCGTGCTCGATTGCGTGTTGGGGGCAGCCGGAGGTTGGGGAGCCTAGATCAAGCAAAGAGTGGACAGACGGACGACCAAGGAGTATCGGCGATGTTGTGTGGACAGCTTCTTGCGTGTTCCGTTAGCATTGCCTTCTCATGCCACCATGTGACCGCGATGGATGGTAGCGGCCTGAAAGTGGGTCAGATCCTTTTGGATAGTTGGTGAGACATATCCAGGCAGCGCGACCGCAATAGACTCCTAACTCTTCCTATCCGTGAACAATCTTAGTCGCTATCAAAGTGTTGCACATTGCCATCCAGAGCATAGAATGAAAGAGTCGTAATAGCCGGTGTGTCAGATCACGGCCTTGGTTGTCGCTCCACGTACATAGGGGAATGGGTTATACAGCCGCCCAGCCTTCTTTCGCCTGCTGTACGACTGGACGATCTTTACAGACAGACAGCGCAGCAACTTTGCAAAGAAATCAAATTCATCTGAAAATCCTGCGACCTGATTGGTTGCATTCTTAGAACTGAATTTGATGCCATTTCTAAAAACTGCCCGCAATAAGATGGGGGCATTTTTGAAATAGCAATTGCGCGGCCTAATCGAGCGAACCATTAAAGCCGTCGGAAATACACATGACGAAGATATTAAGTTACTGATCGAAGCTTCTCCGAGACTAGGCAAGGGGCAGCAGATGCTGAGCTGAAGCAAAGTCAGGCGGCCGCGGATGGTCCCCAAGGCGGGTGCATGCGACGGTCCAAATTAAGACCTTTGACTCCGTTGCTTCGCTGTGCAAGGCGCAGTTGGACACACTATTATGTACATAAAAAGCAAGAGGCAAGGAACATCAGCAGAACTCACCGAAAAGAGAGAAGACCCCAACACCGAGCGCGTTTCAGCTGATAAGAAGGCCTGGAAGTGTCAGTAAATCATTTCCCATTCGGAGAGATGTGTCCGGCTTTAGTCCGTGAACGCCTTGCAGTGGGCAACCTGCCTAAGTTCTGCCATAATGCGGTCTCGAGATACTTCACGAGGCCTTTGGCTGAGATAATCTCGATCGAATGGGTTCCTTCGCCGGACCAATCAACACATGTCCAACCTACTTGCTGTGTTTGTGCAATGCGGCGAGGGCACACTCCCGCCTCCTGGGGATTTCAGAAGCGTTGTGCTGAACCTACGAGATTGCGAAGCGAGCATGCTCTGATAAGACCTGCATATGGTTAGACGATACTCCACTGAGTTCGACATCGGGGATGCCTTCACCTGCACTACAGCCTAGCCTTCGTCAGGTCAGGAGTGCGGGGTGTACCAGACTCGGTAACGCGCATCAGAGTAGCAGGGATTTGTCAGAAAAAGTGAGATCTGGCCGAAGGAGTGAGTGATCGGAACGAGTGCGGTCATTGGCAGAAGGGACCGAGACCGAGACCGAGACCGAGGGTGGGCGACGAGCCAATGCGACGGCAAGAAGGAAGGTGGGAACGGGAGCGAGCGAGGCGGTGTGCCTTGCCTTGCCTGCTGCAGAGTTGCCATTGTTAGAAGACCCGTCAGAGTCCGCCACCTCTTGGGAGGCGGGCGCGGGCCCACGGAAGCCCTTGCCTTTTGCTTTGCACTAGCTTCCTTCGCGACTCCCCCCATGAGGCCGCCTGGTTTTTTCTCTGTACAAATTTACTGACCCTTCTTGCTCTCCTCACCACCCTCACCACCACCCCCACCTAATGCCAGAGTCTGACCCGTCGACCTCGGACCTTTCTCCCAAGCAGACCACAAAGAGGCGCTCCACCTCCTCAGAAACGCCCTGCGCGTCCGCACCACCCCGATCCCCCGCGCCCCTTGACGCACTCTCTGTCGTGGACGGTGTTAGGGCACCCACTAAGCGGGCGAGGAAAGCGATTAACTGCGGGCCGTGTCGCATAAGTAAACTCAAATGCGACAGGTCCGTCCTGTCTCGTGCCATCTCTATACGTGACGTCCTCACTTTATCATGGCAGAGAACGGCCGTGTTCTTCGTGCAAACTAAGAGGTACGCGACTTCCTCCTGGAGTATACCATTCCCTCAGGTCTCCCCCCTTTTCACCTCATTCATATACTTGAAGGTGTATTTTCTGACGGCCGCTCGCAGGCACAACTGCCTCCTGTTATCCAGGTCAGGACGGTGGATCCCCAGCCGTCATTCGGACGGATGACCCAAGGTGTGTCTTATTATTTTCTCAATATCTCTCTCCGCCACATGGCGCCATTCTGTGCGCGTTTAGTGACCCACGCAGCGTCAACACCACCATCGAATTTTCCAGGATTCGTCAGGCGCTAAGCCTCATAGAAGCTCACGTCAATTACATACAACGCTCTGCGGCGCCGCCCGGGGTCATCCTCCCCACCCACCCTTCTTTCGATGCACCCATCGCTCTGCCGTCTCAGCTCAAGCAGGACCTTGCAAAGTCAGATTTGTCTGAGCAGGAGGCAACTCCGGGTGTGCGAGGACAATCAAACTGGAGGGGTCTCTACGCCGGTCCTACAAGTGCTGCTTCTCACTTGACGTCGGTGTGTTTGCTTTGCGTCCGTGGAATGATCCTGATCGACTCACGCTTTGCTTGCTTCGTGGACCACCTTCATCCAACTCACAGAGCATCAGAGATGGCAGTGACGTTCTTGAGGCTGCTGCAATACTCCAGGAACAAACGTGCTACCTTCCTCCGACATATGATAGCGATTACGACCTACGCAAGGAACTTCCACATTCAGCGATCATCGACGGTCTTGTCGACTTTTACTTTGAGTATTGTAACTGGGTGTACCGACACGTGAACCACCGCGCATTTATGGCCGCGTGGGTCCTTTACAAGTCCGGTGCCGGGGCCGACCGTACTGTGCTCGCGACCGTGTGCATGATCATGGCAGTTACATTACATTATCTTCCTCCAGGGCACGAGTTGCTTCGTGCCTTATCGCTCGATACTGAGGTACTCGGTGCGCGCTTTTACAACACCATGCGTATCGCATTGCAGCGCAGGCAAGCGGAAAGCCGCGCATACACACTGGAGCTTGTCGAACTGCTTCTCATCCGACTTCATTATCTTATGCTCTCAAAAATCGACAGCGAAGAGACTTGGCATGTTCGAGGAGAATTGTTGACTATTGCAACTGCAATGGGCCTCCATCGTGATCCTGGGAAGGAGATGCCGTTGGAGGTCGCGGAACGTCGAAGATGGGCGTGGTGGCATATCATCCTCATAGAACGGTATGCATTTAGAGGAAAGTTTTCAGTTTCCTTGGGTTCTGACCCACATTTCCTTGTTTCAGTTGGCAGGCGTTTATTTTCGGGCGCCCCATTGCAATTGCCTCGCACCATTTCGATACACGCTTGCCGTCGTATTGCGATCCCGAAGTTGATCCCTCCGGGAAGCTATATGACGCGAACATCCATCTATTCCGGCTTGCTTTCATACTTGGCGATATCATGGATGACGCAGTATCGTTACGGCCTGTGCCTTATGAGTCGGTCCTTGCGAAGGATCGTAATCTTCAAGAATGGTGGGACACGCTTCCGACGGAACTGGACATGGACGACTACTCCCTCGTCGGTTGCCTCGCCTCGTCTACGACCTCCAAACGGCGCATAGGCGTGCAGAGTGTCGTCGTTCGAACCGCGTTCCTACACATTCGCTTCACCATGCATCGACCATACGCGAGTCTCGCGCACGGTGAAGCGTCAAAATATACGACGAGTCTCGAAATTTCCGTCAATGCGGCAGACAAACTCATCGCGCTCTCTGCCCATGCTCGCCCCGAAATGCTCGACCACGGCGCGCTCGCCGTAGCCGGTCACATGACCTGGGGCCCAGTCCACTGTTTCTCTGCTGCCATGTTCTTCTGCTTTCAGATCATCAACAACCCCGAGCAGCCGGGCGCGAGACTCTTTCGCGCGAACATTCTCCGCGCGATTGCGACTCTCGAGTCCTCTCGCGACATACGAGTCGCCGAGAGGGCACTCGACATACTCTGCGCGCTCGACCCACTCTACGCCGAAGAGTTCCTCTCGGACACGCCTGAGGCTCGTGAACAAAAAAAGCAGGACGTTCTTCCTGCCGTGCGGAGGCTCCAGTTTCCGTACGTTGACTCCTCGAACGTCCCGATTGGGTCCGTCGAGGTGTGCAGGTCTGGGGACGGCGCGTTATCGCCAGCTCAATCCAGCACACATGCTGAATCCCCACACCCTGGGCCCGGTCCACCCGCACCTGACGCACCGCAACCCCCTCATCCCAACGCACAGGGAACGGGAGTACATGCGCAAGAGCCGGAGTTGTTGACAATTCCCCCGACAGTGCCTCCTCCTACACCCATGCTACAGCCTCACCAACAGCATTTACTTCACCATCAACATCAACAACAGCAGGTTCCTACGTGCGATGATGCGCCTCCGCTCAAATGGTCCCACCCCGAACTGTCTTTCAGCGAAGCTGCACAATACGTAGGGCAACAGCAGGGTCACCCGGCGCTTGCGCAACAGCATCAGCAACAACAGTACGGGCCCGGGGACGGACTCCCAGGCCAGCCAGCAGAAGAGGGAGAAGCGATGTGGCAATCGGCGCACCACGCGCCGACGGTCACTATGGTCCCCGCGGAACCCCCCGCCGCCTCTTCCCCGCGCGCTCTCTACGCATCGCAGATGATCCCGCAGGACGCGTATGCTCACGCAGGAGGTGGCACCGGCGGTGGCGCCCTGAATGGCCGGATGGGTCCTGGAGCCGGAGCGGGGAGCGTGCTGTGGGGCGCCACGAGCGGGTTCGTGCAGGGCGAGTGGGATCGCATGTACACTGGATTGGGGGGCCGCATGCCGCACGAAGGCTGAGTGTTGCGCGCAAAAGCTAAGCTACGAAAGAAGAAAAGCTCGTAGCCGACTCTTTGGGGACTCACTCGTCCACGGGCTTTCTCCTCCGCATTTTTTTTTTCTATTTTCCTGATGACGCGCGCGCGGACAGGCTTTATCTCTCCTCTCCTCTCCTCTCTTTCTGTACAAATCCCCGATATGTACAGTAATCGTGATGGCACAGCACACAATAGCAGGGTTACTTGTGTGTGGGCTCTCTCCTCCACGTTTGGAGATTTGACCAATTAAAAGACGACCACCGTGGGCGGCACTTGCGTGCACTGCGCTGCGTCGGACAAGCGAATGGGGTTAACCGTAAACGCTCCGTTCAGTTCGTTCACATAACTCGGTCAACTCGGGCAGGGAAATCGTCAGCGCCGCCCCGGTACTTTGCTGCTTTACAGCATACTATCTTAACACTCTTTGTTCTTCACGGCCCTTTTCCAGAGCCAACGTCGTTTGGGTCTTTCGGTGCCAAGGAAACTCGAAAATGCCATGAATCGAACCTACTTGCGACGTCGTCCTGGTTTCCCAGAAGGTGTCTATCTGGAGCATACCAAAATACCAATTGCCTGTCAAAAAAAAAGCTGCTGACATCGTCCCCCAAGTCTTCAAGTCAATGTGAAATCCGGTCTTCTTTTCGGGTTGAGAGTCGAGTCGGCCCTGGCGTCGTCGTCGACCCTTGTGCTTGTAACGCCACCAAATAAACCGATCGACGATGACCCACGCGGTGCTCAGGGGGGAATTCGAAGAAACACTGTATACTGTACTGTAATAATTACCTTACTCTCCCATCGCTTCCAAAGGGGGGCGACGTGCGCCCGCGGCCAGTGCCAAGGAGAGAGCCCGAGGGGGGTTCCTGCTACGTACTCATCAAGATCTCAAAGTTCCTAATACTGTATATCCGGCCGGTAATTCCCATTCTCTCTCTCCCCCCACCGACCTCCCCCACTCTCGTGCTCCGTGCTCCGTTGCCCTCGCGAAAGGTTGCGCGCGTGCCTGGAGAACTCTTGGTCCCCCCCTGGATACGAATTTTTCTCTCTATCTTGGTCCCGAGGGCAGTAAAGTTCGCTTTTGTGCACCTAGTGACTTACAGTACTTGTGCGGCGCCCCCTGGCCGGGAGCCCTGCGCCTGAGCCTGCGCCCGAGCCTGAGTCCGAGGACGGCGGCTTACCAGGCGTACGGAGAGCAGCGGTGGAGAGTTGCAATACAGCATACTTACACCTGAAATGGCGCGCGCCCAAGCCGCACTGGCACTCTATGGGGTGGTTCGGTAATCATCAAGTTCGAGTGGGGTTGCCCAAGGCTCGGCGCTGTTCGCCCTGGCTTATCTGAGCGCGAAGAGGACGCCAACTGTCCGATACGAACGTATCACAGTACGACACGGACGGACGGGCGGGCTGGCCCGCGCCGTCCAGTCGCGACCCCGACCCCTCAATTCAACCAACTTGTTCGCGTAGCCGGCGAACGCCGAGTGATCGCTCTGATGTGCTCTGATTGTGGAAGTGCTGATGTGATTCGAGATTGAGATCATTACAGTATATTGGGCAGTCGTTCTCCGGCATCGGATATTGCATGCCGCTTGACTCGGAATTGCCTGAGCAGCGTACGAACGATCATGATCATGATGCCATCCATACTCTACTCTAGTACCTCTACAGTCGGCTCTCTCATAACCCATTATACCTCTAAATCAGAAAATAAAAACACTCATCACCTCAATCCCCCTTAATTTCTCAAGTTGTGAGGTCAGGGCCCGGGGGTGTGTGTTCGAGAGCGAGTCCGCCCTCTGACAAGGTGAATTTTGGAAATAGAAAGCCCCACAGGGCCACATCACGGCAATCTGGGTAATGAGGGTTATGAGAGGTCGACTGTATCCCCACACTTGGCAGCTTGGCAGGTCATTTGCAGGCACCACCGGCATCCGTAGGGGCACACTGATCGCAACAAACCTTCTCCTCACCTCACGTCCTTCATGACATGAACCCTTCCTCGCGCCCTTGCTGACGACATCTCCGGTGTCTTGTTAATATGCCGAGACGTTTATCGACATTAATTCACACCAGTATCGGAGGGGGGTGCGCAATCCGGTATGACAGGCAGAACGCCTCGTTGGACATCAATATGCATCAATCGTCACAGCTGACACTGACTTTGCTCCACCTGGGAAATGGTTTGATCTGGGTTTCGTGGGCATATAAAAACGTGGGAGCCTGCCAGTGTTATGCGGCTGAATTTGGAATTGTTAAAAAAAAAGCTCACGAAACTCGAATGATCCGGGCGTAAACCACCACAGTAGTCGGGCTCCCTAACCGACGTAGCAACAGTGATACAACGATGTGGCACTCGTGGTGCAATAAACAACAAAAGTGGTCAAAGTGCAAAGCAGGCGCAGAAAGTCAAAAGGTACTTTGACCTAAATGCAACCCGGGTCCGGTAGCAAGTCTCATACTCACCATACAGTACAGTACACACATTAGCCGGAGTGCGTAAGTGCTTCGTGGTCGCGTCGTGATTGGAGGAAAATATCGACAGTTGTTTGTGGCTGGTGGCTGCAGCAGCCTGCTGAGCCGGTGCCACCCTCAGCTTGTCCCCCTGATGGACATGGAAACACTTTGAGAGGCTATCACACCGCTGGTCGCATCATTTTCCGAAAAATAGCATTGAATCCCCATCACCGTGCTTTTTGCAAGGCGGCAGGTGGCACAACACAAGTTGGAGTCCATTCGCTTTCCAGTTTCAGGACCAGGTACTGAGTGTGGGCTATCAACAGTGCCGTTCTTCCGTGACTCTTTCACGTACACGTACCCATACCAAAAAAAATGTGATCCATCAAGCATTCAAGCTGCATTCCTGGAACTGACGGGAATCAGAGAATCACCGCCGACACGCCATGACGGACACAGCCCTCCTTGGAGAAGTGCAGTGGGATCAGGGGCGAAACAGGATGATGACGGGTGGTCGTGCCACTGTCGTGCCTTGTATTTTATTTTATTTTGCCTCGAGTTGAGACGTGCCGCGTCGTACAATACAGTATCGTGTGGCCACGAAACGTGCACTGCACGGACCCTCGTGGACGGGATGCTTGATGACGTTGTGACGGTGTGCAAAAAGGTGAAAAAAGGAGGAACTTCTCTCTCTCTCTGGATCGTCACGGTCCATGGCTGTGTATTCACATGCACCGATGCCGTCAAGATGCAGAGATATGTGGTGTGCGTGAAAATAGCCGAAGGCGTCCTTGATCGTACTTGTCGCAGACAGAGATCCCCGATCCCTCTCGGGCCCGCCCTCGTCGCATCTCCTTTTTTCAAGTTTTTTGCAAAACCTCTATCTAGCAAACAAACTTTTGATGTCACTCGAGGGGACAGCCACTCTGCCACTCTGTCTCAGTCGGAGAGCCACGCTTTGTACGCGCTCAGCACGTTCAGCCTCCACCAGATGATGGTGCATCGCAACTTGAAGTAGCACCGCCTCACTGCAAAGCGCGTCCGAAGTGGACGGCACGAACATTCCCGCACCCCCCCATCATCCGGCCGTGATGTAAATCGTAGATCAAGGATCGCTAGATCAAGGCCCATACAGATAGATAGAGATGCCTCCCCCCTCCAACGAGGTGTTCGGGCAACAAGGGGGACACCAGGCCCACTCACGCACCCCTTTATTCTTCGTCTTCGAGAACTAAAAAAGGAAACGACGTCTTCGCGCCATCGACAACTTTAAGAGATTTGAATGAATTCACCCCATCAGCGACCGTTGACCTGCCAGTAGCTGGCATGCCTTGAATTGACTTTGTTGTACTGTACTGTATCAAAAAAAAACAACGTCGGGGCCGCAATCGGCTAGAAGGATGATCAATGAGCCGCCGCCCTGAGTACCTGAATACCGAGCACCCGTTCGTCCCAAGAGGGCCTTAGAGAAAGAGAATGTGCAAGATTCTGGTGAGAGTTACAGTAACCGGTTAACCATTCGTTGCTGCGGACGCTTGCGTGCGCAGGAATCCAAAGATATACTGTATGAACCTCGACCTCGAGGGTCATACATAAAGCGTCCGTATATACCAAAACAGTCCCAATTATCCAGCCAAAATAATTTGATTTGAACACCCTTTTTTCCATGAAAGATAGAGAGAGGAGTGGACGCGAACGCCCTCGAACAACCAGCAGCAAGTAGGTAGTAGTACACAACATGAAAACAGAGACTCAGACACGATGAACCTGAGTCCGGTCCCAGGCAGCAGGGACCCTTGGGGACATGTAAAGGTCTCGACCCGAACCAGTATGCCCCGCCCCGTCTGCCGGCTTGGCGGTATCCCTGAAAATTGATCTGTCGATGCGCACTTCGACGTCGAATTCGCTCGGGTATTCAGAGGCGGCGCCTCGGTAGTCCGTCGTCAGATCCCCGTTATTATCGAGCTTCGTTTCTCCGTCGAAGCGCAGGCCGGACATGGCGGTGTGGCCCGTCTGTGGATGCGACACAATGACTGATGACTGTTTCGCTCTTGCCTCTACCGCCCCCACTAAGTCAACTGGCACGGACGGCCTGAGGGGTAGTCATGTACGCACCACGCAGGTGAATGAGAATCCGTTGACTCATGATCCAGGTGACTGCATATTCAAGCGATGCGCTAGATGGCCACAGATTGTAAGGTTCACCAACAGACGGCCTACGAAAAGGAAGGAGAAATACCCCGATGATTGAATGCTTTTAGCGGCACGGCGATATAGGATGATGTTCATCAGGTTTACGGCTGTAAAAAGACCGGTTGGATGAGTGTTGACAACCTATGGGAAGGTACGCACCGGTAAGCGCGACGAGATATCCCAAGCCATCATATAACAATCTTGGTATGGGGTGAGACCCTTCACCACGGCCACTTGAAAAGCGACTTACATTCTCAAAAGCTTCGTGGTACTATGCAATGGGCTCATCAGAGCTGAGGGTACATATTACACAGACATGGCTTACGTGGAAACTGCCGAGGCCTTCAACTTGAGAAGGAAGTACGTCGAGATTGACAGTGTGAGGCAGTCGTATAGCATGGCCGTCAAGTAAAAGGTCCATGCAGAGATGACAAACTTTGGGCGAGCACTTCCAGTCATGCAACTAAAACTGAGCGTCAGGACAGACACGGTGGTAGATGTGCAGGTGAAATCAAACGTACTTGCCCTGATCAGAGGCACAACCACTCAAACTTTAGTACACCCTCCGCGAATGCAAGAAAAGAGTCACACTTACGTTCGTCTGGACAGCTGCATCAGGGTCAGTCAATCGATTGGTCATCTGTGGCGGGGGCTGTCTGACTCACGGAGACGATTGAATAGATCGGTGACCCATTGGAGCTGTGCCGGTATGAGGACAAGAAAACACTAGATAAAGAGCGACAGTTACTGACCACTGCAGCAAAGAAATATGCGAATACAAGAGTACGGCCAACCCAGACATTGCGCTGGGCGATGTTGTACGTCCTACAGCCCATGGTCAGACTCGGGTTGCGGTGATACAGTATGATCGAGACCCACCGGATACCCAGGATGGCTTGTGACACCATCATTTGCAACACTGTAGGATTGCCCCATGTTCAGCATCGAAACAGCGCGAAGCACCCGGAACCGCACCTTTAAATACAGGAGTGAGGTAGCACCAGTGGGCGCAAACATTCGGCGAAAATCCGTGGTAGAAGAACCCGGTGTTGCTGAAGAGGAGGACGAGTATGCTCGAGTATCTACAGAACATGTGAACAAGTGCTCCGGAGCGAAGGTGTCAATTAACATACCGAATCATAACGAATAGTATGAAACCCAAGCTATCGAACGGGGGGTTACGCTTCAATCGACGCACGATCCTCGGAAGTAGAGATCGAGTTGCTCACCTACGTCTACTTGCTGTCCGGTACAGCCGAATTTCGGAAGGGAGAGTGATGAAATAGCTGGGCCGAATATAAGCCCATCACGACGAGAAAAGTCGAAGGACATGGCCATAAGCGGTAAAAAGAAAACGTACTCGTACGCCGCGATAGACAGAGACGCGATGCGTAGGTTATTAGCCGCTGCGAGTGCGCCTGCACTCGGGGCGATCGTTTGAGCCGTGGCGGCGATCACGTCGTTGGCGACCATTTCGAACACCGAGAGCGACGAGGAGGGGGAGGTGCTACAGGCGCGGGGAAAAGGGAGGGATAACGCTCGTGTCCCAACGGGGCCATGTGGAACACGGTTTTATGAATAATGGGCTCGCGCGTAAGTTTCAGCAGAAAAAGTGAAATCAGGGGGGGGAAAAATCACAACTCAAAGTCCCTTAATGGAATGGGGGGCCATCCGTCTTTGATCGGGATACGTCTCTGGCGCCCTTCTGGGGGGATTCAGGGCTGAGACAACAGTTCCCCCCCCCAGCGAGCCGCCGCTCTGGCATCCACTCGTAGACATATACCCAAGGGGTTTGAGAAGATCCGAATAAGGTCTGGATCTGAATGGCGTATCAGGCCGTCTACAAAGACTAATTGAAAATCAGTTCAATTGAAACGACATTCCTTGAGGAAATAAGCGCCGGTGCGCTGCTTTTTACACGATGTCAATGTTGGCTGATTGGCGCACAAGGGAAATAATAAAATTTCCAGCAAAAATGGGCTGTCACTTTCTCTGTGCCATGTCGTTGTCGCTTCAGAGGATGGCACAACGAGCGGACGACGCGAACAGCCTGGGAGCGCGCTCGGGAGGTGCCGTTGTTGTGACTCCGACAACCGAACCCCGACGACGGTGCGCTCACGCCGTCGCGGTCGTCAGCGAGTGACAGGGTGGGAAATTGGAACACATCTCGACCTCGAGCTGACTTATCAGCATCGTCTCGCACATAACCGGGCATGAAGGTGCGCCAGACACCATTTCTAGACCAAAAAACCTAACACGCGAACAACTGGAGCATCGGCCTCACACCGATTCAGACGACGGCCCATGAGATATGTAGAATATTTCATCCCGGTGAGGTGACACTATTGTCCCGCTTGGGAAACCGAGGTTCGGATACGGATGGGTTCAACACGGGGATATTGCTACGCCACGATCACGAGGCATCGGTCTTTAACGCGCCACTCAGCTCGTCCCCGGTCCACGTTCAATTCACGGGCTCGCTTGAGCGTCAAGGCACATTGCATTCTCTGGGCATCCCCTGCAACACAAGCCTGTGCTTGCTCGAGTGCCACATCAGAAAGTCCCAGATCAATATCGAGCGCATAGAGGTCCGGAATAAGCAATGTGAGTCGGCGAGGTTCGAGATCTAGGGTCGCAGACGAGATGGCTGCGTGAGTCTGGTCAATGTTAGATAAGCCGGCAGAGCAAAGTCGAGATTACAATGTGCGTACTAGTTTCGGAACTCGGACAGTAATGTGGATCTCCCCACCTTCTTGACTCCAAATCCACATCGGTGTCTCGACATGATTGTTATGAGGTGAGATGGCGTCCTTTGGTTGCACGCGATCGGGGGGCCCATCGACACCCGATACGGCGGGAGGGCTGCTGACCACCTCAATGAGCTTCTTATTGGGCAATTTGTCCAGCGATGGACGATGATGGTGGCCAGACGGGAACCACTTGGCCGGGATGGAGGCCACTCGCGGTTCTAGAGCGCCTTTCGAAGAAATATTCGGTGTGCCAAGAGTGCGAGAGAGCGAAATCGAATTCTGGCCCTCTATCTGTTGCAAGGCGAACTCTGGTCCGCGATGTGCCAAATGAGGTGGGCACCGCCGAATGGAAACGATGGACAAAACGGATAGAATCGTTCACAGCAGATTGGTTTGGTTCGTAATGGAACAGACAAGTGCACGCACCGACAAGAAAGCTCTTAAAGTCGGGGTCCTTCGACGCATGATTTTTTAATGATGAGTTATAAATACAGTCAAAAACGAGGGCTGGCTTGCCCGCTAGATGATAGCTCGAGTCAGCGGAGGGCTCTTCGAGTAGGTCAAGATCATGAAACAAGAGCACGGCGGAAGGTCAGCATGACGATGCGTAGAACACGCCCATGATACGCGAACCACCCAATGATGCATTTGTGCCGTACTCGTACCTTTATCTGTATCCGGCCGTCCATCTGAGACAAAGACGTATATGGGACAGTCCCTTTCGCTCTTCAGGTCCATCCGACGACTGCGCGCAGCAAAATCAAGGGCTTTTTCGACTCCATCGAGAGGTGGGGGGACGTCTTTGGACCAGGCTACGTTGACGAAAACCTTGAGACCTTGAGGGATTGGCACGGGTCCCTGTGCTCGTTCATGAGCGGATGGCACATCGACTACTCCCGGCTGTAGCGATTTTGACTTTAAGCAGAAACCGGGGGACGGCGAAACGTTGACGGTCACGTTCGAAGTGGAAGTCGAAGCCATGAACGCATGAACGGACCAGAACAGAACGAGACGGGCCGCGCCGTCCAACTCTGCCCAAATTTTTTTTCATCATCATCATCATCATCATGGACGAACAAACGCAAGAACAAAAACAATCCGAGTCTGTTGCACGCTTCAGACGTACGCCGTCTCGCACAGGCCCCAGCGCATTTCTTTTTTGGCACCTTCTGATATTCCTGTCGGCTGTCTCTACCAGGGTCCTTCAACATAGCCCGCGATGTCGACAGAGCCCTTCTGGTGGCAAGCACGCCCCTACCCGATCTCGACGATGACCTTAGCACGGAAAAGTACATCTCAGACCGCAGGGTCATAGGCGTACGACGAAGCTCCCCTCCGACTCTGATGCCTCGCTCTCACCACCATCTCCTCAGTACGAGTCTCTCATCCAGCCGGTGGACCTTCGCGATAAAATTCGATCTACCGCGGAATCTCAACGCACGATTGCCCATGCTCGTTACCATGCCGGACGCGTGCTCGCTGGCCATGACGACAGAGTACTTGTCATCGTCGGCCCTTGCTCCATTCATTCCCCCGAGCAGGCGCTTGACTACGCAAAGCTTCTGAAGGAAAAGATGCCTTCCTGGCCAAATCTCCTCATAATCATGCGATCTTACTTGTACGTCTACCCTGATTGTCCACGCGTGTCCCGTTGACGCGCTTCGCTTTTAGTGAGGTGATTGGCTCTCTTTCGTTTGAATGCCGGACGCGCTTTTTTCCCTGACGTTCCGCGACCCGTGATTTTTTTTTCTTTTTTCTCACCAACAGAAGCCGCGCACGACAGTCGGTTGGAAGGGCCTCATCAACGACCCTGCCATAGATGGGTCTTTTCGGATCAACGATGGCCTCCGAATCGCCCGGCAACTTCTCTGCGATCTTACGCATCTCGGCGTCCCCGTCGGCTCGGAGCTCCTCGACACCATATCTCCGCAATATCTCAACGATCTTGTTTCGTGGGGCGCGATCGGCGCGCGCACCACCGAGTCTCAGCTCCATCGCGAACTCGCGTCGGGCGTCTCCTTCCCGATCGGCTTCAAGAACGGTACGGACGGCAGCGTGACCGTCGCCATCGACGCGATGCGCTCCAGCAGCAACCCGCACGCGTTCATGGGCGTCACCGAACGGGGCATCGCCGCCATCGTCAAGACGCGCGGAAATCAGGACGTGCACGTCATCCTGCGCGGCGGCACAACAGGTCCAAACTTTGCCGCCCAGCACGTCCGCGAGGCAGCCAACGCCATCGCCAAGGCGCGTCCTCGAAACCATCCGTCCATCATGATCGATTGCAGCCGTGCGCATCTGAGATTCACTCGTCCGCATCCCACGCTGAGATGATAAAGGACAGATGGCAATTCGCAAAAGAACCACAATAACCAACCAAAAGTGCTCGACGACATTTGCACACAACTGTGTTCCGGGGACAGGAACATCACTGGCGTGATGATCGAGTCCCACATCAACGAAGGCAAGCAGGATGTTCCCCAGGAGGGTCCTTCCGGTCTTGCATACGGCGTTTCGATTACCGATGCGTGCGTCAACTGGCAAACGACGGTCGGGATGTTAGATCGATTGAATGCTGTACGTGTTTCTCCCCCGTTCACAAGTTCATGGCGTCGAGCTCTCTCTAGGCCGTGCAGGAGCGCAGATCAGCAGTCATCAACGCAAGCTTGGCCAATGTGGCGACTCGTGAGGATGGGATATGAAAAAAAAATGAACGTTGCGATACGCATTGTATGTCCCTCATATCGAATTATTGATCCGTCATAGAACTCGTGTAATTGTATGTCATTATACCACATTCGAATGTGATGTTTGTTGTTCGCCTCGTCTGTTTTGGAAAGAGAAGCGAGGACGTGAGCGCCGTTCCCTATCGAGGACAGTACCGGGGCCCCACTTGTCCACTTGTGATCCCCTCGATACGAAATATCAAATCCACGGCGGCCGCCTTGAGATTGCGGGGGCCATGGCAATTGACAAAGCGCTCAGCAGATTACCTTTAGACGCTTAGATCCCTATTTTTACGCTGCTGACACACGTTGCGAATTCGCGACCGACTCTTTGCGCCAAACTAGCAAGATCTCATCGAGAGAGCGCATGGCCCACCCGGAGCCCAGCGTCGTGGTCATCTGCGTGCCCGTCGCGTGAAGCACCTCGCGTATGCCGCGCTCGAGCGCCACCGCATCGCCGCCCGATCCCTCCGGCGGCGGCAGCCCGACGCAGGCCGCGTGCGCGCGCTGCGCGAGACCCTGCAACACTCCGAGAAGCGTGGAGACCGGCACGTTGTTTCGCAGCAGGTACCACGCGAACGCGCTCGCGCCGACGACGTCCACTGTGGCCGCGGGGATGGACTCGCCGCGCGCGTATGCGCCCAGGGCGGACAGGAACGCGGGGGTGGTCCGGACACTCTCGAGCTGCTGGTCCAGCGCATAGAGCGTTCCCGATAGCGTCCCCTCGCGGATCAACGGTGCGCGGGGATTGCCCTCGCTCCGCCCGCTGAACCGCCTGTCGTAGAGCTTGCCGTAAAAGTCGACGGCAAAACGGAGGTCTTGGAGCGAGAGATGGAAGTGGTGCGAGGAAGGTCTCATCGTGCGATACCTGTACAGCAGGAGGTGCGACTGGAGTGTCTGAGGTTTATCTTGGAGGATGCTGTCGTGCAGGCTCGCTCGGCAGTATGCATTGAAGAGCTGCTCCGGATCTGTTTTGGAATCATTCCGGCAGAAATGATCCGCGAATGCCAAGAAGAGGGGGTCGATGGAAAAGGACGAGATAAACTGGTTGAGGTCCCCAGCGGGATGGGCTTTCGTATCGGTGAGCCGTGGGAAATCGAGAGTGGCAGCGTCCCCCGAAGATGACCCCGAACGTACGAAAAGGCTCCGGCTTCCTTTCGGGTCTTCTAAATAGCTCAGAAACGCGGTTCTTCGTTTGACGTAGATTGTTTGGCTGCGAAGAAGCGAATCCTTATGACGTCGAACATTGGCCAGGTCTAGGTAGAATGGCCAGTACCTCGGGGTGTCGACGCGAATAGAAAGGACCTTGTCAAAGTCGGGGATCAGCGTGGGAGAGATCAACTGAGCCATTTCAACGCCTGGGCCTTCCTTGACCTTAATTTTGACAGGTAGGTAGACGATTTCCTTCGTATCGACATCCCGGGCGATGAGACACCGTGGTTCGACTGCCAATACCCACAAATGACGCAAGGCTTGCAAGTACGATCTGCTATCCGAGGACACGGGAGGAAATCTGGGGAAGAAGGCGGCGACCAAACACGCGATGGCCGCATCTGAGCTTCCTAACGTGTATCGGCCCCCACCCAGAACAGAAGCCCAAGGGACATATGCGTCGCCATGTGGGTGCCGTAGCGCATTGCC
Source organism: Russula brevipes (assembly GCA_022496215.1). Taxonomy (NCBI): domain Eukaryota; kingdom Fungi; phylum Basidiomycota; class Agaricomycetes; order Russulales; family Russulaceae; genus Russula; species Russula brevipes. The sequence continues at coordinate 42,324 of WTXF01000015.1, read as the reverse complement.
TGATTGTACATCCCGTACGAGTATCGAAGCCTTCGGAGGCAATTGATCTCCCCAGTTCCCGCCATCACGATGTTCAAAGAGATGGATATAAGATTTAGTCCATCGCGGATCGCATGTCGCTTGATCTTGTAGTCATAGCCTGGTCCTGTTGACGGTGCCATCAGCATCAAGCCAACCGTATGATGCGCCAACCCTACCATTAATGATGTATGCCATCCGACTGAACGTGTCATAATAATTGATGAGTAACAGGTATGGCTCCTCTCGGGCTGTGCCCGCGTATTTGAGTGCTATCGCGAAGCAGCATCCCGCGACGATGTTGTAAAAGGCAAGGTCGATGGCATCGTCAATGGACTTTCCTTGCGCCCGTTCACTCAAGCCCTTGATGATGTAGGGTGGCAGTTGCGCAGTGATCCACTCCTTAGTAGGGGTGATGCGGCCCCAGAGTATGAGGTTTCGAGCCAACGTTCGCAGCAATAAGAGATTGGGCGGGATGCGGTTTAGGGCCATGGTCGTCTCTGGGATGGTGAGAATATCGGCGACTTCCTGACTCTCCGTTCTCAAATACATGAGACCGAGGGCTATAGTCGCCGCAGGCGAGGTGAGGTTGATGTCAAACGCCGCTCGCGTACGTCTGCCACGCATATGAGAAGGGGCTTCTCCGTGAATAAGGATTCGCAGTTCCGAGACCAGTGCTCATCCGCGGGTACTGGCGCAACGGAGCCCTCGCCAACGTGACCATCCCGAAAGCGAGCGCTGCAGCCATGGAATAAGCTTCGCGGTGCTCGTTACGAGGTCTTGCTGGGTGAGGTCGTTGCGACTGATTTGTTTTAGACAGACTTCGGCCATCCGGCGGTTTTTCGAGCCCATGTAGAGCAGCCCGAGACCAACCAAGCCCGCTGCTTGGGTTATTAAGGGAACGTTGAGATCTATGGTGGAGTGGGGAGAAGGGCGGGCGTGTGTACGGCAAGCAGCTTGGTCACATGTCTGTTCCCGCTGCCGACATTTGCTGCGGACAGACCGAGCAATATACCGATGGACGTCAAGTCATGCTTCGGTGTCAGATAGCCAAAGGTGTGCCATGTCAACATCTCTCGTAGATGGCCAGTCAGCCCCAGTCCGTACAAGAATCCGGCGTGTTCGGGCGTTAATTCTGAAGGCCTGTTGAACTTGATCCACGAGCTATCGATGACATTGGAGGAAGGAGAGATCCTCAGCGCAGCGGCGACGCCGTTGTGGAAGTCTCCCCAGTTCAGGCTGTCCAGTGGCATCTTGTTCGGCTCTGGAGCTATGGTCACGTTATGGGGCTGAAGATGGATCGAAAACTCGATCTTCGGGATGGCATACGCTTCTCGAGTCACTGTTGGCACAGAACCAAACGTGAACAAGGCGCGCCCCAAAGGTAAAGAAAGCGTCCTTTCTGCAATCCGGAGGACATCGCTCTGCTGTTCTTTGGCCTGGTCATGTTCGCTGCGAGAAAACCGCGGATCAGAAGTGCTGTCAATTCAGGGAGCAGCGCTGCGGAAGAAGCGCACCTAAGCTCAGGACGCTCAACCATCCTAACGGTTGGAATTTCCGAGGACTGCAACATTCGTGCAACCTCATCGAGGCGTTTATCTTGACCGAATCTAATGCGAGTGAAGTCATCGGTATTCAGTTCTACCCCCGAGCTTGCACCGATTTCTCCGGCGGCTGCAGAAACTGCCTGGTAAACTAGCGATGGTATGCTCGGTCGTTGGCGGTTACCCTGAGAATTGTACTCAGATGGAGCTTGCACAGTCCCTCGAGATTACTCACTAGGAACTCCTTGACGGCTCGATAGCCATTCGGGTTGAGCAAGCCAGGATTGACATCCGCGCCCTCTGCCAGGTCGTTACGGCCGACGAACTCGTATGCAGCAGCTGGCCAGTCTTGAGCCGGTGCCAACTGGCATGTCCTTGCAGCTTCTCGGAGCGGAGCTGCCAGTCCGAGGGGTAGAACGTTGAGGAACGCCTGGCCGATCTGGTGGCTGACCATCAAGTGCATAGCGTTCTCCGCCCGCTTTCGACTGTCTTCTACCGTCTTGTCTGCGAGGCATTGATATATCAGAGTGAGCTGATGCAGATAGGCGAGCGGTTCGAGTCTTCCGTACGCGTAGCTGGGAGAAAGCTTGAACTGCGATGCGAGCTTGCGGATGTCGTACCAAGGTAGCTTCCATTCTGGGTTATTTATTCTTCCATAGAACATGGCCGTCATGTCCGGAGGCCAGACAGGTAGGCGGTCATCGACGAAGGAGGAGTCTGGGTACGCGTGAGACAGGATATGCTGCTTGGGCGGGGTGACACGTACCGTGCACCCATCCCGAGGTCACATTAGGGCAGAAGCGCTTCCAATAGTCCGCCCACTCTGGGCGAATGTTACTTGCGATGTGGCATATCAAGTCCGCAAGGCGATGGACCTCATCATGCCGGTGCACCATAAGACGGAGGTCTTCGCCGAGCACGTGCAAAGCATTGAGCACTGGCGCGAGGAGAGCATGCGGCCGCTTGCGCGGAGGTGGAGTCGTGGGAAGTGGGTGCTGTGGGAATTGTAAACCTGAAAGCACAACGTCGCCCTTGAAGCGGCCGAGGAGGTGGAACAAGCCAGCCGTTCCCATGGATCCCGAGTCTCCATCGGGCCTTGAGATAAGGTTCAATCTCGAGTATCTTAAACAAGGCGCTCTTGAAGCATTCGAATTCTACCTCGGGGTCGCAACTGAGTCGACGAGACCTCCACGCGTCCGTGAATGTTACGTGTAACCCAAAGGCCCAGTCCGCAGGGATGGTAAGCGCGAGCACTTCCAGGCACTGCTTGGTGAGCAAGTCCTTGGGGGTAAAATCGATGGTAGCTCGGGACACACTCCCATCGAACAGCTCGATGGTGACCGCAGAGCGGATTGGGTCTCTAAGAGTCAAGACCTTGTTCGATGACATATGGGAATTCAGATCATCCAATTCCATCGAGGACGGCGATAACGAAGGACGGGCCCGTGAGAAAAAATGCGGAATGGCACCAGTTATTCCCACTGTCGACGCGTTGTATTTTTGCAATCCATGAGTGAGAATCGTCAAAGCGCCAGTCGGCTCAGCGACGAGAAGATCATCAACGTTAGATCTCATTATACGCATGGAGGCCGCGGACACCGCGGGGTGCTCTCCGACCTGTGTCACGCGTAGCGTATGATTCGGACTTTTGGTAACGGAGAGGATAGTTACGGTTTTGGACGCCGGGCGGCATACGCCAAGGAGAGCACGGTCGACCTGACCGTCAAAACGCTGGTCGAACATCGAGGTGGTTATTCGGGTCCAATCACCTGAACTACAATATATCATCAGAGCGGGTCGCATGGTAACGTTCGAATTACATACTCGCTCTCCGATAGGTCCATGGTGTATACCCTGGTGATCCAGTGAGTAGAACGCATGCGTATGTAGTCTGCTGGACCTGAGGCGACATCTGGCTCCGCTCTTCCGCCGAGAACCATGCGATGTATGTTGAATTTATCTCGAGTAGGGGATCGTTGTTCGCCTAGAGGAGGAAATTGGGTTCTCGACGCACCCGTAGCCAGAGGTGCGAGGGAGGACATAGTTTGCAGAGAGGCAATAGAGGGATGGTGGTGGCGTGTATGCGGCGCCGGAAACGCGTCCAAAGGGTGATGATCCTCAGGAGGGGACTGCGGTCGCCACGCAAACCCCTCGCTCCCTCCCAGGGTCTGTCGCTGATTGTCGGGTGCACCAGCGGCCATCGACGCACGCTTCTTGCGGAACCGAGAATGCGCTTGGGAGAAGGGCACGTCCCTGAGCTTCACGCAGGCATACCTCCACACGCTCAGCTGGCGGCGCTCAGGGTGGACCGTGACGAGCAAATCGCTGTCCTCTCCGTGACCGTGGTGGGAGACCCAGACGATGACCTCGCCGGACGAGAGCGGCTCCGAGACTTGATCGGCGGGATCGTCGTCCTCGTGGACCAAAGAAAGCGGGACGGAATGGAATCCGCCCACGATGTCGGCGGCGTGATCGACGACGGTGGCCTCCGCCAGGGGGTTCGTGAGGGAGAAGACGGTCGGCAGCGCTTCGTCGCCGGTCAGCTCGGCTTCCAGCACCTCCGTCGGTTCCAAGACGCGCTGGATGATCACGCCGTGCGGGTACATGGGCCACGCCCTGCGCACGATGAAGGGCAGCGAGAACGTGTACTCGACGCCATTCCGGAGGTATATCCACCCCACGCTGCGAAGAAAGACGAACGTGGCACGCTCCCGCGATTCCGGTTCGATCTCACGCCTGCGCGCCTGTTCCGCCCTCTCGAAGGGGCCGAAGGTGGCCCGCGTGCGGCTGTCGCGCTCGAGGTCCCGCGAGAACCCCGAGTGGGTTTCATTCGTGTAATGTCCCGAAGTCCGCGACGCTGCGACGGCGCCGGCTTGGTGAAGCCAGCCGTTGCAAGCCCATTGCACGGGCTGCCCCTCGTGAAGGAAGGACCATTGCTTCTGGATGATACCCCCTGCGCACAGCACGACCCGTTCCTGGTCCCACAGTAGTTCCTCTACCATGCCCTCTGCTTCGGAATCGGTGGAAGCGTCACAAAACACAGAGTGCTGCCATTCTCGGTCGGGATTTGAGCCGCGAAGAGCTGAACGAATTGAACGTAACAGGTCGGATTCTTGAGCGGGGTCTTCGAAACTAAATTTCGGTCGGAGGTAACGGGAGCTCATGGCAATCCGACAGTGGGATTACCCGTGGTGAATTGTGCCAGGTTCCAAGCTTCCAGTCTAATCGGTTGTGTATTAGAACGTGAGTTACGAACACTTGGTCATATACCCGTTCACCAGAGACTATATATACGATCTCCAAAGTCCGGGTATCCAGAATCGGTTTTCAAGGTGGATGGTAGGTGATGGGTACAACGTTCTGCACGCCATCGGCGCTCCAAGGCCCGGATTGTTACGACCTGTCACAATCACGGGACTCGTCGTCACAACGCTTCCTTTCGTCGAGCTACTCCTTTGCTTTGCTCTTTGTTTTTGTTTCCTACTTATCACGCTTTACGTGTCGTCGGTTGCCCATTCTGTCATACAAACTATACACCAATAATCTAAATTTATAACTGAGTGACTTCCCCCAAAAGTTCAAAGCGACGCGGACGATCCAGGGTATCGTCTCGGACTCGGAATAGATGGGATGGAGCTCGGATCCAACTAATAGAATATCAGACGATTGGAGTTAAATCTGGATTGTGATGATTCAGACGCACATCTCGGGTTGCTGGGGTAAACAGCAGAGGGTCACGTCAACCAGCGGAAACCCTAGAGACCCCGCCCGTCTGAACCAGTCCTCATACAACTGGTCCTATGCAAGTGCCCAACCGCGTATCCTCGCGACCGAGTTGAATATCGAATCAGCACCGTCCACGTCGAGAACCGTGGCTTTTCCTGTTTCGTCATCCATGCTGACAACTTCGATCCACCTAGTGAGTTCATTGCTCTCTACGCCCAATGCGCTGATGATGTTCCCCAGGTACTCAAGGTCCGAGGCTAGCTGTGCTGCACCGCCCGCCGTGAGAGAGCGGATGGAAGGAAGGATGTTTTGCGTAAGGTGCTTCAGAAGGGAGAGCCCTAGGGATAACAACCATATACTTGCGATCGCCTCAGGGGTTAATCCTGAGTGGAGAGGCGGATTAGGAGGAGTACGGATAGTCGATGCTCGACGTGCGTGCATCGGCGGTTGTTCTGCCACGGGGGGTTCCATGAACGATTCCAACAAGGTGAGGTCGACGTGAGGAAGCGTTTCGATGGAAAAGGAGAGCACGTCATCGTCCGCATAGACCTCAAAGAGTCGTGGAAGATTGAGAAGGCCCTCGGCAGCATGTTGCATGGCATCACTCGGGGAGAGCGAGAATGTTGGGATCGCGGCCTCACTCGTCGCTCCCACCCCTCCTGCCCGCCGTGAAGCTTGGCCTGAAGCTATCCAATGGGGTGACAACGCATAACTGGCAAGGGACTTGTGGAGGGGAGATAGCATCGTCGCCTGGAGGGACATTTGGACGAGACCAGCTGCGGCACTGAGGGCAGCATGCGCTTTTGTGAGGAGCGGAGAAGGCCCACGCGTGCGAACGGAATCCTGGCTAGACGGCCGGCCATCTGGTAGGTGTATAGAGTCCAGGAGCTCGTTCAGAGAGGGGGAGTTGAGCGCAGACTCCGAAAGTAGTTGCAGCGCACCCCGCGTAGTGCCCGGTACACTTGCACGTGGATCTTGGGCGCGACTACGGAATGCGGTAGAAGTCTGGAGCAGCGTCCCGCGCAGCTGTGATTCGAAAACGGACAAGCGGTCACGCACACCACGCAGGGACTCAAGTAGATGGAGGTATAATTGTATAGCAGAGTAATCTCCAAGAGTGTAGTCGAGATCAGCTAGATCCTCCACGCCGGAGCTAGTCATGACCGACGCAGTTGATGTTGCGGTAGAAGATGTGAATGATGCCTGCGAAGCGTCGATGAACGTTGTCAGAAACTCGTCAAGGGATGAGATCAGGACGGCGGCGCCATATCCGTGCGTGAATGCTTGCATGCGAGAAAGGCTCTCCTCAGCTAGAGAAAATACATCAAGCGCGCGTTCCCGCAGTTCCCTCGCGACGTTCCCTTGCGGCGACGGGTCTGGAAGGGAAGTGGAAAGGAATTTTGTCTCGAGAACGCCATAAGATACTTGATACTCGAGAAAGGGCACGTAGATCTCGGTATCCCAATCGAGACCACTTCCAGCTCGCTGGAAGGCACCGGGGCCAGAAACAGAGAGCGACATACGTCGAGAGATGGAGAGTCTTGCATGAGAGGCTCGGCGCCGGTGGGATCTAATAGTTGATTCCGAATTGGTGCCGTCACTCGGCGGGGAATGTAGAACGGAGGAAATGTCTGTACGCTCGAGTATTTTATCTGCCGCAACAGCGAACTTTTCTGCCGCGTGGAAAATGGTAATGAGTTCCGGAAGTGCTGCAGATCCATGGTGATTACTAAACGCCGAGAGACGCTCAGCAAAGGTGGGCTGAAGTGAGGACAGCATTGAAGTGATGAAAGATGAAAGGGTGAGCTGCGGGTCCGGAAAGATGGCTGAAATGGATGTACGCTCGGAGTTAAGGAGGGCAAGGAAGCCGGTGAAGAAAGCATTGAAGAACTCGGGGGTGGACTGGCGCACAGTAGTAGGTTCGGAGAGAGAGGAATCGCCAACGTCGGAGAGTTTGGCGTCTTGCCACATGGTAACGAGCGAGCTCCTGCGGGAGCCAAAATAGTACGCCCTGAACTCCGAGTCGCGCTGAATGTTTGCAAAGATGGAATAGTAGTTACGACAGAGAGTGTTGTCCTGGCTGTTGATGGCAGCGATGAGGGCGGAGCTGAGAGAGGCTTCCAGCTGATTTTGGAGGGAAATCATGAGGGTACGACGGGCTTCGTATTCTGGGGTGTTTTGGAAGACGACCATGGACTTGTTTGCCTCCGAGAGCTTCTCTGCGGCCTTTTCATAGTTCTGCTCGGAAAGAAGGGACGATACCTCGGACTCGAGCGTACTCCAAGACTCTGCCTCACGAAGAACATCGCGCGCTAGTTCCATGTTTCTCTTGGTAATATCGAGGGAATGGAGTCTATCGAGCGTCGCAGAGGATTGCGGGGAGAAGGAAGAGGAACGCGTGGTAAGGTTGTTGAGGGCAATCTGGACGGAGAGTGCGCCATCGCGCATGTATTGAAGGTCGTATGGCAAGCGGGAGGAAGAGCGAGAAATCTCGTCTATGAGGCGTTCGACGTGGAGCGAAAGGTCTTCGGAGGCAACCTCGAGGGCGGGGACGATGTGATTCAGCTGCTTCTCGAGAGACGCGATATCCGAAGTGTCGCGATCGTCCTGTTGGAGTAAATTGTTAATCCAAGGGACGATGTCGGTGTCATTGTCTAATGAGAGAAGAAAGTCGGGTTGCTGCGGGTCGTTGAGTGACATGAGAGCAGCGGAGCGGTGCAGTCCGTGCGGACAGAGTGGCGATCACGGTAAGCGGTAACAAGCGCCAGGACACCACCCCCTTGTTCATATGTAAACCATCATCTGTTTTCTCAGACCCTGCCTGTCGCCGTCGTTGTGATAGTGCTTCCGCGTTCACGGTGGACTTACTCTAGTCACCATGGGCAGAATGCATCACCGAGACCACCACCATTCCTCCTTTCAGCAACAAGGTCGCGGGAACGTTGGGGTAGACATCTAGATCGCTGGATTTTTTTCCTTCTAGCTCCACACTCTGGGCTATGCCGCAACTCTTGTTGTTTCTCCAACAGAAGGTGACTTCACCGTTGTTGCCCCAAATCACTTTGCCGGTGGCATGGGCCAGTTACCGCTCTGGCACTTATGGCCGCAGAGATCAAAGAGCACCTTCAACTATACCTACACCAAGGCGACGAGTCACGCGATGGATGCCAGTTTCGATGATGCTGAGATACACACGACCAAAAATGTCAAATTGGATCAATCCGTCCTGGACAGAAGGAATGCGGAGGGTCCAAAATCACTGGCTCGTCCCGCTCGGGGTAATCAATACTATCGTGAAAACAGAGGGCGCGATGGCCTTGCATGTCAGCCCGTGGGGCAAATTCCAAGGTAAGTAAGGACCATCCGCCTCGTGCATTGGTCCACCAACACTCTTCGATAGACATGGGTATGGGCATGAAGGACCCGCCTCCAACATACATCGCATTGGTTCACTTTCGTGACCCTACATCCAAACTTTACCTATATACATGTTCTAGAGGAAACCCAGCTCAATATGATGAGAAGGGTGTCCACCCTAACGATGTTGTACAAAACGTGGGGTAATATTTCGTCTTCGTGTGGAAACGTTACTAATTTCCCCTGTCCCCCCTGAAAGGTTTCTGATGTGCATGTGATAGTATGCGAGAGATTGGTCATCATCACATCGAATAGGGGAAATCGCCAATGTCCGTCTCGTTTCACGTCTCATCTATCATCGTCATCGGTCACCGAAGGCAGAACTCGACGCGATTGTAAGAATCTCCTTCCTAAAATCAATGGCACAGACCAACAATCCCACGTCCTCGAACCTCACCTCTGTCGTCTACCAAGATGTGGACAAGTGGGCCCAGCTAGGAGACAATACGTACCTCTCCCGGATGCATGCCAGGTTCTGGCGGGTTAGTATCGCGGACGAACGGCGAGACTGGTGGAGTAACCAACAGGGTGAGACTAAGGTCCGAGTCGGGCGAGACGAAATCGACGAAGGCTGCTTCGCCCTCGATTCTGGTTTTCCCGATCACTCGATACTTTGGGTGCGAAGGGATTACAACCGGATCTATGAGTATTGCGACAAGCACTGCGAGGATACGAAGTCAGATGTGCACCATATCGCACCCTCGTTATCATGACGGGACAACCTGGTATCGGTGAGGCGTCCCGCATTCGTTACATTCATTATCTGATGCCTCTTGTTTGCAAAGGAAAAACATATTGGATAAGCTATGCCATCCGTCGACGCCTGGGAGAAGGAGAGGCGTTTCTATGGTGTCGTGGCAAGCTTTGCTACTTGTTCGTGGAAGAAGGCGTCTTCCAAAGGCATCGGGATCTTATGGATCACATTTCCTTTCGTCCATTCATCTGGACATTTAGCGACGCCAACGACACGCTGGACGGCGTTCTCTTTCCCATCGCGGCCACGTCATCCACCCTCTTCAATATATATGTTACCTCGCCGGAGCGAAGTCGATGGAAGAATTTGAAGAAGGCCACAATCCTACGGACTGTGATTATGAATCCATGGACTAAGGACGAGATATTTCAAGCGTGAGTTTAGTGGCATCGTATCTAGTATTTCCGCTCATCATCGGGGCTTTAATTCAGTGCACGCACCCGCGGTATAGAACCTGCCGAAAAGAAGCGTATCGAAGAACTCTTCGACCAGTACGGTGGCATTCCCCGTATCTGCTTGGACTTTTTGCGCAACCCGGACCACTTAGCCGAACTTCAGAACGACTCTGAAAATGCAATTCAGGACTCCACAGGTAGGACGCTGTATGACTACATCTCAAAGGCCACCCTACTTTCATTCAGTGAAGTCCCACATGCAATTTTTATGATCAAACGCACAGACTTGGACGACCTTCAAACGATGACGATTATACCTGCCTCGCCTGCCATCGGGATACGTCTCAAGTCTAAATTTCTGACGTTGCAGCACGCAGAGCAAATACAGCTCTATGAATGGTTGGCAAGCGTGATGCCGTCAAGACAGATGGCGGGCCTGGTGTTCGAATCACTGGCACAGTCAATGCTTCAGCGTAGGGTCGCACTCAAGCTGGTACCTTTACAGGAGCGGTTCTTGGGTCCAGGGAAAGAAATGCGTTGGGTGTCCACCTACGAAGACCAGATGTCGCGCACAACGAGGGCACCTGATGCGGACTCGAAGTGGAAAAATGAAGGATCAACGGCAAATCAGAGATCCACTGGTCCAGTGGGGGCATATTCATCAATTACTGTCGACTTTTCTCCAAGAGAAATAGTCGAGTATGAAGAGACTACAATCCAGCAGGAGGAGATCGAAGGTGTCTTCTTCATTCCCAAGTTGACAAATCAAGTCGCATTCGATCCTTTCATTGTCTTTGACGGTGTTCTGTACGTTTTTCAGTTCACCACCGCTACAGAACACAACATCAAGCAAGGCTCGATATCCTTGCTTTCAAGGCCAACGCTTCTAGACCGACTCCCACCGAAGACGAAATGGTATTTCGTCTTGTTATCCCGTCTGGGAACACCCTCTCTTGCCCGCAGCCACATGACCGTGGGTTTACCGAGTTCTTGAAGGATGTGAGGCTGTTCTCGGCACAGCTGGAACTCGACAAGGACCCTGCTAGGGATGGCAGGGTGGGCAAGAAGAAACCCGTTGCACCTAAGGATTACAAAGGGAAACGCAAAGCCGCAGACGGCGACGACAGTGGAACGGCCGTCGTTGAAGGTACAAAGGGGCGGGTACGTTACCTTCCCTGCCTGTCCCAAGCTCCCCAGACTTAGGTGCCGTAGAGGGCCTCTCTTCCCTGGAACCTGCGAGACAGGCAGACTCGAAGACGGGAAGTCTGAAAAAAATGCAAACCTTCAACTAAACCTACACCAAGGCGGGAAGTCAAGAGGTTCTGGTTGATTCTGTCTCCCTTTCCCACGTTGTAGAGGCGCGATATGGAACGAACGGGGCCTGACTCGACCGCCGACCGCGATCAATTCTTTAGCACGCACTGCACCTCTTACCAGCCACACCAGCACAGCCACCTCTCCAATTGAATGTCTCATCGACCTCATTCTTCATACAGAACCATCATTCTGTGCCACTGGGCTGTGCGACCCGAGCGCGTCCTCGTACTAGTCACAAGTTGCTCCATACAAGCTCAGTGCAGATCTTCTAGTTAAATAAATAAAAAAGCGACCGGCATCTTTTTTCGCATCGAACTGAAGATGCGAGCGCTTGGAGTTCGAAATCTTCACATACTGTTCGCATGACTGTTCCAACTAGTACTGTTCCCCCCCCACCAGGCCCCGCACAAATTGGGACTCAGAAGGGTGGAAAGAAAGCTCTCGCGTCACCCCGACATGGCGGTGCCCAACGAGCTGCTCCATTTTGTGGATCTTGCGGATCCTCTTTTTGAATGGAGACAATTGCCTCTTATCCTTCAAAAGTAAAGATATGTAAAAAAACGAGGGCGCCCAAATATAAATATTTCGGGAAACATTTGAGCGGTGTCCCACGCGATGCGTGCCTCAGGCTGGCAAGATCGCGTTCAAACGCGGCGGTTTCGCTCGAATGGGTCTTGAAGAAACGTGTCCAAATCAACTTCATTACACCTCTTTCGTAATCCAACATATAGCCCTTCTAATTGTAGGGGCACCGTCTCACACATTTCAGCAAAGACCTTCCAAACCCCATCAGAAACCATCCCATACTCTCTAAGATATGTGGGGATGCAAAAGTTATCGGCAATCGGAGTCCAGTCGTCGTGACTTGCGTGCGTTCACAGAAACGCCTGAGCTTGAATGTGCCACAAACGAGCGTAATCTGAGCCTTCCCGCTTCATCAGTTCCTCGTGAGTCCCCGTCTCGACGATTACGGACTCCTTCAGATGCCTACACGATTCGTCAACACATAAAAAGTAAAACGAAGAAAATAGAGGGGAGACTCACAAGATGATATCGGCGTGTCGTGTGAGGTTTCCAAACCGGTGCGTCGAGAATATCATCGTCTTATTTCCTCGCAACTCTCGAAGGCGCGAGAACAGATCTTCCAGTGGAAAATGCCCCCCCCTCAGCATATATATAGCATATATGAAAATCGCAGGGGATGTTCGTACCTTGCTCAGCAGTCGGGTCTAGCGATGCACTTGGCTCATCAAATAGTAACAGCCCGACACCCTGCTCCGTAGATGAAGAGCGCATGAACGTTCTCGCCACAGCGAGCCTTGCATCTCTCCACCGCTCAATTTCTCATCAGCTGGAGTGCCCATGACACTTCGCAAGTGTTCGTTGTCGATCTTTCCCCCAAGTATTGCCGTTCGATCTGGCAAGCCCTGATAGAGGTCACGTACGGGCCGCTCGAGATAAGTATCAGGCCATTGGGAAGGCGCGCGATGAGGTCGGACGCGCCGCCGAGTTGCGCAGCTCGCTCAATTGCCGCGTCGCCGTTCACGTGAGCGGGGTCACCGATGGCGATGTTTTCTCGAATCTGTTGGGTGTACATGTCAGAGAACCGAGGATGGCACGTGGGTGCGCAGACTTGCAGTGAGGGGAAAGAGAGTGAAATCCTGGAACAAGATAGCCATTGCGCGACGAAGATCTTCCAGCCGCAACGTCTTGATATCCTGTCCGTCGATCAGGATCGTTCCCTCCGCGGGATCATACAATCGAGTCACGAGCTTGAGAATTGTACTCTTCCCTGATCCGTTCGAACCAAGGATGACCTGCGATACGAATGGGATGTGAGCCTTATGTCGCGCCTCTGCGTGAATAATTCGCGAGTACACAAAGTTGGCCCTGCTCAATCCTAAAAGAGGTATTGCGCAGCACATATTTCTCACTTTCAGGATATCGGAACGACACATTCCTAGGGGGATCACATTCGTGTTAATATCCGGGAGAAGTTGTAAACGGCACGGAATTACCTGAACTCCAATGATATTCCGTTGCGAGTTGACTGCTCATTCTCTGGAAAAGGAATGGTCCCTTCGACAACCTTATTCGTGATGTTGCCAGCCTCGAGGAGCTTTCGCAGGGACAATAGTTGTTCAGAGAAATTGCCCGTTTGTGATATAAGAATTGAGGCGTGTGACACAAATGAATTAGAGGCGTCTTGCATTAAGCGGAGGGATGCGAGCGAGATTGGTATCGATGACGGTTGCTGGACTGCTCTAAGGGCAAAAACAATCTGAGAGAGCCTGAGAGTCGTATGCAAGGGACGGTCTATAAGTGAACGCACCAGAGGAAGTTCATTTAAGGGGATCAGAAGGAGGCGAAGAGGCCGGAATAGCTGGTCGTTGTAAGAGTCGAAGTAGAGTGACCAGAAGCTACCCGCCCGGGTCCCCACCCGGGTAGCCAAGCTGTGATACTCTACCTGGCAGGTTGGTAAGTTCTCACATATTGAAGGAATTCCACGCACCTGCAACGAGGTACTCGGCGAGACCACCCGCGACGACTTCCTTGCGATGCTTGGATTCGGTGACCATGCGCTTGAGCCCCTCCATTCTGATATAATCGTTATCGCGTGTGGTGGCAGCCCACGCTGATAGGATCGCTTCAATGGCAGCCAGCATTGTGGACTGAATATTTCCTACCTCTGGATAGCTGGCAATTCGTTGAAAAATCCAAGATGGATATCAAATTGCCAGAAAACGTCAGCAGTGCGAACAATAAGCCGTCTCTTTGTTCTCGCAGAATACCGAATAGGACAGCAGACTGAGAAAACAGTCTGATTAAAGCGGACACTGTCCCTACGAAGGTCAGGATCGCTGTCCATGAGGTGGTATGAGGAGAACGCGGAGTGAGTGCATTGATCTGAGAAGACACGGCAGGGTCATCACAGGTCGGGACGTCGAGGCGAGCCATGGCGCGGAAAATGTGAGTTCTGTAGTACTGCCCGGAACGCTTATTGAGTGCAGAAGATAGTGTGTTGGAAGCATAATAAAGAAAGTGATCAGCCGCCGAGCAGAGCGCATGCCCGCAGGCCACTCGAAAGAGGAAACGAGTATCGAGGGTACGGTTTTCAACGGTGGATTGGATCTGCAGGAGAGCTCAGTTAATGGGACTTTCAGAGGGAACATATTCAGTTATACTCACGACAAAAAGTAGTTGTCCGGAATACCTGTACCCCTTTGAGTAATTAGTTGCTATAGCAAAGAGAAAGCACACGCACCACAAAGTTAAAGCAGGAAGCAAGGACTTCGCCAGAGTGGTGACCAGGTAGAGCGATAGCAGTTTCCATGCCACAGTGCTCAGATCACGTATGGTCTTCCACAGATATGGCAGATCATTCCAGATTCCCGTGTACGCCTCGATCTTCCAAGACGTGGGGAAGTACGATAGCAGCTTGTCGTGCTCTTGATACAGGTCCCATACGCCGATCTTGGTGTGTTTGAGGACCTTTCCGTCTCGCGGCTGGGTGCGGGCTTGTCCACTTTCGGGTCTGGATCGCTGGTCGTCGATGATATTTTCTCCATGTCTTGCTTAGTAGGTGAGGGACACCACGAGGAACCGTGCGGGGCGCGCCCGACCTTTATACGTCTGGGGGGGTTACGAGACGCGTCACTTGCGTGCTGCGCGCTGGAGTGCTGAATTCCATGACCGTCATCGGGAACGTGGCAGAGTGGCAGATAAAGCGATAAAGGGTCCGCTGTGTATCACGTCGCGCCCGTCGAGTCACCTTCCGTGTAGTCACTGGGGTCGGATGACTATTTTCCCAGTTTGCCATTGCCATTCAGGTACTCGGAGGTCGACTTGAACCAGTTCGGTCGGAGACACGCGTACGGGCCGGCCAAACACCCCTACAGTCATAACTAACATAAAACGCACCCTCATCCTCAATTCAATGCGCAGCATCCAGGACCCGGGAGGCAGGAGCGTCTAATTAATTACTATACAAGTGCAAGTGCGGATTTTTTTATGAGAACTTCTGTGTTGATGTTGTCTCGCTGTACAGTAGTCCCTATAGTTGGTTCTTGGACTTGGTGAGTCAGTTCAAGGGGATGTCCGGGCCACTGCCAGTGCGCCTCCCCTCCAAAGGTCGCATTCCTCACGTTGGAGAGCGAAGGTCCCGCCAGTACGGTGTCACCAACAGGCAACACGAAGCGTCTGCGCACGCACCGCGGCACCGACCGACTCCCGCGTGCGGTATCAAGCCGAGCGTCGAGGCTGGGTCTTTGAACGCGGGTGCGAGAGCTCGACGACGTCACGTAGCGCATCACGTACTGGCACGCGTATTCAAGTTGCTGTACACACGAGGGGCTATTCAGTCGACGTTAACAGTCCCCCTCGCGAGACTCGTTGAGAATGCCGGAAGCTCGCCAAGCTGCCGGAGCAAGCCAACCAACCAAAAATAAGGAACGGCAAGAAGAAACTCGACTTTGCACACGTACATCTTGTAACGTCGGCTGTGGAAGAAAAGCGCGTCGCTTCCCTTCAGAGTTCGATGAGAGGTCAGCGCCGGTCAGCACCGGTCAACCATGGCCATGGAAAGTAGGTGCAGTGATCTTAACGCCGTGACATCCAGCACCCTGGATCCAAGTCCGAGTTTCCCGTTTCCTACTTGTACCGGTGGTTGCGTATCAAGGATGAACAGGACGCACTGTCTTTGGCACTTTGGCTCCAACATTGAGTAGTAATGGCTCAGTAATAGACAGACACAGACAGACAAGTAATACGTCTAAGCAGATGAGAGATATGTGTAATACAATGATTATACAACGTAGTAAACTATATATTTTGTGCAGTTTTGACAAGCAGCGTTGCTTCCTCAAAACGAAAGCGTAGGCAAAAACAACTATACCACTTGTTCCACGACAGTTGTGCCAGCAGGTTCTAGGCGTGATATACAGTATCCTCGGTGTGCTATGTTATAATGATAATATCGATCAGCTCAAGATGCAATAATAAAAAAAACAACGCAAACAATATACTCGACGGCAGATAGTACTAAAAAAAAGAAAAGGGAACATAGCGTAGTCGCTAAGACGATGATGGAGGGAGGGAGGGAAGGACGAAGTAGTGGGAAGCGGAGGCATCCATCAAGATATCATCGCTGGTACGGGTGAAAACCATGCTGTCCACGGTTTGTGACCCGAGCCGGCCCTGGGCCCTGGTTCATCCCCGGACGACCGCGCCCAGCACCAGCACCCATCATGCCCATATTTTGCCGCATACCCATACCCATGCCGCCGCCACCCATAGCGGCAGCAGCAGCGCCCATCCCGCCCGGAACCATACCTGCCATACCCGCGTTTGCTCCCGTCATACCGATCGGGCCCATCCCGAGGCGCATCCCACCCACGGCGCCACCCATGCCCATGCTTCCGGGCATGGCGGCCGCGCTCGCCATCGGGGTCATACCGCCTACAGCAGCACCGCCGCCGCCCATTCCAGCCATCCCGCCCATGCCGAATCGGTTCATGCCCATGCCCATGCCCATCATGGGATTGAAACCGCCCATCATACCCATACCCCCACCCATCATGGCACCATAAGGAGTGCCCATGCCATTCATCATGCGTTGATACATCATGGACATGTCACCCGCACCAGGATTGTTCATCGTCATGAAGGGCATGGCGGTGCCCATAGCCGCAGTATTGCCACCTGCAGCCTGACCGTTACTGAAGTTGTTGTTTGGCGATGCTGTGTTAATTCGTTGCTGATCACGTTGGCTACGTGGTTGGGCCGTCTTGACTTCAATCTGAGTAAAAGACGAGGATCGGGAGTTCGAGAAAAGCGTCGCAAAATTCAAACGGCATGCAGCGCACCTGCTTGTCATCGAGGACGAGTCCCAACTTGCCAACGAGTTGAGAGTCGTTGCTGTTATCCTCAAAGGTAACAAAGCCGAATCCCTTTGACCGGCCAGTCTCGCGGTCGACCATGACAGTGGCGTCGACGACCTTTCCAAAATTGGAAAAGAAGGTTCGCATGGAATCCGCCGTTGTCTGCGGTGCCAAACCTCCTACGAAATACCGCGTGTTCCGCAGGTGTTCCTCACGTGGAATGGCGCGTTTAGGGTCAATCTATGCAAACAGAGGGGATTTGTCAGAAAAAACGGGTGTGACATACGAGAGGGGCAGCACACGGACGGCCTTTCCATCCAGGAAATGCTCCCGGACCATAACCGCGTTGACCGATGCCGGCTCTTCGAACGTAAGGAAAGCAAACCCGCGCGATTTGCCATCGGCATCCCGGACGATCGTACAGGCGTCGACTTTGCCAAACTCGGAAAAGTAATTTCGCAAGCCCTCTGGTGTAAAAGAGAGGATCACACGCCCACCGCACATTTAACATGTTAGCAAATGGACATGACATTGCAAAAAGGGGGGAGGAGCAGAGAGTGGTGGACGAGATAAAAGTACCATCGGTTGTATCCCAGGATAAGCCGCCGACAAACATCTTGCTGTAAGGACGTGGCGCATAGTACCGCAAGGGAGGTAAGCGACAGAGGTGGGGATGCAGAGAGCGGAGGATAGGTGTAGGGCGTAGGTCGTAGGCATAGCAAAGCGACATAGCAGAGAACGCAAGTAAGTTTTTGACATCTCAGTATCCAAGATATGGAAATAAAGAAATGAAAAAAAGACGGTACACGTGAGATGCGTGGGTGGCCATCGAAGCTCGCCAAGCCACAAACATCTGGGTAAAACGCATGTAGCAAGCAGGTGGATCGACTCGACTCGACTCGTAAAACGCGTGGACACACTACCGCTAAAGCAGCTGAACCGCACTGTCTTTTTTGCCGTAGATTGTTTATGAGCTACCGGAGCAATCGATCGGGGGCAGAGCAGCGCAGCGCAGAGCAGAGGCGCACAGCACAGTCGCACCGCCCGGACTACTTTTCTCCCTTCGACGTATAAAAAAAAACCCCCCACGATCACGGCGCGCCACAGGACGGACGGCCGGACGAAAAGCGAGAGATCCGGAGGAGAAAAAAGAAACGAAGATCACACGCACCCTTCATCTTTCATTTCAGACGGCCTAACCGGCCGATCAGTTCGCATGAGCGCATCGGCAGTCAAACCAGCGCTCGCAGATGCGGACGGAGCACCAGCGCCGCCGGCGCCGGAGCTGCTGCCACCGCCGTTGGCCGCCTGATTGAATTGCGCGAGACGGGCGGCGTCCAGACGCCCGCGTTCCTGACTGGGCGTCTGACGGTACGAGGACGAAAACTGCTCCGCGACCTGTGCCGAGTAGGATAGCGGGGCGGAGGTGGAAGCTGAATTCGAAGCGGAAGATATTGCGTTTGGTTTTGGGGGCAGTGCGTCGAGGCTCGTCCGCGGCCTCGAGTCCAACGTCGGAATAGGTTGAGTGGGCTCTGGGAGGGCAGTAATGTCTTCTGGTGGCTCGAGAAATTCAGTGGTACCGTCGTCGGCGGCAGAGTCTGCTATGGTGGAAGGGTTGTCTAGAGCAGAAGCGGCAAAGTCTTCTTCAAATTCATCGCCATAGAGGCCTGGGTTAAAGTCAGAACTGTTGATAGAGGGTGCGTAAGGCAAGGCACCGTCGTAGAGGTTATCATCCGTTGGTTCAACCTTGGCCATCAGTCGGGGGGAACAACGTGGAGGATATGGGAACGGGGACGGGGAAGAGGGGGACAGGGCTGGGCTACAGGT
Organism: Russula brevipes; assembly: GCA_022496215.1. NCBI lineage: Eukaryota > Fungi > Basidiomycota > Agaricomycetes > Russulales > Russulaceae > Russula > Russula brevipes. The sequence goes on along the minus strand of WTXF01000015.1, from coordinate 23,447 downwards.
GCAAGTGCAGACTACTTAACTGGGACGGACAAACAACGCCAAACATGTACCCGGTCCGTGCGTGGCAGCCATTTAGTGAGTGGCACTATACAGATAGACAGACAGACAGACAGGTTGATGCAGCAAGTACATATCACAACAGTGCTGATGAACAGTAAAAAACAATATCCCTAGGCACCCTCAGATCTTCATTTTCCGTGGCTCGCCATCGAGCCCAATCAGTGCACCCCATTCACCAATGACATCTCCTGCTGCAGTAGGCGCTGCGTGCGCTCAGCAACTGCATCATACGCGTAGTGTACCGGCTGTTGCGGCCAGCCCCGGTGAGCCGAGTCCGAGTCCGAGTCACTGATCGCACTGTCGTCCGGCGCGGGGTTCCTCGCTTCGCGGGCATCTGTTCGCTCGTAGAAAATATCATCCGGGTTGAATGCCTCCGCTACGGTGATCATGTCAACAATTCGTCCTCGCGTGACAACGGCGCAACGCTTACGATCTGCCTCTTCTGTCTCGATGACTCGCCTCTTGCCTAGAGCCTTGGCACTCGGTCTGATCGGTGTGCGGATTTCCCCCTCGTCATCATCGTCATCAAGATCCTCATTCTTTGGGACAAGGACCCCCAAGGGAGGAGGCGTCGGTTTCGACCCACCGCCATTCGGCACCTCAGAAGGCGTCGAGGCATTGGGTATGGCGGCAAGGAGAGATGCTCGACCAAACCCACTCCGCTCGGGCGATGGTGTATGGGAGCGGTGCGTCCCAAGTCCCGGTGAGCGAGGGCCATGAGGTGCTGGAGGTGGCAGGGCAAGTGATTGCTGAGGCGCCCCATAACTCGGCTGATACTGCTGGACGGGAATTGGAGGCAGCGGGTGAGGCTGACCCCCATGGGGTTGCAAGGCGGCAGGGATGGATATGTGAGGCGGCTGTGGGGAAGGCGAAGGGGAGGGGGATGGGCTGCGTGAAGTCGACCCAAGGGACGTAGCAGGTAGGTCTAGACGGTGCACGTAGCCGCGTTCATCAACCACATTCTTCTGCAAGAGGACGTTCAGGCAACAATGACGGCACAATATGAAACGTAACCCACCGAGCGATCAAGGCGTACTTCCTGTCTGCTGCGCTCCAATGTCTCGCGTTCAATACCTACCCGTTCAATCTCGTCGTACACTCGCAATACAGACGTAAGAGCCTCATTTGCCTCGAGGAGCGAGCCGAGTAGCTGCTCTTCGGGAGTCAACTCCACGGGCGATTCCTCCTCGCTGCCCGGCTTATTGCGAGGTCTGCCTAGTATATTTGTTCCACTTAGTCCATTTGCTCGCTTTGCTGCACGCTGCTGTTGTTGAGCTTCACGAACAGCACGCGATCGATCCGCATTCGCACTAGCCCACGGTATTTGCGTAGCAACCAGTTCCTGAGAGTTGCGGCACTTTGTGTGCCACTCCTATGTTATACCATCAGCACCCTCCTCGCCAAGGAGAAATGAACACTTGCGTTGATGATGTCCTTCTCTCGTAGGTCCTCCGGAGAGGCGAACGCGAGGGCTTCCGAGAGAAGCTGAGCGTTCCCATGTGCGAAACGGCATTCTTGGAATAGTCGCCGCATGTCCTCTTCGGGCGGTATGACACGCTGTAGATTATGGCTAGGTGCATCGCGCTTCGCCCGAGTAGGTTGTTGCGGTGCCTGAGTCTGGGATTGGGGCTGAGGCTGAGGCAGCGGTGATTGTGGTTGCGTTTGTGGCGCTGGCGGACCTTGAGGCTGAGCATTCGGTGGCGGTGCTGTTTGAAGCGACAGTGGGTGCACGGGCGGATAACCAGGAGCAGTAACGCTGATTGCCGTGCTCCGCCGTGGTGAAGGAGGGTTGAACATCGCATCGTCAGGATCGAAGGGCACGCCCTGTGATATGGCTCAGTCTTCGAGATAGATTAATAAGCAGTTTGAACAAACCTCGTCAGGCTTCCCCTGTGGTTTGACCTTTCTCCAGAGCACGCGGAAGCTAGTGTCATTTTTATGATACGAAGGTCCAGTGCTCGCATATGCGGCAGCCGCGAGCACATCAAGCAAACGTTCACGAACGACGGGTGACGTGCGCTGCGAAGTAAGAACGTCTTCTAGGGTGTCCAAGAACTTGTTTTTTGAGCATTGATGTACGAAAAGCTCAGATGAGTTTCGCAGCATGACGGCCCAAAGCTGTGTAGATGAAAAAAAAATTGAATGGATATGATTAGTGGTAAGTGAGATGCGCACCCTTGCCGCGGACAGTTGTTGGGGTGCATCGCCATATCTGAAATCGAAATCAAATTGAGAAAAGAAGGCACGATGAGGGGGAGGCTATGAAAAACGCACTTGAACTCTCTACGAAGAGCTTTGGCCGCCTCCTTGGCGTTCGCTTCGGTGCTCGATGCTCGCTCGCAGACGTCGAGTACGACGGCCCAGTCTTCGGACGAAGTCGCGGTCAAATAACCTAAGAGACAAGAGAATAAGAAAAACGATGGGCCAGCGGTGAGCGAGCCCAGGGCAAAAATCACCGATCATTCTCATGAGGTCATGCTGTCCGTCATCCTTGTCGCGAACGTCGCGGCGATGACTGTCACGCTCATTGGGGCTAGCCCAACTCCAGAAACCACGCTCCTTCTTCTCTTCGCGAATGGAGCCCTCGCTGGGTGCATACACGACGGTTTCGTCATCGCGAATGGAGCGTGCGGCATCGAGGTTCGCGGACGGCGGGGCGGGCGAGAACTGCGGGTTGAGGGCGTTGAGGATGCTGACCGCCGGATTGCCGGCGCGACGATCCTTCTGTACTTGGGCGTCCTTGGTGTGAGAGGAGCGGATGGAAGGTGTCCCTGAGAAGGGCGATGCAGTGCGCGGCGTGTTGATTGGTGGGTTGGCGAGGGGAGGCGAAGCCCCTGGAGGGAGCGATGCAAGCGAAGAGGAGCGGGACGAGGTCAAGGGCAGGAGCTTGGCTGTGTCCGAATTGTTGGTGGGTTCGGAGGGGAGGACGTGCCAATGTTCCTCGTCGGACGAAGGGGTCAAGTGATGGGGGTCGAGGGACGACGGAGGGATGGCACGGATCTGGTGGGGGGTAGTATGGGTTGGAAATGAGGGTGGTGCGGCTGAGACGCTGGAAACTCGGTCTGTTGAGAACGAGACAGAGGGCGGGGTGAATAAGGGAGCAAGAGGATCGGAAAACGTAGAAAAAAGGGATGGTTGTACCTCTGCAATGTTGGCCGAAGTCAGATCTGGAGGGACCTCCCGCGACGCCGGGGTGACCTTGGCCAGCTTGGGCTTGTCCCTTGTGAATAATTTCCGCATGGGAGAGAAAAGAGGCGAGGACGAGAGGACGAGATGGCAAGGGAAGGGGGAATGGCAAGGGAGGGGAAAGAGAAAGGGACAAGAGTGATGTGGGATCGCACCTGGGCGCTTACCAGGCAGCGATCCTGCCTTTGGCTCGCCTCGCCTCGCCCCTCTTTCTTCTCTCTGCTCTGTCTGTTCCCTCGCCGCACAGCCTCACGGAGGGATCAGCCGGTTGATCTATTCATTATACTTTATTCCTGATCTCTCCGCCCAGGCGAAGGACGTTCGATGCAATGATCCCACGCACGCATACACGGATATGTCGTGGGGCAGCGAGCGAGCTTATCAGTATCATTTGTTTTCCGGGAGCGAGCTTTATCGCGGCTGCGCTTCATCGCACTGTCGTTTCTCCGATTCGGCCAATGACTCCTTGTCTTCGAGGCGAGGCTTCGACTCGCCAATCTGGATTCTTCACCCCCTCCCGCCTTCCGGCGAGGTTGCCCTTCCGACTCGTGTGCCAAGCTTTCCTGTCCACTGCGGACACAGTTGCTGCATGGGGCTCACCCTCATCCAACGCCTTCCGGTGGCTGCGCGACCGTCTCTCCAATGCCGTAAATCACTGGCAACTAGTGATCATTGCTCCGTCGAAACAAACGGGAACCCAGCCAGAGAAGTTGAAAGGGAAACAGCCCACGGTCAATCTTAGCCGAGTACAGTATACAGGGCCGCGGTGACTCAAACCGTCCCTCGAGGTAATTCAGTTTTGGGCGCAGATTCTGCCCACTTACGTTACGTTAATGCGGAGAAAGGTCCCCTCAATAGATCGCGCATGAAGGGCATCAAGGTGCCAGTATTTCACCCAGGTGACGATGATGATGATGATGACGCTAATTCCGAAGCCGATGTGAGATACCACCGGTCCTTGAGGCACACGGTAAGACACCCCTTGCATCGCCTTTGCGTTTGCGTAGCATATCCATAAATCATCATCAAACCTGCTGGTCTCCTGTACAGTGTACAGCACTCCATCACATCATGGCGGAGGCTTCATGGCGCTCTGTGTCTCGGCGGTCAAGACCGACCACGCCTGCATATCCTCCATGGGGAGTTCCTTCCACTTGGCATAAACCTGCGAAAGCAACAACACAAGGAAACAGTCAGTTTCCCGACTACCGGTATGCACAGCCACAACACAATCGCGCAGCAGAGTGCGCTCGAGGACAAAGACAAAATAGAAAAAGGAAAGGAAGAACGTTTTCGCACAGACCTCATCAAAGAACGCAAAGATCTCGGCCGCCCTGGCGTCCGCTTGCTCGTGCGCCGCCACGTTCTCCTCCATTTCCCGATAAAGCTCCATATTCTCCTTCTCCATCTTTTTTTTTTTGCGTCGAAAGGTAGGTTAGGTCGGTCAGTGGGTGGGTGGGTCTCAGGGTGGAGGAGAAGGGGGGGGGGAAACCCACGCACCTCTGCCAGTCGCGCGCGGAGCAGGTCGCGCTCGCGTGCGAGAGCCGGTATCGTCCGCGCGCGCACCGCCGCACGCGGCTGCAGATCCGCACGCCATCTGTCTGCTCCGCCACCGCCAGCACCGCTACCGCCGCCGCTACCATCCTGCTCGTGCTGCTGCTGCTGCTGCTGCTGGCGGCGTGCGCGCGCGTCGGTCACGACTCGATGCAACGTATCCACGTTTTTCTGAACGTCATACTGCTCGAACAGTTTATTTGTACTCGTCTATTTTTTTCCATTGGAAATGGGATGGGAAGGTCAACGAGTAAAAATCGTTAAGCAAAAATAATAATAATATAGAGGTGAGAGGGGTGGACGGACGGACGGACAGACGGACAGACGTACGACGATGTGCGTCTCGACGAAGCTCGAGACGGTGTTGAAGACGCCCTCTGCACCATTGGGCTGTTCCTCGCACCAGAGCGGAAAGCATTCCGAAAAGTCCTTGTACCTAAAATAAAGATCCGAATGGACCGTTTATATGAGTCGGGGGACTCGCAAAGACAAAACGAATGACACGGACGTCCACTTGTGTGCGACGCGCTGAATCGCGAGCTGGAGAGCCGCGTAAAACTGCGTCCATCGCTTGCTCTGTGCCGAGCTATCGAGGGTCGTTGGTGCTTCCTGGGACGCGGACGCCATGGGGGAATGTTTGATTTGATGGCTGATTTGATAGGAGGCACTATCGCAAAAGAGGCGCGAGGCGCGTCGCGCGATCACGGGGCCCGCTTCCGCAAAATTCCTGAATCTCCGCGCCCGCAGCACACACAATAATAAATACGATTATGTGCACTACATAACAGTTTACATGGCACTCCTTTTAAAAATTACACACGGGGCTGTTTTCAAGGGACTGGGAACACGTCTCCTCCACAAACCGGCACCCTCCCGCTCGCCTCTTCCTCTCCAAAGATGACCGCCGCCGCCGCCTCCAACGCCTCAGCCGTAAACTCGAAGCACGCCACGTACGCGGCCTCCTCGAGCCCGAGCCCCTCGAAGCGCGGCGCGGCTCGCAGAAGGTCGTAAGGCCCGCAACTTGCCAACACGACGACCCGGTGCTTGTGCGTGCGCGTGTGCGCGTTCGACGAAGGACGAGGTCCTCCTTCCTTCTCCGGCGGGCAGAGGAGCAGCAGCACCTCGCGCAGGCGGTCCAGCTGCGAAGGCGACCGATCCGCGTCCCGCGTCACGAAGAGTACGGAGATGGAGGAGGAGGCCGCGGCACGACCGATCGCGTCCCGCACGTCTGCGCCGAGCGGCACTTCGGGAGAATAGGCGCTGTGCAACGACGCGCCGTTCACACGCTCGCCGATGCCGGTGGCGAACGTCAAATAGGACGGCCCCATGCGCGGGGTGAGCACGACGACCGCAACCCCTCCTCGCGATGGTCCGCCTTGGGAAGCGGGATGATGGCGTTGGGGTTTCGGACGACCGCGACGATGGACTTGTATGCGTGGCGACTGAGCGGCGCATTCTCGGCCTTCAGGCGACTCCATTGCGCTTCGTCGAATGGCGCTCCGAGGACGTGGGCCCAGTCGCCAGCGAATGTGTCTTTCAAGCGGCAATGCTCCTCCCGCTTGCACGGAGTTGTCGCAGATCGAGAGTCCCGCTTCGAAGAGCGCTGTACGCTGCTTCGAAGGCATCCCTTTGACGACCAAAGTGATGACATATCATGGCGATGTCGGCACCTGCTCGCAACGCATCGACCGCCGCGGCTGGGACGCCACCTTCTCGCGCAGCGACAGCCTCCATTTCTAGACAATCGGTGACTACGACGCCTCCGTATCCAAGGGTTCCGCGAAGTAATTCTTTGATTATCCCACGCGAGAGGGAGGCGGGCGTGGTGTCGCCTGTGACAGCAGGTAAGGCCATGTGACCTACCATGATGGTCGGAACCCGAGCGTCGGACGCTGTTCGGAAGGGCACGAGATCCGTTTTGGATAGAGCAGTGACGTCTTGGGAATAACTGGAAGTGACAAGTGCGAATCGACGTGCGTATCGCCATGGCCGGGGAAGTGCTTCGGTGACGACGCGACGCCAGCCTTGGTCAAGCCGCGAGAGACAGCCGCCACATATTTAGCGACCTCCTCGGGGACTGCATATAAGGTTGCGATGAGTCCGAGATGAAAGGAAATCATCTAAGGCATAAATACCGTCACCAAATGATCGTACGCCTAAGAGAAAGGTATGTGACGGTGCATTGGGAGTCTATAGGGATAAACGGACCTATAACGGGGTTTCGGGGGTCGCTGTTCACATCCGCAACGGGACTGTATGCCCAGTTGATGCCGACGAACTTTAGTTCACGTGCAGACGCCTCTGATGTGCGTTCTGCGAGGTCGGGCGAGCCGCTAGCAGCAAGGGCCATCGCCCCAGGACTACCGAAGTTTCGGTTGAGCCGGTCAGCTTTCTATACCAACATTGGGCGATATCGGACGAACAACTGGGTACCAGCGACATTGCTCTGGGCAACAGTGAAAGCTGAGACGAGACCTAGAGCGCCGCTGGTGAGCCGCCTGACCCGATCACCGCGATCACCGATCAAACAGGCGGACCATTTTCCTGATCTATTCCAATCATGAGTGGGCGTTCGTGGCCGGCATCCTTGGCTATCTGTTGTAGCTTGCGGAGCAACGCGTGGACTTGCTTCGCGCCTAGCGGTGTGCATTGAGCTCGGATCGCGTTTGGCTCACATGGCCAGTCGGGTAGGCGTACTCTGAACGTTGCGCCTCATGATGATGATATTTCTGCCGCCCCGGGAGCACGCGATAAGTAATGGTCATCGGGAAAAAGTCGGGGAAACAGACGTGCCCAACATGATAATGTCTAATGAGCACTTCGATGTTGGGGCTCACATCGTGGCCGTGGAAGCCGACGACAAAGTGCTTGGCAGGGGATTGCAGCGTGAGAGGGAGGTATGGGCACGATAGGATGGGCGCACCTGGCCGATTTGCCGTCGAACTTGATCAGTCAGTTCCATCACGGCCGTCAATGAAGGAAGCGTCGAGCGTGAGTAGAAGATTGGGCACCGCCTCTTGATGGGTGACGGCGGATAAGGAGCTTCACACGCACTGGCTGCTTGCAATGGGGCGGAGACGAAGAACGGGACCGAGCGACCCACAGGGCCCCGCGGAAATAAGGCGCGCATAGTTTCTTTCCACACCCTACATCATCTCGATCGCGCAGCGTGCCCCACAACTCATTTTATTGCTCTGGCCCTCCTCCGGTGGTGGTTGCGATGGGCACACGTATATGCTGCGGCGGCAGGTGGTGCCGACGATGCTGCCGTAAGCGGACGAAGATCTAAATTCGGACATGGTCTAAATTTAGTGTTCGCTCCACAAAATGTGCGCAACGTGCAATGAATGGAACCTCGCCTCTGCAATATAACTTTTGACTTCTTTTCCCTTGTTTCGCTCTCTCTCCTTCCCTTCCCTTCCCTTTCCTTCCCTTCTCTCCTTGCTGCTCATGCGCTCCCTCACGTTCCTTTACTTTGGCCTTCCCTGGCTCTCCTTTGTCGCTGCCGCCGATTATTCTATCTACCAGCCTAAACAACAGGTGATTTTCGGTGGCAACGCTCTTACCCTCACCGCTGCCAGTACCGCCGCCCCTCCCAACGCTACCACTGGAGCGTCGTATGACCAGACCGTCCTCAACCCTCCTCCTGTCCCAAATCCTGCCATCGCCACACAGTTCCAAATACAACTCTCAAGTAACGGGGGTTTACCAAACCCCTCCATTCCCCAAATTGGCGCCTTTGCTGGCCTATCCATCGAGATGTCGGTGGCCAACCAAGTTTGTGAGTCTTCCTCTCGTTCGCGCTCGAGTACCTTGACAAATAGCAACCTCAGTGGGCAGGAACAGGTACGAGCTAATTCTCCTGTCGCTGCTGCCCCCATCCCATCTCAACCCGCGATAGCACATTGATAAATGTTCCTTTCCTCAATCTTTTGCAAAACTTGGTCGACCGAGCTGGCGCTGTCTACGTTCGCGTAGGTGGCAATTCTCAAGAAGAGGCCGAACTAGTTCCCTCTCTACCAAATGGCACTATGATTGCCAAAGATACTAGTCACTCTACCGGCCCGACGAGCACCCCACCATTGGAGTTCACAATCGACCTCCTCTACGCGATGGGCAATATTTCCAAATTCACAAACACCTGCTGGTACATCGGTTGGTCGTTTCCCGTCTCATACTGCCATTTTTTTGAAGTGCTTTCTTCTAGGCATCCCGTTTCTCAATTCAACCGACAAACCTCTGGGTATCGTCGAAAACGCTCAAGCTATCCTTGGAGAGCATCTATGTGGAGCCCAGGCCGGAAATGAACCAGATCTATACGTCAACCATCAGCGTAGGCCATCTGTCAGTTCATGGATCCCCGTTCAGCCCACAACGAACTATATTGATCATCCTTGTAGAACTACTCACAATACGACTACTTTGGAGAAATCGGTGCCCTGATCCAACAAATCGCCAACGACCCTGCGATCCCGAATAAGAACAATTTGCTCATCGTGCCCAGCGTGCAACAAGTGTGGACCCCAGACTCCCTCTGGCAAACAGGTAAGGTACAGGAATATACTAGCAGTATCTATGCGCTCGCTGTCGAACGGTTTGTGCAGCCCCTTACCCCCGCTTTCGGCGCCATTCAGTGTTCCCTTTTCCCACAGATATCCAGACGACAACTGCGCCGCGATCTACCCCACTCTCGGGACTCCACAAGTACCGCAGGATATCTTTTACAAATATCTGCAACACAATATGTCCACCAGCCTTGTCCAGTACTATGCCAGTTCCTCTCAGTTTGCTCTCAGTAACGGAAAGCCATTCATCATGTTCGAGACCAACAGCGCCGCGTGCGCTGGCTTCCCTGGAATATCCAATTCCTTTGGTGCTGCCCTCTGGGGCATCGATTGGGCATTGACGTTGGCGTATAATAACTTCACGGGGGCGTTGTTCCATGTTGGTGGTCAAAACGCGCTCTACAATCCCATGACTCCGCCACCATCGGGTCAGGTCAAGTACGGTCGTCAGTGGACGATTGGGCCCATCTATCACTCGCTTCTTGCTATGGCCGAAATATTGGGACCAAACAACAAGTCCCGGGTCTCCGATATCACGCAGGACATCAATGCCCCAATGTATCTTATATCTGAGGATGAGAAACCTACAAAAGTGGCCTTGATCAATTTTGTGACGGATAACACGGGTAAATCAACGTACAATGCTGTCATTTCTCTCGGCGGCGCTTCAATTGGCCAGAGCAATGCGGTACCGTCGCAGGTGAAAGTCAAGTAAGTTGTCCCCGACATGGTCTACAAGAGGGGAAATGACCAATGCTCTTCATTCTGCAGGTACCTCTTGGCCGATTCCGTATCATCCAAATATAATTTCACTTGGGCTGGGCAGGTAAGCTACTTTCCTCCTTCGAACTGCACTCACTGATGCGCATGAAATTCTCTCCTCCAGACTTTTGGAGGTGCCTTGCAGTCCGATGGCCGCCTGAGTGGCACGGTGAACGTGACGACGGTGCAGTGCGACCAGAACGCTAACACGTGTTCCGTTCCGGTCCCCGCACCGGGCTTTGCTCTCGTCTTCCTCACGGACGATGCCCTCGACGCTGTTACCCCCTCGTCGACCGTCACCTTCCCGACGACAGCAGTGACCACCTCCAGCCAGATCTACATTGACCCGAAACTCCTTGCTACCTCGAATGGCCACACCGGAATGAAGAACGTCCGCGGCGCCACGAGCCCCGGCAGTGCCTCCGCTTCATCAACATCAAGGAATATAGCATTGTCTAGCGCACTCACTCTTCTCGCCGCTGCGTTGGGAGTGGCCGCCGTCACTCGGAGGTGGTGATGATGGATGGCGCATTGGCGGACGATGATGATGACCGTTGGCGATGATGCTGTGGCGTCTTGTGCGTGTGTATACGAACTCCCAAAGCGACTGGCCCATGTCACAGACAGTGCATTATGAGTACTGTATGGACAGCACTGAAGGAGTGCCCATGAAAAAGCGCTAGTGTATGTGTACAGTAGCGTTTCATGCCCTCCCTCGCTCTTTTGTTTGTGCCATCGTTCGGTGTCTGTCCAGGGTTGCAGGTTCAACCGAGCAGACGATGACGACGGTGCATTTGTCGCCTTCTTCACCTTTCCTTACTCGCCCATTGGGAGGAAATCGGATACCGGACATTTTTTGCATACCCAACCACCAACCTAGTATAGAATCGCACGCTAGTTAGCACTCTCAATCGCATATCCACATTTTCGTTGCATGTACCATGGGCCACCTTTGGCCGGAGGGAGCCGAGAACAAGAAAAGATAATTCTGTAACCAAGGAAGGCGGACTTGACGACAGGTACGGTACGTATATATAGATTCTCCGTGAACGTGACTGCTTACGACCATTCCTCTACATCCCCAATGATCCGACATTATATCCCTTAAACGTCCCAGGGACAGCCAACATGCTTTAAGGCGTCGTCGTCCCCTCGTCCTTGCCGCTGCCAACAGAAGATTTCTCGCCCTCGCCCTCGCCAACGGCAGGCGCAGCATTGTCCGTGACGCGTGCATGAGGTCCGTGATAGTGTCGGCGGCCACTACGACAACGACGACGACGACGACCAAAAACATAGGAGTGAGGAGGTGAAGGGCGTCAGCGCTCCGCGTTTATGACAACGCGCTCGCACAGATACGTATACGTATACGTACTCTGCAAAGTACCAAATCCTGAAAGAAAGGTCCAAAAAAAGACGACATTGACATGTCAGCCCGGTTCGGATGCGAGGAAGAGGGTGAGGGGGGGGGAAGGAACGAAGGAATGTCACGTATGCGTGTGCGTGTGCGTGTGCGTGTACGTACGTACATGGCTATGAGGACGACGCCGCCCGTGATCACGGACGCGTAGTTCATCGTGTCCCTCGTAACGGGGCGGTACGTCGGGAGAGAAAAGACGACGGAGACGAAGAGCGTCCACGCGACGCACGCGACGTTCACCGCCCAGCCGAGCGGCCCATCGCCGAGGGAGAACGGACCCGGCTCGAAGCGCACCTCGGGGTGGTGCCGATAGACGCGGCGGAGCGCGATCGGGATGGCGTACGAGACGTCGAGCGCCACCGCGGTCAGCGAGAAGACCGCGCTCGCCGCGACGGGCGAGGCAAAGTCGAGCAGGCCCGGGAGGATGCTGAAGATCGTCGTGAGCCAGATGGCGCGCAGCGGCGTGCGCGTCCGCTCGGAGACGTGGCCAAAGTAGCCCCCGTCCGGGAAACCTGCAATGCGAATTTGGTGGGGTTTTTTTGGGGGGGTTTAGTTTAGTTTTCCCGTCGTCGTGAGTGCGCGGCGCCCCCGACGGCGACGTGGGGGCAGCGGCGAGCCTGGCTACCTACCGTGGTCACGACTGAAGGCATAGACGGTCCTGGAGCATGCGTGGAGACCAGTTTGGCAGACGAAGAACGCCGTGAGGCAAACGAATGTCTGCAGATGATGCAGCTACGCTACACTCAAAGAGACTGTTCGTTACGCACCCAAAGGAACAGCGCGCCGGCTTTGCCCATCCGCAAAGTCATGATCTGATAATGATCACATGAGCTGCGAAGGATACTGGGAAAGATGGGAAAGCCATCACATGCCTCAAGAAAAGCTGACCCAGAGGGACCGGGAAGATTCTCTCTGAGAGCGTTGTTGGTGAGCAAGTGTGCACGTGCCAGATACTGCAAAATAACACACAGAGGACCAGAGCACAGGACGAGTACGATGTTAAGCAACCATCCAAGGAGTCCAGTCCCTATAACTGTAATGCAGCAATGCGAGACTTGAGTATTCGGGGGGCAACGTCCTTCCCAAACTACCCACCAGCGATGAAGATGGCAGCAGGCGCTGGGAGCCACAATCATTGGAATGGAAGCAGTATTGTTCGATCGATCCTTACCGGCGTAAGCTGCGCGCTTGACCTCCTCGCTAAAAATATATAGCGTGTGGAATGTTTCCCGAGGTAATGGATGCACATCACGTACGATATATGTGCTGTCGCGTCGTAGTCCTGTTCATCGCTTAGAAAGTCAAATTTTCACGTACAGGTGCTTGGAACATACCGTCATCTATAAAAATGGACTCGTCAGATGTCAGATGTCAGCGGGTTTCGAAATCGAAATGAATTTTTGCACGGACTGTCCACTGCACGCTGAGCAATCCGAACAAGAACGCTAACCCGTCGTTCCATCCGTTCGTCTGATTGACGATGCCGTCCGAGCCAAATACATAGCTCGCAGAATGCATGTCATGGCGGCTCGTCCTCGCCAGCAAGACGATAATGATGACTATATCGACCGTTCCAGTTCCCCAAACAAAAGCGAGCTGGTGAGGTGATCGCCACGCACCAATGGTCGTCCCGAGGTTGACGAATACAAAACCCTTCGTAAAGGTTGCGAGGTGACGCGTGGCAAGACAATTCTGCGCAAGCGAAAAAAGACGGCGATCAAGGCCGATACCACGAGGTACACAGGTCCACCAGGCGGACCAGCCCAAAACGTACCAAAATCCCATGGAAGATCAATAAGCCCGCAAAGAGGCCGACGACCTTGCCAGGAGTGACTTCATAATTGCCATCTTTGGCGACTACGACGGCGGCCCAAATCATGCTCGAAAGCCCGAATTCGGTGGAGGATATTCCGGCAACTTGGCCAAGGATATTGAGCCAACCCACGACCCACCCGACCTCAGATATTGTGAGCGCGCGGACGCACGTCGCACGGGCCCCGAGAATACTCACAATTGGCCTGTGCCTCTTGGGCACCAGCTGCGCAGATGCGGTGTATCTGTCACGTGACCAATGTCAGTGGCCCATGACATTTGGAAGCAGAAGCAACAGCGGCGTTCGAGAGAAACTCACAGACCACCACATGTAGGGAATGCGCTGACGATTTCGGCAATGGAAGACCCTGCATATGACGCATGAGAAAAGGGTGGATGGATTGGGGTATATTGAAGGACCGACCTAAAGTAAAGCACATGGTTGCTCCAAGAATCCAACACCACGTTGCCTGCCAGTGTTGGAGATAAAATCATAACTTAGAAGAGTGCGTGCACGTTTTGACGTACTGACGAAGGTCCCCCCAAAAGCAGTGGAGTATTGAATGTAGTTGCGACAGATGAGCACAGGCCCTAAGGAGTGGACGAGTGTTAGAGTGATCTCACACACGAAAGGGGAGGACATACCATGATACTGAATGCAAAGCTGATCTGAGCCCGTCACAGGTAGCTGTGCATAAGGAAGCAAAGAAAACGGGCGATATCAGCCGCGTACCGTCGCGAGATTGCTGAACTCGCGCTTGAAGGAGGGGGCATATCCTAAGGACTCGAGCTTCTTGTCGTCGCTCACAAGGTCAGAGGTACCATTCTCGTGGTCGAACATGGTGGGGGTGGAAGAGGTGCAAAAGAAAAGGGACTCGGGACGAGGAGCTCAAAAAAGAAGACCGAACAAAGTTTTCAACATGGATAATGATTCGATGGAGACGGCCATTGAGAAGGTGCTCCAGATAAGGGGAAGTCTGATCTCCCTCGGGAATAATTACTACCTGGAGTGCCATCCTGTCAGTGAAACACGAGAAGACTGCGTCGACGTCCGAGTCACCAATGACATACGAGGCACATCGGCAGCACACTAGCAACGCATCGGCTCACTTCATTTCATCACCAGGTCAAGGCAAACTTCGATTCAAAAGGGATACCTCCTGTCCAAACTCAAAGCTGAGAGAACACCATAAGCCGCGGCAAGAGATCATGGATGGATGTGGGGCTGTGTCAAAATTAATTCGCCTCGACGCCACAAACTACCTCGCCATTACCCGTACCTGTGCCACAATTTGCCTCTCAGCCTGCCTGCCGACCTTATAATCACCTCTGAAATCGAAAAATAAGCCCGCCTAGCTCAATCGGATAGAGCGTCAGACTCTTAGGCGGGTGGAGATTACTCCCAACCGTAATCTGAAGGCTGCGAGTTCGACCCTCGCGGTGGGCTAGCACCATTCTTTTGCATAACGAACTACGGTCAATTTTTGCTTCGTGGGGCGATAAATTGAAAATTCGAACCTATGGCTGTATCAGGACCTCGATAAATCCTCCACTCCCAAGCCTCGGGCCTGAATCGATCTCACGAGTGGATTGTATCGAGACCTCGAATCATGGCGATGTTTGACCATTCTGATTTCCCACAAGTTTGAATGTTTTCTCGACCGGTCCCTCGGCATTGCAGTATACCGAACCTTCGCCGCGTTCTAGTATGTCAGTTGGGCAGTGCAGGAGATCAATATCGGTCAATATCGATCAATGGGATACCCACCGGCTTTTATGCGATCCGGACCATGACAAGCTCAGATTATCCTGTGCCATGCCCTAGGTCCCAGGTGCCAGTGGTCCTCGTTGAGAATTTCCGCGCCAGGACGGATGTCATTTGCAGACGTTGCCTAGCACAAGTCACGATCACGTTTCAATAATCAACAATACAGTATACGGATATCGAGTACAAATGAGAACCCTAGTGGCGCCATGAACGGAGAGTGTGGAGGCCACGATGGTTTGGCGAGTTTGCAACGTGGTCGGACATGCGTTGAGGTATTTCAGCCAGACTCTCATGACGACGGGCCTGCAAACGTCTGCACAGCTTGCAGTGTCAACAAATTTGGACCGATATCTTCTGGCCTTACTTGAGGGAGCTGGCTACCAGATTGAGGTCAATTACACTGGCTTGCGCAGCGCTGCTGCGTTGTCATTTCTGGGCGCCCTTGCAATCACCTTCTCTAGAATGATTCGTTGATATGCCAATAATGAGCGCTAATGAGCATTCATGAACTCGGAATGCCCAGGCTACACAGCAGAGGTCGTAAGGTGAGGCGATGAAGGCTGGACTTCGACTTGGCACTTTGCTCCGGACCACAGCCATGGCGATGATCGTGCCCCATGACGGACCTGGGAACATAACTCGGAATGCACAGCAGGCTTCACAGCCAGAGGTCGTAAGGCGAGGCAATGAACTTCGACTTGACACTTTGCTCCGGACCACAGCCATGACAACGATCGTGCCCCATGACGGACCTGGGAACATATTTTTATAGCTCGACAGTATCAGGCCGATTCACAACAGGCACCCAATACCCTCGCACGCACCTCACTAGCCGCCTAAACACCTCCCTCAACGTCCAAACGACCCGCTCGGCGACTATGTGTCTTCTCACCCGCTTGAAAGTCCGGAAGCTCGCAAAGCGAAGCGATGATCTGGTCTCTGGGTTGCATTTTCGCCTTGCAACTGGCGGGGTCGTCATCGATCCCCGTCATCGCACCATAATCGAGGAACGGCTGGTGCAGTGAGTTGGGCTTTCCCAAATACCACACCGTTTGATAGGCTACATCGGAGACGCCTATTTTTTAGCATCCATGAACTTAGGGAAGGTCTCGGGGACAAACCTCTCTGGTTGCAAATCGAACAAGCGACTCAATACGATACATGCGTCAGCGATACATTACGCTACATCGGTTAGGCGCGAGGCGCGATTATCGATGGTTTATATCACGTGATTGCGATGCGGCAGCGCCCGCGCCATGCCAAGACCATGCAAAAAACAAACAAACCCGACTTGCTTCATGTACTTCATGCAATCCCAACTCTGTCCAACATTCTCCTTCTTCCACCTCAATTGAAAAGTGTTTTCATTTCGTCATCGCATTTCTATTATTTGTTTCAGTACCTACTTGCCTGGCGCCGGGACTGGCCCGAGGACGTTTGGATGACTTACTCAACAGTCTCAACTGTCCACTATGCCTATGCAATTGCGCGCGCTCGCAGACTGTATTTACTTGCTTTACCATCATTCAGTTTTGTGTTATGTGTTATGCTAACATGGTATCTAACTGTTCTCGGCTTCCTTATGGTCAGGTAATAGGAGTATTTCCCTCCCTTAAAGACTAGGCTACTCTATGTATATTGCGGATACGGCATAATATTATTGCGTAGACGGCGCATCTCCACACACACACCCATCAGAACCCGTCTGTTCCATATCGACGAGCCCGACCGAACCAAGCCGAGAACAAATAGTGCACTCGCCGGTGAGTAGTCGTCCCTTCGCCCTTCGCCATCAACGACTCGGAGCTTTTGACCGAGGACGGAATGAGAGCACCCTGCGTCTTCTTGCCAGTGCGGGTTACCTGTACGGCGGCCAGCCACGCACCTCAGGATGCCCGTTGAATAGAGCGTTATGCTCTCAGGTTGGTAGCGATCGTCGCCTGATCTGAGAGCCGCAAGTTTGACGCCGGTGTGGTACAGTGGCACTGTACCCGTGACAGACGGATCTTCCACTTCTCTAGCCCGGATCACACAAGCGGAACCCTCTATTTCTCAAAATAGCGCACAGTTAATAGGGTCGCGGTCGCGACTTAGGCTAGTGCCGGCACGCGGGGCAGCCGCAAGGCTCACCAGAACCTCCATCAAATGCTCGCGGCGTTCGGCGGCCGTCAGTCAATCAATGGGCAATGGGCAATAGAGCCACGTATACGTACTTGTACCGCTTTGCACAGCTCAGCTCGGCGTGTGACGAACCCCGGAAAATATGCAATAGCCCAAAGTCACTTGTACCTTATTGCAGTTCAGTCCGCCACTAGTGGCCTAATTGGGGCATTTTGGCTAACAGAATGGACGTTATTTGCACAAATCTGGGTATGTTACGATCACGTTTTTATCCCGTACCGTGCAGCGCACTAAATTAACGAGCGTGACGGCCGACAACTGGAGTCATGATTGGCGGCCAGCGCCAGGCACGGGCTTTTATAAAGCCACTGCACGGCTTTCACACTCTCGTTCTGCAACCCAAGTACACAGGTTTACCTGCGGACCTGTCTACGACTTGCAAAACCAACGGACTCTAAAAAGGCCCAACATTCATCATCTTCCTGAACACCCCTCTCCACTAGACACCTAAACGCTCCTCCAAACATCGAAATTCTGCTTCAAACTTCCTCCATGTTTTTTCTTGTCCGCTGGAGAATCCGGAAGCCCGTGGAGCAGGGCGATCATCAAATATCGCAGATACGCTCCCTGTTCAAAGCTCACGAAGATGAAATGAGTTCCGTTAACCAGACTGTCTTCAAAGATCGGCTAACGCAGTGAGTGAAGCTTCCGCAGTCGCCATCCTCTGCTTTGAAAACGATTCTATGGGAAACTTTTCCTTTCCAGTGCCAGCGAGCTCAGACAAGGTCTAGATCCAGGGGAGAGGACCTGCTGGGAGCAAATCGAACGGGCAAAGCAGTACCGTGACTATGCCGAGGATACGCTGCGCAGGATCAAGGTTTGGGCTCATTTCATACGACGTCGATTCGCAGGGACTGACGGTTGCTTTTGCGCAGTGCATTGTGCCTCCCCCTTAGACTCATACGAGATCTCGCGGCACCTAGATTGCGCTCGTCTTTTATTACATCGGAAGCTCAAGGATCGTCGTTCCGTCCTCCGAAAACACACATTAGCAAACATTAACGCAAATCTGCTGACGACTCTACGGACGAGGCACTCCCTTCCCTTCCCGACCGTCTCCATACGCACCACCAGTGCGCTCACCTACCCTTCTGTCGATGATCCGACCCCACCATGCCGAGAACGGAGCGCGTTCCAAAGTGCTGTCGTCCCTTCGTCCTTGCTGTTCCCATCAGAGGCCTTTGCGCCTGGTTTCATCAGCAGCTGGTGTGGCGTCGCCCTCGACGTTTGTTTGCGGTTTACTGTACTAGTGGCGCGGCAACAATCGCTGCGAAGAGGAGGCTTGGATCAGTATCTCTTACTCCGCCGTCTTGATGTACAATACTTCTTCACTCCGGTCTTGTAGTTACACCGAGCCGTGTTCCTGATGCATTAATCCACCACGTTCTTCGCTAAAGGTAGAATCGATGCCTGGGAAATGACGAGTGACGCCTGGCTGAAATCCACTCGCGTCCAAGCCATTTATTACAAAGGTAGAATGGTCAGGGCTTAGATGACATGTCTGGGCGACATTCGAATATGCGGTGGTGCGTAATGGAGATGATCTATGAGATCTATATGAGATGCCACAGGCCATTGCGGCGAACAACATGATGCTGACCGGAGAAAGTAAAAGTCGAGCAAACATGGAAGGATACTGAGGAAAATGGCGAGAAAAGTTTAGGGATAGAAACGTGTTACTGCTCAAAGCGTCGTCATCGTCCACGGTGAGTAGGTGGGTGGTGTATGACCCATAACTTGGACGCAGGATGAATGTGCGACCGTGCCAGTGAGATGTGTATGGTGGCCACGACTGAGGCGTCGTGGGGGTGCGTATTACCCGCGCCGCCGCGCGGACTAACACGAGCCCGAGACTTGTACCTATGTAGAACATGGGCATTCAATTCAGTTGATAAGGTTCACTTCCACAATTACTCACTCACTAGAGATCGGAGTGACGGGTAGAGCTGGCAAACATGGCTATTCCGTCGAGAATAGAACAGGTCGTAAATACTTGGGGCCCTTCCTCCTTCCTAAACCGACGCTTGACGACCTCGCTGAGGGATGCACTGGCAGGTCGTGTAAGTAAAGATGGCCCCGAGCGGAATGTTCGATTCTACGTACGGGTTGCCGGCTTTTGTTCGCATCGTAGTCCTGGTCCCTACAGGCTAGTAACACTCGTAGGTCCGAAGAGCACAGGTGTTGACGCTCATCGGTGGAATGGGGACGGGGGGAGCTCATCGCGTTAAGCTCATCGATCATCGCTGGCTGAGTAAACGTAAACGAGAATGGTAGCCGTCGCCGCGGACTGCGAGTCACGGTTGGAAAGCCTTGCTGTGCGGCGATGGCTCCGCGAGTCAGTGGCATGGCATCACCTCGTGGTGATCGTGAGCGTACAGTACTGCTGGTCCGGCCTCACGACGGATCTCCGACACTGCTATTTGCCGAAATTTTTTTACACGACTATCTATGACCTTTTCTGAATTGGCTTGGTTGGCTGACGGAAACTGAGGTTATTTGCACAAAAATGCGTGTGGTTCCGTGGTACAGTGCTGGGATACAACTGATACAATCACATTTTCCTCTGTAAGATATGATACGTAGAAAATGTGGTTCCGAAAAGTTCCCTGGGCCCTGGCCATCACTGCCAGTGCTCACTGAGTTCGGGGCCGTGATATTTCAGCTTGATGCAAGCCATGATGCATGATGCATGATGGCTCAGCAAGTCGGCAAGGCGTGTATCGACGTGCATCAACCACGCGGTCTCCAGCTGTGACGGTGATCCAGCCACACGAAAGGGTCGGGGCATATTTTACCTTAAGTACAACTCCCCATGGGTTCGGGCCAACAACTGACGCCCTACCACTCACCGGACTCCCCGAATACCTCTCCAAACGTCGAAGAACCTGCCCCGAATCCTTCATGTATTTTCTCATCCGCCGGAGAGTCCAGAAGCTCGCGAAGCGGGGCGACCAGCGAATATCGCGGACCCGCTTTCTGCTCAGTACTCGCGGAGTCGAAATAGATCCCCGCTACCACATCGTAATCGAGGACCGGCTGGAATAGTGAGTTGAGCTTTGGTCCCATTTGCGGTTGCTTGATGCGTTTCCTCCTTTTTTTTTTCTCTTTAGTGCCGATGACCTCAGACAAAGTCTGGCGGGCAGAACCGACTTGGCACAAATCGAAAACGCAATGCGGTATTGTGAATGGGCTGAGGAAACGCTGCGTAAGGTCGAGGTTCGGGTTCACATCCATGCGACTTGAGACGGGGGGAATTGACCCGCGTGTGTTCGCAGGGCAAACTAGTGGCAAACTGCCGCCGACCGGACTCGGAACTTTCCGGATACACCTTTCTCTATTCAGCGCTCCCCGCCATCTCGGCCTCAGCAGGGCGGGGAAAAGAAATTGCTTCTTATGAACCACCCTGCCCCTCATTTCTGTCCGCTTCCTGCGGTGAAGGACCAGCAATCTCATCCTCAGTACCCATGATTTATTTCGTTGCCAAGGACAGTCTACATGTTATGGTTGTGTAGGAAAAGGTCTTGCCTTTGGGGGTCTTTCGAGTTTCGAGTGGGGCCAAGAATAAACAATGGCGCGTATGTTACCCGATATCTATTTTTCATTTTTTGGGCAATTGAAAATGTCACCGAAATTGCGGAGATGCCTTTGCCGTAGGCTCATGGTCAACCCTCATACTACGTGGCTGTTGCCGTTGCGAGGCTCTTGGATACGACGGAAAGACAGCTCGATTCCAATCCTCTCGGATGCTTGCAAGACAATAGGCTCAGACCATGTGATTGTGGCCCTAGTTTGGTTCTGAAAAAGGGAACCTAATGAGGCTCCAAATTCCAACAACAGCAATTCCTTCCGTCGGAGCGAACTTGAAGGCGTGTGATATCAAACCGATGTCGCACCTCGGGATAGCGATGTCCAACTCGAGGACGTGGAATGGTCATATGATCTATCTACTGAGTATCTAGTCCTAGAACGGTCGGTCTTTGGGGAATTCCGTGACCGCCATCGCAACAGTAAGTCCAATTTATCCATCAGCACCTTTGAGGCCCATGTGTTCAGCTTAATTTTAAGTTTATGTATACCGACTTCGCAACGTAATAAGGACCACTCTACACCCAGTCATGAACACACGTCAGTAAAGAATCGATTATGTGAAGGCACCGTTGTGGGAGCTCTGTAAGTGACAGTCACCAGCTCAATGACAGTCCCAGCACCTGTACGGGTGAGGCATGGCCCCGATCACGATAACCGTAGCATTACTTCCACCAATTGCTTCCATTTCATCTAATGGCAGTCGACGACCGAGGCAATGTAATTACCGCCTAGGTCAAACTCTGGACCGTTTGGTAAGCGGCCTGAACTATCATTATCGTATTTTTAAAGTGTCGAGCTCTAGAGGCCAGCCCCAAGACCGCTTTGGCCAATAGTCGTCACGCTGATTGGGGGCCAAGAAATCGACCCCGATGTTTCGGTGATTTCGTTACCAACTGGATAGGGCGGAGAGAACTGACCAAGCATAAAACGGTATGAATGCGGCGGATTCTCCTCGTGTCTAATAGAGGGCATACGGTCCTCCGCGACGTCGCACCGGCATGAACAGTTCACCCTTAGCAAGAATGAGGTCCAATTTAGGCGGGCAATAAGAAAGAAAGTATCACGTTCCGATCCACCCATGCTGTGACGTGCGGAGTAGGGAGCTTCGAGCATCTGAAAGGAGGCGAATCCGTTGAGTACGTTGTCATGCATGGGCGCGCAAACGCATCGGACGCCATGCCAAACGCGGGATTTCTCAGGAGGAAGCTCATCACTGTAGGTAAGAGATGGGGCAAATCGGATCAACTGATGACATCGAGGTTCTGGGAATTCTAGGTCTCCCAGTCCTAGCTATCAGGAATCCGCTCCAGAGACAGGTATAAATGCAAGGCTCTTGGGGAGTGATGGACACCCCACCCAAGGATCCATCCTACTCAAAATAACTGCCGCATCTTCATATCAGGCTGATCATGTCCGTCAGATACTACATACCAAACACCTTGGAGAGCTGGAAATGGCCCCGGCGTCTCAATCCCTACTACCTTGAGGTCAAGGAAGAGTCCGCAGCATGGGCAAGAGGCTTTGGTGCTTTTAGTCCCAAAGCTCAGCATGCCTATGATCGTTGTGAGCTTGGTATGAGCTGCCATGCCCCGTACAACCCAATCTATCACTCACCTCCAGCTAGAACTCCTCGGCGCTCTTACATTTCCATCCCTTGACAAGGGTAAGCACCTATCAAGACCACACGAAGGGTTGCGCTCATCCTCGACCTGAAGCACGTCTGCGCAATGCATGCAACTTCATGCATGTCTTCAATACCTATGACGAACACTCAGATTTTGCGCACGAGGACGAGGTCCAGGTCATGGCTAACGTCATCATGGATGCCTTGCGCAATCCACATGCCCCTCGCCCAAAGGCGAATGGATTGGCGGCGAGATCACCAGACAGTAAGGCATATCCGACAGAGCAGACATGTACTTACGAAGATATTGTTCTAGATTTTGGGAGCTTGCGATCAAGACAGCCAGTCCCCAGTCACAGAAACGATTCATAGATTCCCTTGCCAGCTCCACACAGGCAATTGTACAGCAGGCTGCAGACCGCACTCGCAAATACGTTCGGAACATCCAGGAGTATTGGCAAGTAAGGAGGTACACTGTTGGCGTCCGGCCATATTTTGCAATCCTCGAGTCGGAGCTGAACCTTCACGACGAGTAGTTCATCACCCTTCCATTGAGGAGTTGTCGAAATTGGCTATCGAAATGGCCATACTTGACAATGTGAGTCGCACTTGCGATGCCACTATCCATGTGACAACATTAAAGGCCGGCGCTGACATAGGATATTCTTTCATACAACTTGGAGCAAGCGCGGGGTGACGACAACCACAATATAATTACCATCCTCATGCACCACAACAAGGTCGATATCCAAGGCGCCATGGACTGGGTCGATACGTACCATAAGGAGCTGAACGCGAAATTTATGGACATTTACGATAACGGAATTCCGAAATTTGGCGAGCCGGTGGACACAGAGCTGGCACGATACGTGGAAGGTATCGCCTATTTCGTGCGAGGAAATGAGCAGTGGTGTTTCGAAAGCGAGGCAT